>OX101788.1:33230358-33760358 GCA_944452715.1 Ophion slaviceki | reverse complement strand
CTTAACTCAACCTGTGTTTTTCTTAAAGCTGCATTATCGCAATTGGCGTGCAGGATTACTCAAAAACTATTAAGCCGATTGAGTTGCAACTCGGTAGAAATATTGATAATATTGGTACCTTCTACTTGGCGAGAATTGTTTTTGCAAAATTGGAAAAAAACTACTTTTTTATTCCACATTTGACAGAAGTGTTGCGTGGAATGTTGATTTTGTTTGTTGTGTGAAAAAGTGTTTGAACTTTTTTGCAAATCAAAGTCTACGGGAAGCTAGTCTGCACGCCGATTCGCAACTCCCGCGGCGACCTTGCTGTAACACTCTGCCACAGCCTCGCCATTTTGATGATGAATTAATTAAAAAAATTGTTTCGTATCCTTAAACATACTGTTAAAGTATACCTAAAGTTTGATAATCGCAGAATAATTATTTCTTAGTTTAAAAAAACCCTCAATATTGCTTATTTATTCCTGTCTAAATGTATATACCGCCTTAAGGTAATCCTATCGCCAGGCTTCACTCCATAAGATTTTCATAATTGTTTTTTTTTTGAGTTTCATTAAATATATTAATAATCGTCTCTGTAAAATTTGAGGTGCGGTTATCGACCTAATTACAGAGAAAAAAATATTAAAATTGCGTATTTTCGTGAAGGAATTCCGAGAGGACATACAAAAACCCAATTTTCGGTCGCTACAAAAGTGTATTTAATAGTGGGAATCCATCAGTTTCTTCAAAATAATCAGATTTACACACTTAACACTTGGAGTAATCCAATGCCCTCAGAAAAAATACGCTTATTGACCTAATTTTTATGTAATATCAAGTTTAATTTAAACTTCCGGTATTGGATTTATTACCACTTGCTATGATAAAGAGACGTAACAGCAAGGGAACTGACTGTAGTCCTAACCTCATCTCACTCATTCGAATTTCCACACATATTTCATTTTTAACCGACATATTTCGCCGACACAAATGTTCGACGCTTTTTACCAGATGTGGCCCGAATACAATGCTTTATATTTTCCGCACCCGACATTGTTTTGACAGATCGACGTTGAAAAGCATGGAGGTTAATCTCGCCTGGTTGAGTAAAAAGAGACAGAGATAGAATCAATGTTGCCAAATATCAAACCTAGAAATACTGCGCGAATCGTTGGAATAACTATTTTGTCATTTTTCCAATTAAATGTAAACATTCATTAAACAGTTTACACATGGAAAATTTTAGTTATTGCAAATGATTTTTTTGCCTATGTTAAAAATATAAATTCTACAAGTCTCAAGTATGATCAGTGGTATGACTAGTGTGAAGCGATAGGATTACCGTAATACACTAGTGTATCGCATTTGCAGGAGGGCACAGGGAAACTGCGGAAAACCCGGACCGGTACAATGCCCACGGTCGTATGCACAGGTCTCGGCACTCCGTCCAACAGTGTACCCCTCTAACAATAGGTGACGCCCTTTTTGTCGCATTCCACTGCGTCGCTAGTGAAGCACTACGTAAGCACTTTTGTTTACACCGTGTTTACGGGGTATGACATGCGCGTAGTTGTGGCCTAACATCGTTTCGTCAAGTTGATTTTGGAAGTAATCCATATAAAGTTTATATTCAATAACAAATAGAAAAAAGAAAGTGACTACTTGTTGCGATGCTGAAAAGGTGCATTATTTCGCGATGCAGAAGTGGATATTTGAATAACGCCGAGCAGACAATTTTCTTTTGGTCCCAATGCATTATTATTTGCGGCTTCGTACGCGCCAATTGGCAGCTAAAAAAAGCGGCACGTCCACAAAAAACAGTGGTGAAACCACAAAACGCGAAGTTCTATACACAATAGCTGTGTAGGAAAGAGGTTACACATCTCTCCTACACAGAGCTGTGTAGGAGAGGATACACATTGTATAATATTAACCATAGACAAATATTTTAAAAATTAAACTA
Organism: Ophion slaviceki; assembly: GCA_944452715.1. Classification (NCBI taxonomy): domain Eukaryota; kingdom Metazoa; phylum Arthropoda; class Insecta; order Hymenoptera; family Ichneumonidae; genus Ophion; species Ophion slaviceki. The sequence goes on along the minus strand of OX101788.1, from coordinate 33,758,413 downwards.
AATTATTAGTTTTCATAAACCCTCCCACTTTCAGCATGTTTTTATTTATCATTCCAGATTATAATTTACGCTTAAATTTCGAAAGCACTACTTCCTTTCCGTAATAAAAAAAAAACATAATTAGGTAGAGCAAAACTTAACTCAGCCTAAATTCTCAGCCTCAAACTTAACCCTTGCGGTATAGTATGACACCGGTGTTACACCTAATTCAATTCAGATTTTGACGATTCGAAAGTGTTTTTTAATTAAATATGGCGGTTGTACATGAGTTTCAAATTTCCTAGGACTTGAACAATTACTAAAACATACCTATTAAATTTTTATTGTTCGCGGCGCGGGTGTCATCAATAACGAAAGTGCAAAAAACGTGCACGTAAAGAAAAATGTACTCAAAATGTACTTGATAAAGTCAAACATATTTTTACTTCGTACAATACTGTGTATAAGTCGACCTAGAATCAAGAAGAAAAATTGAAAAATAAAAAGATAGTGAGCGATCGGAAGGAAGTTTGTTTTTTCAAAAAAAATTCGCAGTTTTTTGCTGACTATTTTTTTATTTTTCAATTTTTCTTTTTGATTCTCGGTCAACTTATTCACGATATTGTACAAAGTAAAAATATGTTTGATTTTTGTGCTTCAGATCACCGGTCCGGGACTTAGGACTTGCGCAAGCGAAGAATGTCATCGCCCGCGCACCAACATGCGTGGCTCCTCCCACTCCCACCACCATGTTTTGTCAAACTTTAAAAAATATTTTGATGTTCAATAAAGATTGCTTAGTCAACATACCAAATATCAACATTCTATATTTAATACTTTTCGCATGAAAAATTGGTGAAAAATCGAACATTTTTTGGCCCAACAAGGCAGAACGATCCCTTAAGGTCTTAGGTTTTGTTTTCGACTAATTATTCAGGATTCACTTTTCATTACGGCCATGGCATTACGCGTATACGGCTTTCTGTCGCACACATGCCTCCGAGATTACAGTGCTCCATGCTTTTGAGGCCAGTTCGTCAAAAAGGGCGTCGGATAGACGCACACTTTGGGAAATATACGAGAGTGCCCAGACCTGTGTATGCGACTGTGGCCCAGGCCAACGAAGCTTAGCATCGGCGATCGTCAAAGTTGCGCACCGATTGCGCGTTTATCCAAAATGGTATGTTCCCTAGAAATCGAATGACTATCTAATGGATGATCCAAAACTTGAATGTATCGAGGTGGATTTGATGAACATATCTAATGGTTTGCGTGTGGGGTACGTGTGAATGAAAATTATTAAAAAATAGTATTTTATCCAGTAATATAACCAAGCATGCGATAAGTGAAAGCGAATACTTTTGCAAGACTTTTCTACTTACCGAGGCTTGACGCCGTCGAACATGCTAGTATTTATGAGATAAGGACACACGAGTGTCGTGTGAATGCCATCATATCCGTGAGCCTGTCGAACAGAACATTTTCATTGCTGTCAAAATGCTTGAAAGTCATTAGATACCAGTGCTTATTGATTACGGGGTCGTTGCCTCATAAAACCGGAAAGTTTCTTTGCCATAATGGATTTACTGTTTTTCTATTGGGGTGTTGAATAAGTTCTCGCTGATTCTTCGTGAACATTAATGCTTTATTTAAATCATCGCTATAATGCTTTCAAACGTATCGAAACTATTGTGTGATCAACTTCTAATGATTCTGCAAGTTCAGCTAGCGTCTGACATGAGTCTTCATGAAGTAATGCCTCCAATTGAACGCACCAAAATTATTATTTTTTAAGCGTCTAAACCAACCTCTGCATGTAGTTCCCGACAGAGCATGATCGCCGTAAGTCTCATCAAGAATTATGTGTGCTTCAGCTGCAGATGTCTTTTGAATATAGTAGTGCAGTGAAATTCCTCGCAAACACTCTTTTTTCACAAAATTTGACATGTTAACACTACGAAAAAAAGTTGTTGACACTTCGGCGAAATGCCATACACTCAATTCCAAGCTTGCTCATAATACTTCTTTATAGATGCGTCATCATCTTGAACTACACGCACGCAGTTCTGGTAACGCCCTCTGTTGGAAAACAGCAAGAACTCTTTCAACGTCCTAATACCAATAATACTTAAGGCGGGATATACATTTACAACGATAAAAAAACCGCTTCCTTTTTTTTTCTTCTTTAAACGATAGAACTATATATGTACAATCTTTTCCCAAAGTTTCAAAGCGAAGTTCGAAAAACTTCAAACGTTACAGCCCGTTAATGCTGTGCCTCACCGATCGGATTCGGAGCGGGCGTGAACTTCAAACGAGTTTTTCTCAAAACTGCACTATCGAAATTGGCGTGCAGGGTTAATCAAAAACTATTAAGCCGATTGAGTTGAAACTGGGTAGAAATATTGATAATATTGGTACCTTCTACTTGACGAAAATTGTTTGTGAAATATTGGAAAAAAAAATTTAATCCACATTTTACAGAAATGTTACGTGGAATGTTAATTTTTTTTGTACATGCGTGCCATTTTCTCAAATTTGCATTTTCTTCATTTTAATTACCGTCACATAGAAACTATACATGTTCTAACTGAAAAATGTTTAAACTTTTTTGCAAATCAAAGTCTACGGGAAGCTAGACTGCACGCCGATTCGCAACTCCCGCGGCGACCTTGCTGTAACACTCTGCCACAGCTCCGCTATGTTAATGATGAATTCATTTAAAAAAATGTTTCGTATACTTAAATATACTATTAAAGTATACCTAAAGTTTAATAATTGTAGAAAAATTATTTCTTAGTTTAAAAAATCCCTCAACATTGCTTATTTTCTTCCTGTCTAAATGTGTATCCCGCCTCAAGTGCTTGAGGAAAATTGGAAACATTCAGTGAACTCTAAACGTTCACCTGCCAGGACCAAATAATATTCTTAATCTAAAATTTAATCTTTTCTTAATCTAAAAAGCTCACAAATCAAAGAAGCTCTTCAGATTAGATGTAATTTATAATTTGTTAAAAAATAATCATAAAATAACGTCGCTTGCCTGAAGTTCGGCGAAGAGACTCTCGTGAAATCCTATCGCGGCAAATTTGGTAGCTGAATAGTCCGTGCAATTGTAAGTACCGAGAAGACCAGCCACACTCGCTACGGTCACAATGTGACCGTGATTTTCCTTCATTATATCCTTCAAAAAGGCCTTCACTATCTGCAACCGGGGACAAATGACTTTGCGTCTTTTACAGCCTCTAAAGTTATTTAAAAATTGACGTACCCAGTAATGCGACATAATGTTCACGTTGAAGGTCCTTTCAATCTCATGATCCGGCAATTCCATGAGGGTCTTTCCGCAAACATATCCAGCGTTGTTCACGATTATGGTTACCTTGGAAAAGCCAATGAGTTCTCGTGATGACGAGTTTTGTAAGTTATTCGGGCATAAATAATTTTTGACAGCTCATCGGTGAGAGAAGCGAAGCGATAAAATAAAAAATCTTCTAAATGGACTAATCTGTACAGACTCATTTTTCGCATTGACAACAACCTCACCAAATACTTGAACTGACGGAAGAAATAACTGCTTACCATTACGATGAATACAAACAGACTTCAGTAAATTTACATTATATTCGAGCATGCACTAGTTAGTAAAAATACTGATACTAATACTGGATGCACAAAATATGACACACTCGCTACCATCCATATTGGAGGCCTGCGTGTCGAGCAAGAAAAACGGATAAAGCATAGTTATAAAAATATCTTACAAGGAACGTGACTTAAGTGTCCGTTTTCGATATTGTTGAAACTCATATATGTGATAAACCATTGAAAAATAATAGACACGTATTTTCTTTTATGGGCGCAAACAAGTTTTAAGGGGGGAAACCACTTCTCGAAAAAAAGGCGTGTCGAGCAGTGATTTTGCAGTTTTATCCACAAGCTGTCCACCGATCTAAGTGAAACAGAAACCAAATTCTCTTAATCTAAAACGATAAAAACTCTCCTATAGAAGTACCGAAAAAATGGAATTAAGGGGTGACACGCCTTTCTTCGAAGGGTTGTTGACGAAAAATTTCGGGATTTTTTTCCAACGCAACTACTGGACCAATCATTTTGAAATTTGTAGGGTATTTTATTGTACATTAGGAGACATGAAAAACTTTTTTTTTAATCGACAATAAATGTTCGTCAGCAGCCTGCAGCCAATTGTTGCTGAACGAACTTTCCCCGCGATGACGAACTACGGCAGCTGTAGTTTTTTTTTAAATTTGAAACAAAAAATTCAAAAACCATTACATTCCATATGAAAGTACGCTGTCGATAAATCAAGAAAAAGTTGAAAAAGTCGAATATTGTAATAATGGCGGCGCTCAGAAAAAAAAACGATCGAATTTTCACCGAAAGGTTTTGTTTTTTATGCAAAAAATATTTATTTGATTAATTTTTTCATTGAATATGGATGTTTACCATCGAGGGTTTGCAATGATGTGTCTGCAAACCTTTGGTTGAAATAAATCGGATGAATAGTTTTTTTTATCGCTGCCGCAAATTTCGAAAATTCGTTCCGCAACAATTGATTGCAGGCTGCTGATGAACACTTATTGTCGATAAAATTTTTTTTCTTCATGTTTTCTAATATACAATAAAATACCATACAATATTAAAAACGATTGGTACAGTAGTTGCGTTGGAAAAGAATCCCGAAATTTTTCGTAATTTTCGACTCTATATGTATTCCCCCCCCCCTTAATTATTATTACTTTTTTATGAAATTTAGTACACAACTTTGGTAATGTACGTAAAAATAAACGTCCAAACGATTTTTCAACACCTTACTTATTCCTTTACAAAACATTTTTTACATAACCCTGATTTTCGGTTTCTCATAGTAGCCTAACCCCTTAAAGCACCTGATAAGAATTATATACAATTTACGTTGAAATATTTGTAAATTAAAAATTGATCTCTTATGTGCCATGTCCTACAGTCCGATGTTCCTGTACAAAATGCATCGATTTACATGCCTAAACATGAATATTAGTTTCTAACCTTTACTTTCAACAAACGGAGAGAAATTCTAACAGGAGTGACATTTCACACCACTCACTATTCGTAAATCGCAAGCCTTTTCCTTTTACTCACAGTGCCAATTTCTATTTGCAGAGTCTTGGCGTTTTTGTAGACTTCTTCGCGACTGGTAATGTCGCAAACGTAGCCGGAGCAGGTTCCTCCAGCTTCACGTATCTCCTTTACCGTATTTCGTATTCCTATTTTTAAAAAATCATTTTTTATCTACTCAGACAGAACGTTTTCTCACAAACAGGCATTACAAGCAATGCCATTACGATTATTTTCAAATGATGAGATTCAAATATAAAGGCGAGTTCATACATTCGAAAGATTGGCTTTTCAAATGAAAAATAATCATTTGGGCAATGGACTGCAATGCCATCAAAAGTTGATAAAAAAAATTGGAATGTTATTTTTCCATTGGAGAGAAAATATTGTTTTGATGGAAATATTTATTTTAGATCGTAAGATCAAATTCGACTCTTCTGTACATTTCATATTGGATAGTAAGTTTTGAATGGTGATCAAAACACGAATAACGAACTTTTCGTCAAACTTAACAATAGTGTCAATCAATTCTTTTTTTTTGCTTTCTTGAAATTTGCCCTAGAAGTTTGGAAATTTCAGTAGGAAAAATAATTCTCTACACTTTGTTCAGTCTGATAAAAATCCACAAAGTTCCGCGGAAATAAGGAAGCTCTACTGACAAGCGACGATCTGGTGGAAATACTCGTGTATGTAGGAAAACACATACATTTTCTTTAACGGCTTGTCTTCGCGGTCGTGAACTGGCCATAAATTTTGTCCGTGGACATTGTACATAACGTGCATTATGTTTTAGCGAACGGTTAATATCCTTTGCAATTATATTCTTATCGCAAGTTTACGCTGATATTTATATGGCCAAGTATAATTGGGCCACGTGCTCGTATACGTAACGATCCGAGTCTTTTTCTTTTCTATTCTCAGGCAAGACATTTTTCCAGTGTGATTTATAAGTAACTGTAAAAAAATCGTGCTCGCATCTCGTCTTGCCGTTAAAGCGACGGCACATGAGTGGAATAAATGAAAAGCACGTTGGGCACAATAATGTGGTCGAAAATAATACACGAGGGACACGTACCAGATTCGTTGATATCCCAAATAATAACGTGCGCACCGAGCATCGACAATTTCATGGCAATGAGCCTTCCAATTCCACCGGCGCCACCTGTCACAAGGGCTACTTCGCCTCTTATCTCCTTGCTCCGCAAATTTCGCGGTATCACACTCAAAATTATGGATTCGCTTATATAGATAACCGATAACCATAGAAAGGCGAGAACGTCGTAAAGGACGTTTAATCCTTCCCTCCAATCCATTTTCGTCCCCGAGTATCGATTGTCAAAAAATATCTGAATCAAAATATAAAATATCAAAAAGTATTTACTGTAGAAATATATATATATATATATATATATATATATATATATATATATATATATATATATGAAAGAACGACACAGTTCACGAACGATATTCGTCCAATGAAAAATTGAATAAGAGTTTTTCAACGCACAGTTCAACGAACTTTCGGTATTGCAAATATGTGCATTTGGGTTAAAAAGCATATTCGCATGGCTATTCGAAAAGAAATGCATATTCACATCGATATGGAAACAAAGCGACATTTGACGACCCCATTACCATATTGAAAAGAAAAAAAGTAGTGACGATAACAATTGTAATTGCAGGGTTGTCACTATTCAATTTTTTAAATTGACGAGTGTGTTTTGAGAACAGCTGACTACTATAATTTAAGGAGTCTTCTCACTTTAGACGCTAAAAAGGCTATTTTGATGATTTTTTGACAGGTTTATTTTATAGATATTGATATAAAAGTTGTTACACTTAATAAATACACTTTCGAAATACATTAACATTTTTTAAATGTATTTATGTAACTCAAACGAACTTTAAACGCATCTTTCTCGAAACAACGTTTTTCGACGGCTCGTTGATAAAATCTTCGAAACTACTGAACCGATCCTTATGAAATTTTAACCACATATTCTTTACAGCTATAGCTATAGCGCATATTAGGATCTTTTTTTCAATTTTGATATTTACTCATTTTTTTGCCAAAAACGGTGAAAGAATCACGTTTTTAATTTTTTCGAAAAATGTACGCCATTTTGTTACTTTTGCATATATGAAAAATCGTATGATATGCGCTATAGCCATTGACATACTGAATCTAAAACCGTTTTTTTTTTGTTTCGGATGATCCATCTCCGAGATTTCATCGACAGCGCAGACCTACGATTTTTTTAGGACATTTTTTAACTACCATTTTCGTCTATAACTTGTGACTTGAATAAATATATCTTTAAAAAAAATGTATTTCGAAAGAGTTTTTATTAGGTGTAACAACTTTTATATCAATATCTATAATATAAACCTATCAAAAAAATTAATGAAAATAGCTCTTTTTAGCGTCTAAAGTGAGAAGACCCCTTAAGGGGACATCACAGTGTAAAATTTTCCAAAAATCTATTTTTTCCGCATAATCCGATAAAATCGACGGTTATAAATATGCTCAATTTTTAGGGTGAATTTCGAATTATACCGGTTGCTATAGCCGTGCGCACGGACGCGTTTTTTCTCGAAATGTCGTTTTTCAAAACGGTGTACACCCTCAAAGGAAGAGTTTTCACGCTATCCATCTCAATTTTTGACGCAACATTCTTCACACGATTCCATATTTGCTATGGAAGCTTTTTTTCGTTTGACATATTTATTTTTTTAACGAAAAACTGCCGACAAAATAGGCTCAATTTGATACTTTTTTTTAACCACCGCCATTTTGTCAATTTTGATAAAAAAAACTTCCTTAGTAAGATAGCAGCTTTCATACGGATTAATAATCTTTTTACAAATTTTGTTTCAGATAATATTTACGGCCACAGCCGTGTACACCGTGAGGACTCCTTTTTTCGAAGACATTTTCAATTACATTTTTTTTTAATAAAAATATACGCCAATTTTTTTTGTCTTATTAAGTGCTTTGATTTGACATACAAAAATCAGACTGATTAGCGTATTTTATCAATTAAAAAAAATCGCGAATATCAGCAATTTTTCGACCCGCTATTCTATGATGTTCCTTTAACAGTTCGATGAAGCCGCACAATTAGTCTATTTGTTTCCGATAATTAATTTTCTCAGCAGTACAAAATCTCTCTCGAACTCCAATTACGATGATTTTTTTCATGCCACTGTCACGATTTTTACCAAAACCGAATATGGATCGAGCAGAATTTAAATACAATTTGATCGGGGTGCACGCTCGGCTTCGGATTCGGTTAAATTTACGACAATTCGGGAAAACAACGATATTTCGTTTCATAAGGGGTTTTTAGGCATTCCATTAGGCATATTTGATGTAAAAGTCGAAAAATCACTTTTGTCGAATCCAATATATTTTGACAGTATATCATTTTATAAATGTTCCCTGAAAATTTCATGGTGACCGAATTAAAATTGAAAAATTAAGGGCCCAGTCCACTTTGAAAATTTCAAAAAATCTTTTTTTTTTACTGTTTTCGAAAGAACATACATTCAGAAATATTGTGTCAACATTTTATGAAAATCCGAGCTCTCTAAGTATTTTTTTTTACCTGAACGTCAGGACCTCATGTCGTCTACCTGAGCGTATAGCGCGCTCGGCTGATCATAGTATAAACTTCAAACGCGTTTTTCTCGAAACAACGTATTCAAAATCTAGCTCCATCGTATCTCTAAAACTAAAAAACTGATTCTCCTGACATTTGAACCACATATTGTAAACATGATTTGCAACAAGATGACCCCCGATGGTTCCAAATTTTTATTATTAGTTTTTTTTTGCGAAAAACTGCGAAAAAACGCGTTTTTTTTAACTTTTTTCGTTTTTCATCTGCCATTTTTTTGTTTTTTTAATAAAACTTTATGTCCGAGAGTCATTTTGTAGCTGGTGTCATACTGAATCTAATGGACTTTGATTTTTTTGTTTCAGAGAAGCCGTTGCCGAGTTGTGATGGAGCTACCTAGCCCATCTATTTTTGAGGCGTTACGTTAAACTATAGTATTTGTACTTAAAAATGAGTAAAAATGAATGGAACATTTTTTAAAATGTATTTGAAGACTTCATTTATCAAGCCCAACAATTTTTATATTCATATATTTTTTAAAATCCTCAAAAAATCGCGAAAATAGCCTTTTTTCGTGGCTCCAAAGTGAACTGGCCCCTTAACAGGCTGTTATGGTGACGCCCGTCGGAACACTCGGAGCATCGTTCGAAAATTTAAAGGATGTTTTTTTTTCGAAAACACTTTCAGAGTCAGTGAGCAAAATATCTTAAAAACAGCTGCATCGATCTTTCTAAAATTTTCAGTGCCTTTTCTCCATGCAAAAACATAGCATTTCATCGAAGGATTTTCTTTCCGTTGTATACTTTCGATTTGATGAACGAAAAATGTCCACTTTTTTCGCAAAAAATCAAGACTCATTTTGAACACGCGGCATTTTTTAAATGCTATATTTCGGCAATTGCTGTGATTAATCATAGGATAAACTAATTTACTAACGAAATCTGTTTGATTTTTTGATATTAGATAACCCGGTTCAAAAGGGCATAGCTCACCGCAACAGACGTTTTCGTGATGTGCTTCCCGATATAAATCGATTATAATTAACCCTCAATGCATAAAGGCATTTGAGGCACCTTAATCCCGTGAACGAGGGTTGTTTTCGTTTTTGCACTACCAACCCAATAATTGTCAATGAAAAAATTCTGACAAAATTCACGGTCAATTCTTTCAAGGCCGCACTTTTCAAGGGAAAATAGGGTTTTTTATTTCTTATTTTTAATATATTTTTTTAAATTATATATTACGGGTTATATACAGTTAAAATTTTCGAAAAATCGATTAAAAAAATGCCTAACGTACATATATTTAAGTACACACACAGAAAATTTCTTGTCAATTCGCAGATATTCTCGAAGTTACACGCACATTTGTAATGACTTCTCAGAGCGTTCGTAAAGTGCTTTTGAAACTTTTAACGCGTTTTTCTCAAAACTGTGTTTTTAAAGTCGGTGAGTAAGATTTCTCGGAAACGGCTGAACCGATCAGTCTCAAATTTTAACACAATCTTTTTAAGTATATTTTTTAGTTATTGATCGAAGGTTTTTTCTCACCGATAAATATTTTCCATTTTATAAACAATTTAAGGCTTACTTTTTGTCAAAAATCGTTTTTTTTTGACAAGCCACAATTTTTTAAAAATTATTATTTTGCTTGTTCCTTCGATGAATTACAAGATAATCCATTATATTAACGAAATATTTAATTGTTTTTTTTTCTATTTAAATGACCCAGTTCAGAGATATCGTGCTCACCACAAGATGCCTTTTTAAGAGGTGCTCCCGGAGATCAGCTATAGCAGCTTTCAAAATAATTATTTTTACAAATAAAAAATGTTAAAATACAGTTAAAAGTTACCATAATATGTGTACAAATTTTTACGTCAACAGATTTCGAATCAATTAACGTAAAAATTTGTACACATATTGTGGTGACTTTTAACTGTATTTTAACATTTTTTATTTGTAAAAATAATTATTTATCACCTTTAAGGTCTTCTCAAGAAAAATTCTCGAAAAATCGATCTTTTTGGGATTCTTGACTGTATATAACCCCTTAAGCAATCTGCGAAGAAAATGATTTTGGGCAAGACAAAAACGACCCAGGTTCACGGATTGAGGGTTAAATCGTTTTACACAAAAAAATTATAGAGTGTTCTTCAGATGATAGTTTTCCAAACATCTCATTATTGTAGAAATTTATAATGACGATTTTCTAAAAAAGAAGATCCCAAAATTGAGCTTTGTTCAATGGTTACAACTAGGCATAACCCGTTAAATACTCAACAGCAAACCAAAATAATGAACACTTATCCCTTATGGAAAACATGATTGAACATAGAAGTATGACGAGCTGTTACGATCCTAACGAATATCCATGAATTATAATTTCATCGCCAGGTTGTAAACAGCACTGCACCAGCCATCACAAAAGTGTGACTGTCACCGTACAGCAATCCTCCCCATATCATATAAATTCAAACTGTCACAGACGATATAAAACACGGCTGCATAGATATCGACACGAAAAAAAATATCACTCAATAAAATCACCTCTGCACTGTTTATATCGCGAAAATTCTCTTCCGGATCACTGCAACGTAACGACGCGTCTTCGATCGTTGAATGAAAGAAAGAAAAATGGACGGGACTAAATAGGGAAATAGACTTCCTCGACGCGCGTCCAGTCTGGACGCTGTGGTGGAAACGAATGCTGACTTTGTTCCTCGGCGCTGACTACGCGAGGCTTTGAAGCCTGATCGGGCTACCTGTGCTCTTGCACCCAACTGCAAATATTACACATTCCCGTAGTAGGTTTTTGGAGCGACGGAGAAACGCCAGTCCTGGAGGTAACGCGATAACTGAGACTCGACAAGTTTTACGTACTTTGCGGGTCTTTTCAAAGGGGAATATAAACGTCGCACGCCCTCTTTTCCATCTTGATGTATGCACGATTCATTCACCACAGATATCGTGCATCCTGCCAGACGACGATAAGAGAAATTCAACAATTTCACGTCGAAAGTGTACGTAGATTCTCCGTTCGCGAAACGATCAAACGATACGACTCGCGCGAATCCTTTCTTTCTTCTTGAGATTCCACTTCTACGATGGATTTACCTTTCTCCGTAATGTGCTACATGAGCCTCGCTACATGAAGTATCAGGCGAAATGGTACGTAGCGCCCAGCGCGTACCTGTTGCGAAATTTATAGTCATTTCCGCATGGCTGATTCGAGAACGAATGTACGATGCTCTACCCCCTTTGCCACAGATACCGTTTTTTTACATTTCTATCGAGCTGCTGATTTCCGGAGGTTCATACGGTAATGTTAAAATTGACTTTTCCAAGCCTGATTAAGGACAACGGACTAACGTAGAATGGTTTGTGTTGCTATTTTTTGAGAACTTTTACTCAACCGTATTGAGAATAGTGCACTGCCAAAAAAAAATTTATTTAAGGGATTAGGCCACAGTAACGGGTATAAAATCATGTGCGAATTTAACAATTTTTTGTTTCGTATGAAAAAGTGATTCACTCATAAAATTAATTACACATCTATTTAGTATGAATATGAAGCTGTTAGAAAAAATATATTTTTTTTCGATGTACAAAATGGCCGACTACTAATATTTTCTTTTCTTATCTTTTTTTAGGCGCTCTGCGGTGTGACATTTAGCATTCACAATTTTTCACCTAGGATAAAAAGTAAAAATTCTCATCAATCTACATTAGAATACCTAGAGAAGTACGTACGGAATTAAAAAAGTATCGTTTCATTCAAAAGTTGTAGGTATTTGAATTGAGTTGTAGGTATTTGAATGAATTTTTAGTGAAAAATTTCGTATAAAACTGCTCATAAAATGAAAAGTTTTCGATTAATCAGAAATTCCGTACGTACTTCTCTGCGAAATGCAATTAGGAACATAACTTTTAAATTTGAAGTGAATCGAGTGAAAATTGTTGAAGTTATTTGTCACGCCAATTGGAAAAAGCTGTTCCGAGAAAAACGCGTTTAAAGTTTTAGGTACTCTATGGTCGTGCCAGAGATGGGCTTACGTTATACGCTTAAAGTCGGTGAAAAAAAATTGTCTTGCTATAAACCGAGTAGTAACTCGTGATACATCACCGTTTTAGCGAAAAAAATCGATTTTTTAAACATTCTATATATATATATAATTCCTCTCTCTCCACCCCCTCTGCCCCGCACCTCTTAGATATGTGTGTTGCAATAAAGACAGACCATTCAATCAAATAGAAAAATGGATGACTCTACGGGAATTCTATTTAATTTAAATATAAACAAAATCAAATAGATCCATTTAGTGGATTCAACTAAATTGTTTTTGAGCAGATAAAACCGAATCACAGATTTCTTAGGATTAAATTAAATATTTTGTTGTTGGACGATATTGAATATATTTCGATTTCAATGCATAAATATATTTAAAGTAAATCATTTCAATGATGGAATGCAATAGGAAAAATTTGATTCTACGAAAAAACTAGTTTATTCAAATAAACAAAAATCAAACAAACCCGATTAGTTCATATCAATGGAATTTTTCTGTCAGTGTACAGAATAATACCTGAGCCCTAGTATACGAGAGCGGAGTACCGTATAGTAACATTGAAAGTGATCTTTGCATACTCGATTCGGGGCCCAGGATGAAATTCCGAACTTTGAATGCTCAGAACGCTCAAAACTCTGAGCGCATACTACCCCGAAAGATCAAAACTCCGAAAGAATTTTACACGAAAGACCAAAACCCCGAAAATCTGAACACTGTCAAAATAATTTGGCTATGGAAGTTTTAAAAGTTTCAAAATCTTCAATAAATCGACAAATTATTTTAAGATTTTTTTTTATTAAGGGGTCTTCTCTCGTTAGACGCTAAAAATGCTATTTTCATGATTTTTTAGGTTTATATTATAAATATTGATATAAAAGTTGTTACACTTAATAAATACACTATCGAAATACATCTAAAAAAAATTATTTATTCAAGTCACTATTTATAGACGAAAATGGTAGTTAAAAAAAAGTCCTAAAAAATTGTAGGTCTGCGCTGTTGATGAAATCTAGGAGATGGATCATACGAAACAAAAAAATGAAACGGTTTTAGATTCAGTATGTTAATGGCTATAGCGTATATCATACGATTTTTGATATATGCAAAAATAACAAAATGGTGGACATTTTTCGAAAAAAACCTGTTTTTTCACTGTTTTTGGCAAAAAAAGTAAATATCAATATTTAAAAAAATCCTTGATATGCGCTATAGTTATAGTTGTATAGAATATGTGGTCAAAATTTCATAAGGACCGGTTCAGTAGTATCGAAGATTTTATTAACAAGCCGTCGAAAAATGTTGTTTCGAGAAAAACGCGTTTAAGGGGGTATATACCAAAAATTTTAAGGAGGCCCAAAAAGATCGATTTGTCAAAAAAATTTCTTGAGAAGACCTTTAAATCTATTAACGTAAAAATTTGTACACAGATTATCGTAATTTTAGCCTGTATTTTAACATTTTTCATTTGTAAAAATAATTATTTTGAAAGTTGCTATAGCTGATCTCCGGGAGCACCTCTAAAAAAGGCGTCTTGCGGTGAGCACGATATCACTGGACTGGATCATCTAAAATGAAAAAAAAAACAAAAAAGATTTTGTTAATATAATGAATTATATTGTAATTGATCGAAGGAATAAGCAAAATAATCATTTTTATCAAAATGGCGGCTTCTGAAAAAAATCAATTTTTGTCAAAAATTTGGGCCTTAAGTTGTTTATAAAGGGAAAAATATTTATCGGCGAGAAAAAACCTTCGATTCATTACGAACCAATATACTTGAAAAGAGTGTGTTTGTTTGGGTTTCCGAAAAATCTTGCTCACCGTTTCCGAAAAATCTTGCTCACCGACTTTAAAACACACAGTTTTGAGAACAACGCGTTCAAAGTTTTAAAAGCACTTTCGAGCGCTCTGACACGTCATTACGAATGTGCGTGTTACTTCGAGAATATTCACTGGATTGACAAGAAATTTTCTGTGTGTGTACTTAAATGTATGTACATTAAGAAAAAAAAATAACAAAAAGATCGAAAATCCGAACTGTATATAACCCCTTAAAGTTAGTTTGGGTTACATGAATACGTAAAAAATGTTAGGTATTGAAAAGACGTTCAAGATACCAAGATTAAAATTTTCTTTAAACTTCACACAGTTGTGTGAAATGTATGGTCCATTAGGGCCATATACTGTGCAAGCAGTAGGTTGCGATATCCAACCTTTTTCGATGAGACGGAGAAAGGAGTTTGCGTAAACAGCTATTATACCGGTTCGTTTCAGCTGTTAGAATAAGTCGCCGGTAGCGTAGCAGGCCGGGGCCCGGACTCGTAACCGCAGGACTGCTAGATCGAGTCTCGTTTGGAAGACTTTTTTTCAATTTAAGGGGCTATAACAGTGTGTGACTTAAAAAAATCGTTTTTTTTGCCTTTTTCGACAGTTTATACTTTCAAGAATATCCTCTCAAAATTTCAAGGCCGTATCTCTAATTATTTTATCTTGCAAAAATCGATAGTTAAATCTTTAAACGCGTTTTTCTCAAAATGAGATTTTTCAAATTTGCCGACTTTGTAACTTAAAGAGCAATTATCCGATTGACTTGAAATTTGAACTGAGTACTCTTGAATATATTTACTCTGCAATGACGTAGGATATTTTTGATTGAATGAAAATTCATGATTTGGCATTGAAAAAACGACGATTTTATAGGAAAGAAAACAGACTTTTCTTTCATAACTACGCCATTTTGTTAGATTTTGATATTTTACGAATATCCTACGTCATTGTACAGGAAATACCTTTCAGTTTAACGAAATTTTTTCCTTTTTCGGTTTCAGCTACTCAATCGGCCGGAATCATGTCAGCATTGGAGGAACTTCTTTTTGCCGCCTCCAAAGCCAGCGCATAAGTGGCTTGGATCTCAATATTTTTTCATGAAAAAATTATGTAATATAGTTCAAACATAGCCAAATATTTTCTTAATTTTCCGAAACATCTTATTAAGTACTTTTCGGCAAAAATTGTGATATTCGGATTCAGCGGATCAAAATACGTAAAAAAAGTTTATCTTCATCCATCGAGCTCAAAATTTTACGAACATATAATACCGTATCCACATCGAAAAACTTTAAACGCGTTTTTCTCGAAACTATGTTTTTCAAGTCGGTGACCACTATAATTCAAAAACCACTTGATGGATTTTGATGAAATTTGGTGTGCTCATTGATAGCATTAAAAACTAGTCCTTAATCGAAGGATTTTCATTTTTGTTGATAATTTATATTTTTTAAAAACAATAAACGAGCGATATTTCGGTCTAAAATCGAGTTATCTGTCGGAAGCCACCATTTTGTTAATTTTTTCAAAAATGCTTCGATTATGGACTAGATTTATTGTTAAACTAATGATTTATGTGGTTTTTTTTTATTTCAGATCATCCAGTAAAGTTTTATGATGGTCGCCGCAAAGCACTACATGCCCAAGGGGGTCTGACGAAGATGGCGACATTATTATAAATAATCAATATTTTTATTTGAAAATTTGTACAAGTCAAGTTGAAATATAACATAAAAAGTCTGTGTAACCACTTTTGTAAAACAAACTGAATTACTAATAAACAAAAAATATTGAAATTGTCGTTTTTTCACGCCTCTGACTGCATCTCACCCCTTAATGTACAAAATATCTTAATTTATAATGTAGGTTGTACATCTTATCAGGATGTAAAAACTTATAAAGTAATGAAGAAAACATCTAATGTAATGTTCAGAGTTTTAAAAATACCACGTTCCCTCCATCACTTAACCCTCCCTTTTGTATCAGACTATCCATTCCGGCTACTAATAGGTAGACACTTTGCGTATACGGATATTCACACACTACTGTAGTCTAGCGAGCGCGGAGATCGAGGCAACGTCGCAAGCCCCGCGAACTTTTGTCGTGGTATTTAGTATAAACGGAAATGCAAAATTTGAGCTGTTGCCGGAATAATGGAACAAGTTCAACATAAAGGCAAATTTTCCAAACGAAAAACGATCGCCAAAAATAGAAAAGCGGTCAAAACTATGACCCGCGCAAAAAGAGAAAACGAAAAGAAGAACCATGTAGAGGTTATGAACAACGAAAATTTGGGACACCAGATCGTGAACCGTTGAATTGATAAATTCCACTTCGATGAATTGATGATACAAGTTCTTTTTTAAATTATTTCAACGATTTTTTTATTTTATTCATTTACGAATTTTGACCTAGCAATATATATATATATATTTTTTTGCTAGGTCAAAATATATATATTACTATATATAGTAATATAAAAAATCTGCCGGGGCTCTAGATACATTTTCTACCGATGAACGCGCCGAACGCTTGCAGCGCTGTCAGATCTCCGGCTCTAGACTGCTGCAGTCGCTTTGTGGCCCGAGCGTCGTTAGACATTGCTTGATTTCATTCGCTATATCACTGAAACTAGACGGTCAAAATTCGCGATTTTTTTTCACCCTTAAGTCATACAGAGGATCTGTAATTGAGATTTTTTTAAGAAAAATCTGTAAAAAAAGTTTCGAAGTTATTGCATGAAATGTGAAATTTTAAATTAATAAAAATTTAAGTAAAACCGTGCAATCTTCGATTGCCAATATCTCGAATACAGAACGGTAAACTTTTGTGCAATATTGCAGGTAATCACTTAATAGTGTCTTGAACGTGTCCTCAAAATAACATGTAAATCCATAGAAAAACGTCTCAGCGATACTACTACATTAAAAAAAGTCATGAAAATTAGAAAAAAATCCTTGCCTAAAGGTATCTCCCCCCTCAAGTTTTGCAACTTCGGACATGTTTGGCGCCTGCAACGCAAGAGTCTCGAAAATATTCATTATTTTCAACGAAAAAAGTGTTGTCATTTTTCGAACGGGAACACGCTGGGGGTGACATTCAATAGAAATTTGTTGGAAATAACTATTTTTGCCGATACATTCTACAAAAATTCATTTGCCGAAAAAGCTTCGCCAATGAGCTTGTAAATTTAAACGATTGTGACCTTTTTTTTCCTTACTAGCCAAAGCATTAGTACTATTTTGCATTACCCAACAATGATGAGTTGTTAATTAAAGTTAATTAAACAAAACTCAGTTCTCAAAGTGCACATTGAACATTTTCTTTTTTTTTATCGTCTAAAGAAGATAAGGCCTAATTTTTCGTATGATCTCTTTATCGGGGAAAATACAAAAATAAATGCATTACGTATGTTTTATGCTTAAGAATGTAGATAGTTCTCCAGTCAGCATAAAATACGAACGACTCGTCGTTACACAATTGTTTTCTTTTCCTTGCAATTGTTACACAAGTAAGCTATTTTTTCGGCTTTCCCGTATCCTTGACCCGATGAGGCATTTTTATCGATGTCATTAATGCCAAGAACGGAAGTGCGCGCCGAAAGTGTTCGGTGCTCCGACTCTTGAGTAGGCGCAGAATGCACAAAGACTATATGACTTTCTATTGCATTAACACAAATGGCCACGGAGCTGTGTCGTTCCGTATAATGAACCTGAGAAAAGTACCTGTATACAACGTACTCGTTTGTCACGACAACTTTGACCCTTTCTATTTGTAATGGATTTGATGTATTATTTATTCTCTATTAATTACATACAATTTTCGACAAAATCGGGTCAGATGTTGCAATGCTGTAACGGCGATCTGAGGGGGACAAAAATCGTTGACCAATACGATTTCATGACTATGATTGTTCTGCTACTGTCTCGAGTGGCAGTTACCTGTATTTTCTTGTTTTTCTTTTGCTGTAGTAGAAACAGTATTTCAATAAAAATCGCCGATCTTTCTAATTTTCACGAATCGACGAAATTATTTATATCAAATTTCGAACAATGTTAAATAGAACGCAGGAATTTATAGTTTTATGTTGTTGTGCGCCGTAAGTAAACCGCATATGTATGTACGAAGCGTAGGTGGAGACTCGCCAGCGGATGAAAATGACACGGAATCCATAAGCAAATTTTTATTCAAACACTTCTGTATTATACATTTCAGGCTCGAAGCGCTGGCGCTGATTCGTGATATCCTTCGATCTGAAAATTGTAAATCTGTTAACTCATTCACCTACAGAATTTAAAAATAAGCTCATTCAGCGTCACGTAGAAAAATTCAAGGTTGCTTTCTACATACCATAATACATCCGTAAAGGCTTTTTTCAATTTTCTTTGTAATCAAATTGTTCGAAACTCAGTTTTGATATTGCACGTCTACTAAGTTTTTCTCGTTCGCCACGTAGGGGTTTTTCATTTGATTTAACCATTGCTTTTTTATGCAATGTGTATGCAATCCAAAATCGTTGGGAATTGCGAACGAAAAACGAATGTTAAATTAAAACGCTCGCAATTCTGTCAAAAATAAAAATTAAAAAAAAATCCTACGTGGCGAACGAGAAAAACTATCGAAAAATATCGTATCCAAATTTGGTCAAAATCGCACAAGCCGTTTTCGAGATACATCTGGCACCGACTTTGAAGACTATGTTTCGAGATAATCGCGTTTGAATCGCTTCCAATCAACGCATTTATTTTTAAACATTCCTAAACATACCTCAATGTACATATTTTCCAATAAAAAAAAAACCCGGATACAATCGAAACATTAGTTTTTGAAATAAAAATTCCCAAAGTTTATCTGTTTTTCTTGCCGTTTACCCAGGTACCTCCCCTTAAGGAATAATACCACTCTAGCGGCAGAAAATAAGGCCCAACTTTGACCATTTATTTTGGGAGTATGATAAAAGGAATGGAATTTGTTTTGAGAGGGTTTATTTAATACAAAAAACTAAAAAAATTATAATCTATATATTATTAGCTATGGGACTACATAGGGATTTTTTGTCATCAAATTTTGAACAAATGGCGCACTTTCAAAGAATTAAATCGATTTTTTGCCCCAAAAGTAAGTAGTAAATTGTTTACAAAAAAAATTTACATTTAATCAAAAAACGGCTACGTACTCTCACAGAGAAAGTAATTGTGAAGCTAGTATCAAAATTTCAAATCGCCCCATGCAAAGGTGTTCGAGTAATTCGTCCTCCTAGTTTTAAAAAAGTGGTTTCGAGAAAAACGCATTGAAAGTTGTACGAAGTGCCTGAAAGAAGTCCGAGGCGCTGCGGCAAAATTGATAAATAAACCTTTGAAAAAAAAATCGTATAAGACCAATTGCATATTGTTTTTATGATCTCAAAGTCTTTTTTAAGCAAAAAAACGATTTTTCCGTAATCATAGAGTGGTGTTATCCCTTACGTGGAAAATCTTTTCAGAAATGGAGATAAGAATTTTCAAAGTAAATATTAATTGTATACATTTTCAAAGACTTGTCCGAAAATTTTCGTAAAATTTTAGACAAGTCGTACGATTTTGAGTCATTTTTCATTTTTGACAATTTCTTGTTTCTGATTCAAGAATTGAAGCATCAAAAATTGATTTCGCGAGGACAAGAATTGCAGTGATAAACTAGTAAATACGAAACAACAGTGTGCGAGGGAAATGTGGCATTAGAGCGACTTTTATGAAGTGTTCCGAGCATCCTCGGGTGAAAGGATTCTCTCTGCCACGGTTCTTAAGTCGGTCAACTATCTCTGCTGAAAGGAACAAGACAAAAAAAACTGAGTAGGAAAGAAAAACGGAATGATCCCGTGAGAAGACTCGAATCCCGAAGACTTTTTCTCTTATGTGTGCTCGTCCAAACGGCTACTGTACACGTGAAGACACATATATCCAATTCTTTCACGGATCGGCCATTTGGCATAGAGATCGTTGAGAATCTTTTGTAATTGCACGCCCGTGAGACCAGCTTTGACAGAAGTCACGAACGTGACAAATTGCAATTCCACATACGGCGCCTCGTTGACAAAAGAAGACGAAAAAAACAGCACGCTCCAGCGAGACAAACTTCATTAGAATATTTAAGCAGCCAGAAGACTGTCGTCATCATACATATTGAATTGTGTGAGGCATTGCAAATCAATTTGCCATACGAGTGATCCTCGTCAACGGAATTAGATATATCATGCCGTTGTTATCACACGGGCCCTAAAAGATATTAATTTCATTTTAACATAGATGGCCCCAATTTGTATACAATGAAGTATGTCATTTTTTCATCACAGTACGAACTTCGATGATTTACGCTCGATTGCTTAAGGGCTTTCGTGGGTTTGGTAATTTCAAAAAATCAATTTTTTTAAATTGTATTATCTAATAGTACAATATGTCTAGAATAGTTTCCGAAAGTTTTAAGTCAATCGGAGTGAAAGTCTAGGAGAGAGAGCCTTTGGGAATTCCCTCCGTTGGGAAAGACCGGCCGGGAGCGGTGCAGGTGTATCGAATTTTTGTCAAAACACTATTTTTGAAGTCGATGGACACGATTTCTCAAAAACTAATGCACCGATCTTATTGAAATTTTGCACACTTCTTCAAAATAGCATTAGCGAGTGATTCAACGAGGGTTGTTTTTCGATTACAACTAATTTTAGAAGGCTACACGTTGTGTAAATTGTAACAAAAATTGAACTATTTTGTATACAACTCCGCTAAAAATTCAAATTTCAATTTTTTTAAAAATCCTTCGTTCAATCACAAGGTATACTTATCTACTAAAAGAAAAAATGTGGTTTTTAAATTTCAGATAAAGCTTTCATGAGTCATCCTAACTACCACGAGGACACTTTTTTTGAGGGTTCTCCGGGAACCAGGTCCCACCGGCTGGATTTCCCAAATCTTTGAATGAATTTTTAAAAAAATATTATTTGAATGGTGCTCTTTTATGTGCTTAACATTTTGAATAAAATAATTTGTATATTATATTTTTATTAATAGAGAAAATATTTTTTTTGGCATCGAAACCCACGAGATCATTTTTTTTTCACCGACTTTGAGCGTATAACGTAAGCCTATTTCTGGCACGGCCAGAGGCATATATAAAACTTTAAACGCGTTTTTCTGGTAGCAGCTTTTTTCCAATTGGCGTGACAAATAACTTCAACAACTTTCACTCGATTTACTTCAAATTTAAAAGTTATGTTCCTAATTGCATTTCCCAGAGAAGTACGTACGGAATTTCTGATTAATCGAAAACTTTTCATTTTATGAGCAGTTTTATACAAAAATTTTCACTGAAAATTCAGTCCTTAAACCACAACAACTTTCAAATACCTACAACTTTTGAATAAAACAATATTTTTTAAATTCCGTACGTACTTCTCTAGGTATTCTAATGTAGATTGACGAGAATTTTTGTTTTTTGTTCTAGGTAAAAAAAAGTGGATGCTAAATGTCACGCCACGGAGCGCCTAAAAAAAAAGATAACGAAAGAAAATGTTAGTAGTCGGCCATTTTGTACATCGAAAAAAATATACATTTTCTAACAGCTTGATATTCATACTAAATAGATGTGCAATTAATTTTATGAGTGAATAACCTTTTCATACGAAAAAATTGTTAAATTCGCACATGATTTTATACCCGTTACTGTGGCCTAACCCCTTTAACTCCGATTACTTTTCCTAGCAAGACTTTTGGGTATTCGTTATGTTAGAATAATTCATCAAAGTAACAGAAATTCATTGTTGGTATTTATGAAAACTTGCGACGATCTATTGTATTTTGGGGAACTCGACGGACGTTCATAACTTTTAAAGATATTCTTTTCTAACGGACAACAATTTCTAAAAGATATTGATTTATTTAATTTTTAAAGTAAATATTATATTTTTTATTAAGTGTGGTACGAACTACGACATTTATTGTTCGATTGCTCAACTTTCGATATATTTTGCCAAGACTTTTCGATATCCATCGTGTTAGAATGATTCATGTTCATTCAAAGTAATAGCAGTTTATTCCTAGTGACTGGGCAAATATGGCATGAAATATTGTATTGTGGGGAATTTTACAGACGTTGGTAATTCCAAGTTTCTTATTCCATATATTGTATTGGACGTGTTCCACATTCCACTTTTTTCCCATTTGACAGCCGCAGCCGACGTCCCCCTCTTTCTCGTATTCACCATGACATTTCTGATATGGGCATAGGGAAACTGCGGAAAACCTCTACCGATACAGCCGATCCCATGTTCGCTTCCTAGTTTCGAAGCTACCTCGAGTTTCGTTGAGAAATGGAGCCCGATCTACAGGTTATTCGCACAAGACACACACACGTACCGGGCCATGTGTGTGACACCTTTGTGCAACTGAAGCTACGTCACGCTCGTATATATTTTTCTCCGAGACTACGAGGCTGGGTTTCAAACCTGCGACCTTTCCCTGTTCTGGTTTAGATGCAAGCACGCTAACCACTAGACCAGCAGTTCTCAAACTTTTTTAGCGAATAAATATTTTATGGAGCCCTAAAATAAGCAATACCCGGTTTTATGTTTATTTATTAATGAAAATCGGGGGATAGTACGAAATCCGGGGCGCCAAGTTTTGACCGTTGATTCTTGATATTTGAACAAAAATAATGAGAATGAGAATTTCAAGAATAAAAAAATTGTCGTTTTGACTTTTTTAAGGGGGAAACCTCCTCCAAACAACTGGTTTTTCAATAATATTTTATAAAAAATTGAGAGCATTTATTGCAATGAATCAAATTACATAATGATATTGATATTCAAATGAATACAAAAAAAAATCATGAGGGAAAAAAACAAAATGGCGGCGCTAGAGGCGCTCGAACTTGGCTCCTAAAGTTTGCGCCGTGGGACGCCCACGTCCTTGTAGTAAACTAAAATTAACGAACCATTTTTTTCATTAAAATAAGTCATTCCGCTTTGCATGAACCTAAATTTAGCAAAAAATTGAAAATTTTAGGACAAAACGAAAAAAAAAACACTTTTTTAAATAAACAAATCGTTAACAACAATTTATACAAAATTTTAGGTTTGTGCAAACGCCGATAAGTTAAAGAATATCTGTACAAAATTTCAAGTTGATTGGTTCATTACTTTTTGAGTTACATTCGACGGCACGGAAAAAAACACGTTTCGAGAAAAACTCGACTGAAGTTTTCGTTCTTGAAAAGTAGAGTTTAGAGTGATTTATTTATTAATTGTGATTTATTTATTAATAAATAAATTAATTATTTATTAATATATTATTGATTATCCAAGCTTAATCTACGATGCCAGGGCCATAAAGCAAGCCTTCTTTTAGGAAATCACTAATCTAGACTGCATTTTTATCTTTTTGTGTGAACTGTTTGTGTGAAAACGAAAAACGACGGTTACACAGCACGGATTTTTCTTTACAATCGTCGGAAGTGCCCCCTATTATTCAAAAAGTAAACTAGCAAACTAGCTTGTCTAAGAAATTAAAAGGTAGAGGCCACAAAGGGCGCGCGCTCGTATACCTACTCTCGGTACTTTTGGAGGGCATCACTTCGGTGACTACCTAGGGACCTTTAGGACTTTCTGTTGGGCTTCAAACTTTAGAAATATATTCTTCAGACTAAATGAATTGTTAAAGCAATAAAAAGAAATTGATATCTGGAGGAGGTTCCCCCCTTAAGGAATTATGAGCGCTTTTAGTGGTAATTGGAAATACGCCAAAATTCAATGATTGTTGTTGGCTCATGGGTACAGTATCTTTACTTTATCGCAAATAATGGAAATTGACCAGGCGAGCTTCAAAAAGTATTTCTTTGTTTGCGTTTGTTTAGTGGTATTTTATAAATAAAACTAAACATATTATTTATACGATTTTCAACATAAATTCCAAGATTATAATGCTATGTAATTACTACGCCAAATTACTAAACGATATATTTTACATAAGCTTAGAGCTTTACAAGTCCGAAGAGGGATGAACCGTACACTTTGAATGCCTCTTCAGACTCCTAGCGATTAACAGTACTACTTTACTC
Organism: Ophion slaviceki; assembly: GCA_944452715.1. Taxonomy (NCBI): domain Eukaryota; kingdom Metazoa; phylum Arthropoda; class Insecta; order Hymenoptera; family Ichneumonidae; genus Ophion; species Ophion slaviceki. The sequence goes on along the minus strand of OX101788.1, from coordinate 33,733,714 downwards.
TTTGTCTAGTCGCACTTATAAGTTAGGAAAACATGGTAGTGGTATTTAAAATACATTTTTGGCTTCTGAGACACTGTTGAAACTATAAATCTCCAAGTTACCTTGCCTGATGTTGCTTGAAATTTTCAAATTCGAAAAAATCGTCATTTTCGATAATTATCGAAAAATTCTAATTTGAACGCATAATAAGCGGAATGTCAACTTTTACCACTCTTCATATTTTGTTTATTTTGAATTGATAACCCTAAATTCACCGTCAAATCTTGGCGCTCCGGATATCGTACTCTTACCGAAAATCGTATAAAAATGGGTACTCTACATGACAATGTATTAACTCCACTGTAAATTGATGAAACTATTTCCATTTATTGGGAGATATGAAGTTGTTTTTTTCGGCGGAGCCCGGGCAGAGGCCTTGCGGAGCACATTTTGAGTATGGCTGCACACCGGGTTTGACCTCCCATTCCATTTTATACCTTTAAAAATATCGCCGCAATATCGTGAATTTGAAATACTTTGGTCAAAGGGGTATCCCTCTCTGGAAACTTCAAGAAATCTTTTTTTTTTGCATATTGTTATAGTGTGAACTTTCAAGAATATTTGAAGACCAATCGGACCCTGAAATTCTAAAAATTGACGAAGTTAAATCTATTTTAGTGGAACAGTGTGCGTCGGGTCGCGATCCGTCGAGTTTGAACGCGGTCATCTCGAAACTACATATCTTGACACGACGGGATTGATATCTTGAGTAACTTTCACACTATTGACTTGAACTTGCATAGTTAGCGTTCAAGCAGTTGTCATTTTCGATTCACGATCGCATTTTTTAATGGGGCCAATCATTTGTGATTAACAATGACTTTAGCATGCTGTTTTTCAAGAGAAAAATGAGGTTTCTTTGGAGAAGCTGTCATTTATCGTATTTTTCGAATTTCCGAAAAGTGAATCGCGAAACCATAGCCAGTTGGATATGTGCGAAGAAAAAAAAAATTTGTTTTCGTTTCAAATTACATTTGAGCCTGGTAGATATCCCACCGTTTCGGGCTTCGCCGCTGGAGGTCTGTAATACTAACTGCAGCACCACGAACACTTTGAAAGATTTTCTTCCAAAAAAATTACATTGTAACCACAAACATGTGTACAACATGCTGGGAAAAAAATTAATTTATTCCAACCAAAATGTTATGAGAAATAAATGCATTATCCTGACCCTTCAAATTGGGCTTCCCGAGAAAGATACCCCGTTAATCAATTTTTTTTCATCAAGGTTGCGGAGAGTTTTTGAGACTATGGAACTTTCCAGGAAAAAGATCGGTCTGAAAATTGTAATAAATTTTTTTAGGGGAAAAATAAACGTAATTGCGTAATTTTGCTTTCATGGATTATACAATAATATCGACGTATGAAGTCGAGATCTTCATCTGCATTTGGAAAACGAAACATTCGAGACAAAGCATCAAGGTAGAATATCGGAGTTGCAGAGAAAAAAACCGCTGGAATGGGCATACTGAATTTCGTTTGCGGTCGTTCAACCAATGAATTTTTTTTCACGTCTTTATTGATCGATTATATTTAAAAAATTACTAAATCTATCCAGGTTGTCACGGAATCTTCCCACCTTCAGGAATCATCAGCAATCGGTGGAACAAAATTTCCGCAGACCGGAAAACCTTTCGGAATCGGTGGTAAATCACTGGCTTCGCCAATTTGAAATACAGCGGCCATACCAACAGCCAGATGATACAAAAAGTGACAGTGGAAAAGCCAGTAGCCTAAAACAAATAACGATACCTAACTAAATAATCCGAAAAATTAATTGAAAAAATACACATCCTGGCAATCGAGCTTTTCTTTTGATAATGTCGATTTTTGTCTTGCTTTGCATTGCCACATGGTCTCGGAACTCAGGCAAATTGTAGTGGTGCGGGACATTTTCAAAAACTTGGCAATTACAATTCACGTTATCGCCACTGCACCTTGCTGTGTGATAAATATTCCTTACAATTAGTAGATTTTCTTCCGCGATCAAACCTAGCACATGGTAAAATAGCGGCAAAACGAGTGGTACATTTTCATCGCGATGTACAATTTCATACGAAATGCCTCACTCTTGGGCGATCCTAAAATGCGAGTCGAGCTAGAAGAAATTAAAGGCCGTGTAACTTTAAAAGATTGAAGAAAACCCGATTTATATTTCAACAAGTCGCAAGCAGCGATTTTGGGTAGCAATTAAAATAGTCACCCAGTTTTTGAAAAACATTTTGAAGTACGATGAATGGACAGATAGTGCGTTGAAGGGAATTCTAACGGCCAAACAACCGAACTCGTTCTTTCTTTTTTTACATTACTCCAATGATACTGTCATCATTATCGCAAACAAAAATTGCAAAGAACTTCACCGTGAGAGGCGCCATCTACCTATTTCGTATTTTCATCCTTACCTCACGAAATACCCCGACCGATAGCAGTGACGCTTGTGACGACAGATTAAAGTAAATTTCGCATACGAAAAAGAATTTCCCGCACCACTGGAGTTTCCGGACCCACATATATGTAAGACCATGTATTACCCGGATTATCGGCGACAAAGCGAATAATTGAGAATCCATTGTTGAATACAGCGTAGGTATCTTTGCGCGGCGGTCTGCTCAAACGTCTCGTCATCATACCCATTTCGTCAAGTTCTCTGACCCTTGCAGCGTCGATTCTCGATATGTTGTAATCGTCACCGACCCCTTCGCCAATCACGTAGAAACTTGCACCGTGCAAGTGAAACGGATGAGACACACCGGGGATGCGACCTGCGTAGTTAATCAAGCAGCTTCGTATTGATTGTTTCGCTAATTGTACGATTGATGTCAAACTTTGATGAATTTTTTGATCACGACCTTCATCGACCAGAATAATCTCGACGACCGAATTGAGAGGAATTTTCTCGACCAAAGAACACTCGCAAACAGCACTGTTGTTGCATTTCGACGGTTTGCTTTCCAAAGTGCAAAACTGATCTTCGGGAATTTCATCTCTCTGCGAAATTAAGGTCGACGGTGGTGATGCGTTTGTGATGTTTTTTCCCATTGTGGCCACGACTTCATTTACGGCCAGGGGAACTGTCCAAAAATAATATAGGTTATTTTCTTGTATTTTACAAACACTTCAAGCCTGTTGATCAATATTTAACATTTTTAGTCTCCAATATTTTAAGTCAAAAGCTGTGAAAATTTGTATACAGGGTCCTATTTATGTTTATATTAAGATGTTCTAGTTATATTAAGACAACAAAATAATTCGAAAACAAATGAAAAAAAAATAAAACCAAAATCGCTGAAACCCGCGTCAAACGGATTCGAAGAGCGAGTGCAATGGCATGATTCATTCTTCATTGGGTTGGCGTCCTAAAGTTGATTTAAAACCCGAGTTCTTATAAAATGGGAACCTCTATTCGTTATGGCGAATCATATTGCACATAAAAAAAAACAATTTAGTTTTCTCGAGAACATTTTTTTATTTGACCATTATTTGCGGAAATATGGTACGATATAATTCTGATTTTGACGCGAAACAAATAAGCCCAGCAAATGATGATTAGTGTTGAAAGTGACCGACGACGTTTTTCAGAAAACCAAGCAGCACACAAGTACAGAATGTCATTGAAATTTCATCTTGCTACCCGTGAGTAAAAATAATTTAAACTTTTCTGTTATCTAAAGATATTATCAATTTAATTCAACCTTCACTTTTGTTGGTTTTATCACTAAGAATAATTGTAACAAGTTCCATCACTTATTACAGTATTCTCTGTCCCCTCGAAATCCCAAAAAACTATAACTACAAGTAATTAAAAATAAATTATTCAAGAGAAATCTAAACGTCAGTCCAATATTGTATTGATGAATTATAATTCTGCTTGCAAGTGAGTAGATGTTCACATAAAACGGAGATGAAAACAAATACTCAACTGAAGAAGTCAATGATATAAACGTGATAAATGTATCGTAATAAATTTCTTGGTTCTCGAGCAACAAATAAAGCTTGCCATTACATTGTGCGAAGGCTCCGTAAGTAATAATCAAATAAAGTTATTTAAATAAAAAAAAGGTTACCACGTTTTTAAAGGGGACTAAAAATATAAATTAATTTCTCCTAGCCCCATACAGATTTATAACCCAATACACATTCCAAATCGCATACAGATTGTCCTAAAAAATTGTAATTGTGAATTTTTAGTATCTATGAAAAAACGTGTAGGATCTAAAACAAAAAAACGTGGCGCGCATGTAATAGATAATTGATGCATGAATAGGTCACCTAAGTCACTAATAATTTTATTACACTGCAAATTATATGAACTGCTGTGTGAGTTTTCTCATCGACAGCTACTCCCTACACTCCTTACTATTATCTATGCATGCGCCCCACGTTTCGAAACGTGCTTAATTTTTTGTTTGTTTTTATTTAAATAATTTCATTTGCTGCTTTTTAGTCTTGTGCGTGTGAAATTTTGTTTCTCCTTCTCTAGGCGTCACTTGCATTGGGGTACTGTCTCCTTGACCATCGTAGAAATCGTCACTAATGCGCTATTCACTATTAATATTATTATTGTTATTATTATTATTTTTTTTTAATTCTATTTCACTGAACTATATATTGTTTTTTAATTTATTTTTTGCACATTCTTTCTCTCTTTTTCTCTCTCTGGGACAGACTTGCCTATCTGTTTATTTGTCTGTCATCCAGGTCTGAGCTATGTTCAAAGTTTCAAGTCTCTAGCTCATCCGAAAGTTAGTTCAAAATCGATTGCAAAATTTGCACCGAACAGACAAACAGACAACAAGCAAAGCTAGTTAAGGGGTTAGGCCACTCTAGAGGCCTAAAAAATAGGCTTTTTGGGGATTTTTTTCCAGAAAAACTACAAAATAAATCGAGATTACAAAAAGGATATTTATCATACATATCAGTGTCTGTATGTACGATTCACTTGAAATGTTGAATATATCTTGAAAAATACATCGTCTATGGAAGTACGTAGGATATTTTTTATATTGCATAGTTCATTTGTCATTAACAATTGTCTGACAAAATTTTCACTTTCCAAAAATTTGCCTAAAATATCGTCAGATAATTGTTAATAACAAATGAACTATGCAATATAAAAAAAAATCCCACGTACTTCCATAGACAATGTATTTTTCAAGATATATTCAACATTTCGAGTGAATCGGTTTAAATTTGTCTGAGTTATGTTTCCGGCCAACTTAAAAAATGCAGTTTTGAGATAAACGCTTCACAGCCGCCATTTTAAAATTAATAGGTTCAAACAAATTATTATTACAGTCACTAATATGTATGATAAACACCCTTTTTTGTAATCTCGATTTATTTTGTGGTTTTTCTGAAAAAAAAATCGCCGAAAAGCCTATTTTCTCGGCCTCTACAGTGGCGTAAGGCTTTAATAAAAATGTGGTAATAAAAATGTTTCGAATGAGAGTGAATTATTTTTACATAGAACAGAACTCTGCATTCGAATATAGATTGACTCTGAAAAAAAAAACAAAGTTGGCATTGAAATCTCAAAAACGTCCACCAAATAAAAAACGAACATGCCATTTTATTTTTCCGTGTGTGCGTGCGCACGTGTGTGTGTGTCGTATTTTGAATGGACATCCCAAATAAGCCGCTAAAATGCAGTCGTCTGAACAACTTTCCCCATTTTTCATTACTCATGTTTCACAATTATGCAAAAATAATATGTCCGTGCCGAATTTGAATATTAAATATCACGGCAACATCTCACAGGCTTATCGACAATTTTTCGAAAAACATTTCCATCATATGTACCTTCGGAAGCATAATTTGTTTTCAAGAAAATATTTTTTGTACGACTTCATTTTCGCGACACATTTGGCCTGTGCATTTAGAATGGAAGATTTTTCATACACATTACACGCTCTTGAGTATCGAAAGTACACTAAAAACGTCAGGAAAGTAAATGTTAAATTTCTACAGAGCAAAACACTTTTCGGTATATATAGTAATTTTTTTATCTATTGTTCCATTATCTAAACTTTATTAAATTTTATTATCAAAATGTCAAATTTCTACAGAAGAAAACACTTTTCAGTGCACAGGGTGTCCCTCTTATCTCTGTCACCCAATATTTTGGGTGGCAGAGATTACCGAGTTATTACTTGGTAATTATCGACGTCACAAAAAATGTTCCAGACAAAAGTTGTACGGTGTGAAGGGGGCCATCAAATGCGACCAATTTTTTTCATTTCGGTGGAGGCACTGACGCACAGTGAGAGTCACCTTCACTTTTTTAAATGGAATGGTACTTTTTTATTCAACCATCTTGTGGAGCACCTCAAGCCGCATAAAAACATTAGAGGGTCAAAGTCGTTCAAGGTCATTCAAGGTCAGTATCGTGTGCGTCAGCGCCTCCATCGAAATAAAAAAAATTGGTCGCGTTTGATGGCCCCCTTCACACCGTACAACTTTTGTCTGGAACATTTTTTGTGACGTCGATAATTACCGAGTTATTTTGGGTGACAGAGATAAGAGGGACACCCTGTATATAATTTTTTGTTATCTATTATTATATTATCTCAGCGTGAAATAAAGTAATTCGTGTGTGCAAACTTCGAAAAAGTTCCAATTATACTAGTGTTAAATTACCTATGAAGTTCTGGTATGTGCCGGGTCTGTAGAGTTCTCGTTCCGTATAGTCGTGAAACCCGAAGGGTATGAACAACTTTACGTCAGGCTCTTTCTGCAAAATCCTTGGATCCACGGATTCCGCACTCTCAAGTTGACTGATGCATACGACATTCGCGGCCGCGGGTGAACCATCGCAACGAACGTTTATTTGATTGAGAACCTCAAAGCAAAAGGATCAATCAGAGACCTTTTTCAAAATTATAGTTACTGTGACTAAATGATGTATGAATTACAAGCCCTGCGTCAAGGCCCCCTCTGTAAGATGGTCTCTCGAGTGCAGGCTCACTTTGATCGGCCGATTCGTAACGAAGAATGGCTAATTGTTGAACCTGCAGGGGAAAGCACTCACCGAGGCCGCGAACTTGAATCCAATAACTTGCCGGTGCTTGGTCAGCGTTAAGAACAAAATCATAACGCTCGGCTGTCAGAAATGACGTGAAAAAAAATTACCAACAGCTTACTTAATTATGAAATTGAAGAAAAATAAAGACATCATGTTTCGTAATAAACATGTAATTGTTGAGTAAGGTAATCCAACAATTTTTTCTTGGCTTGTGACATGTTTTATTTAATCAATAGCAAAATTGATGAGTTGACCGGGATCTTCCATTAGAAGTGTCTATTTTAGGATTTTCAAAAAACCATCTTTATCAGCGTAGGTCGAATTTTAGAGAAACCAGAGAGGTTTTTGGGAAGGACCAAGAACATTTTTTTTAACTATGCCAACTTGCACAGCATTTTACTTGGACTTACCGGAAAAGGAAGTGATACTATTGACAGTTACAGGTAGCACGGATTCGCCATCAGTTGCGATAACGGTCAGATTGTGTGCTTGTATTGTCAGTTGGACGGGACAGTTCAAGCAGCAGGCGTTAATCATACGAAAACGATAACGACCACCTGGTGTCACCGTAAAAGTGGCTAAAGGACTGCTGTTGGTAATTCCTGTCAATGGATCCTGTAGGGGACATTCGTGTATCAACAGAACGTTTTTTTGTCCCTTCTTCAAGGAAAAGCCACATGTAGGAAAGAAAAGAATGAGCACTAACCGTCCATTGGCCGAGGCCATTAATAAGATAATTGTCGGGCATTTGTAGTATGTTCCGATGCAAGTTACCGGGAAAATGAGCCTCGACGGAGTCGTGCATCCAGTCATTGATAAAGATGACATGGTCGATTTCGTCATAGTCCCAGAGTTCGTTGTTGGGCTCGTTAACTTTTGGCTCGCGAACGATTATCGAACCCTCCATACCCTCGCCTTTCTGAAGACCGCTGTGAGAGTGCCAGAAATGAGTGCCGGAATTTTTCGCTCTCCATTGATACCTGAAAGTCGTTCCTTCCGCAATGGGGCACTGTGTCACATACGGCACGCCGTCGTAATACTGATAACCGTTTTGAAAGATCCCATGCCAGTGAATCGTGATGCCATTCCCGTGAACTTTATTTTCCACGTCTATGACGACGTAATCATTGCGGCAGACCAATATAGAAGGTCCTGGAAACATTCTATTGACGACTTTTATACCGCCCACGTCGACGCCATCGGCCACTATGCACTGGCAATCGGATGTCAGTCGGGTAGTTTCGTTCGGTGTACAAATGTTGCAAGCCCTCGTCTGGGTTGCGTAAGTCTCAACTGTAAAGTGGTAGTAACACGTTTTTGGCTTTTCGCCAACTACGCATGTACGTGCACATTCTTCAGGTGTCGAGAGGTTTTCTGTTCCTTCCGAGCTTGGTACTTCCTGCGGGACCATACTTTCTGGTGAGGACGAATCATTCTCGGAAATGCTTCCTTCCATTGAAGGACTTACGGTAGTTGATGAAGTTCCTGCGTTCCAAAAACATCCTTGTTTCCAAGAGCATTTCGAGTACCAGTGTCTTCCCTCATGGGAGGAAATTCCATCCTCGACATATCTTCCGTTGTGGGAATATCTTCCATACTGCGAAGAACTTCCACCCTCGGAAGAACCACCGCTCTGGGAAAAACTTCCACCCTGCGAAGAACTTCCGCTCGGGTAGTAATTTTCACCATGATAATAATATCCACCCTGGGAAGGGTTTAGTTTATTCGAAGACCAGTTCTGCGTCCACTTATTTGTCGACCCGACATATCCTAATTGAGAACCGAATTTTCGTGAAATCACGATAATTTTGTCTTGGGACTCTGATTTCAAGTTGAAAATGCTCACATCTTATTTGTGATAAGATGAGCACGTATTAGACGGCTGCTAAATATTTTGTATACGCAACCGATAATGCATGCGGGAGCCTGGACTCAAACACTTAATCATGGTTACCAGCTATTTTGGCTAAACAAATTAATCCCAAGCCGACAGATTAATAATATGGGGAGTACAACTAAATCTCCGCCATTTGACAAAAGATGACCCGCCAGGAGGTTATGGTTGAAATTGTCAGATATAAAACGTCATATCGTAAGGTTGGACAACTGGCAAAACCATAACCTTGAAATATTAGCGATTCTGTATCAACATCACATAATTCTTTTCGTGCGAAAATGTCGAGTTTTGAGCTTCATTGCGTCATTTGCGGGAACTTTTGATTTAATTTTTTAATTTGAACTAATCTGCAGCTGAAGCGCATCGATTGCTTGTAGAAGCATATGGTGAGGCTGCTTTAAGTGAGAGAAGTTGTCGTGAGTGGTTTAAAAAGTTTAAGAACGGTGAGTTTGACGTCGAGGCCAAAGAACGTAGCGGAAGGCCGACAGTGTACGACGACGCGTAATTGGAAGCATTATTGGAGGGAGATTCGTGCCAAACGCAAGAAGAAATTGCACTTACATTAGAAGGGACTCAACAAACAATTTCACATTGTTTAAAATCGTTGGGAATGATTTAAAAGCAAAGACATTGGGTTTCATATAAACTGAAGCCGAGAAATGTTGAACGCCGATTTTGCACATGCGAAATGCTGCTTGCCAGGCATAAGCGAAAGGGCCACTCATAACACTCAATTGGGAAGTTTTACCCCACCCGCCGTATTCACCAGACATTGCTCCCTCTGACTATCATTTATTTCGATCGATGGCGCATGGCCTGTCTGAGCAGCACTTCAGATCATATGAAGATACCAAAAATTGGATTGATTTGTGGATAGCCTCAAAAGATGAAGTATTCTTCCGACGCGGTATCCACAAGCTGCCAGGAAGATGGGAAAAGGTCGCGGCTAGCAATGGACAATACTTTAAATAAAACATAAAGTACTGTTCTTTCGCAATAAATGCCCAATTTTTTATTTAAAAAAAACGGCAGAGACTTATTTGTGCTCCCAATAGAACATCCGTTATGATGTCGCACCTGTACAGTTTTCTTTGCATCGCGTAATTAGATGAAAGTTATTCCAATGAACGAAATCTCGTATTCATGAATGAAATGTTGCTTCTATAAACGAAATATCGTTCGTACGGACGAAATCTCGTTCCTATAGACAAAAAGTGTAACATGTGCCAGAGATTTCGAGAATTAGAATAGATTTTTTACCAAGGAACTCATGCTATGAATTCGTAACCACTTATTTTTCTAGCCGGGTTCAGTCTTCATGTGGGAAAGACAGCCCGAAAAATAAGAAGTCCCGTTAAATCTTGCGAAGATAAATCTTCATTTGCTCATTTGTAGTCAAGCCCATAAGTATCGGGCGAAATGGGTCCTGTCTTAATATTTGCCCGATCGGGAAGCATAGAATGAAGTGACTTTATGCACATGTAAAACTATACTGGATCATACACTATTTTGTCGACACTGAACCAGGATAAATCAGCATCTGCTTATAAGAAACTTATCTTAAGTGTCCGCCATTGATTTTATTAAAACTCATATATGTGATAAAGTATTGAAAACTATTGGACACGTATTTTGTTTCAACCGCGGAAAACGGGTTTGAGGGGGAAAATGACCTCTTTAAAGAAAGGCGTGTCCGGGGGTGTTTTTGCCGTTTCACCCACAAGCAGTCTACCGATCTCAATGAAACAAAAATCAAAATTGTTCCAATGTAAAGCGATGAAAAATCTACTATAGAATAATTAAAAACAAAAAATTAAGGGGTGAAACTTGACCGTGAGAAGGGTGACTTTGAGGGGTCGTTTCCGTCCTTAAAAACGTTTTTCTGCCGATAAAAAAATACGTATCTAATAGTTTTCAATGTTTTACAACATACATGAGTTTCAACAAAATCAAAGGCGGACACTTAAGTGATGTTCATTGTTATTGAAATTCTCTTTCAATTAGCTACTTGTGTTCGTTCTACTTTCATCCGCGAAGCTTACCATATGTTCGACCAATAAGGATACTCAGAGTGACTACGGAAAATATAGATGGTTGCTTCATTGTTTTCCTATCACTGAACGTTCACGTGAATTGCCGTCTTTACGCGGTTCTTTTTATATTTTTCTTTCGCTCGTGACTACGGAAATTTTGTTTCTAATGAACAAGTTAAGTGCAGCTGCAGCATTTGCAACGAATTTTCGATAATTGTTTGCTGAAATGTATGCACAAGCGTGCAATAATCCTGATAAGTGGCGTTGAATATTTCAGTATAAAGCCTGTGTGTTTCGTTAATGTGGTCGGTGTTGTTGACTAAGTGTCTTATCTGTGTGAAAAAAGACCTGGGATTCCTTTTCGTTATAGATATTCGCTTTCGTTACTTTTGGTCAACGTGTCGTGTCAGCACTAATTTGTTTACTACGATTATCTGCTGAGATACATAGTTTTTACCGGCGACTTCTCGTTGTACGCGCTGCAACATGATATCTATGGAAATGATTTTGAGGAACCATTTCCATAAAAAGCTTATCGATTACCGCGTGGCCGATTTCCGGGGTCGTATCTATCTATTTCGTAAACAAACGCGTCTAAGGAACCTTTTCGCTTCCTCGTATGAGAATACTTTGGACACACAAAACCTCAGAGCAGTTTGGTTTTCCACCTATTGCTTCCTTATGAGAAAAACTTTGTGAGCGAAATGTGATAAGAAAGCGAGAAACGACGATCTAATTTGTGACCGGTTTTGGATTATTTGCATTCTACCTAGTTGGCTTTCATATTATTTAGACACGTGTTGGATTTCGAAATGTTCTTCAAGCAACATTTGAATGTAATTCTGTTATGCAATCGAGAATTTATCTCGCTGTTTCTTATAAGCAATAATGATATTTCGACATTTGGCTACTTTTCTTAAGGCCTTAGGCCACAGTAACGGGAATAAAATCATGTGCGAATTTAACAATTTTTTTCGTATGAAAAAGTAATTCACTCATAAAATTAATTATACATCTATTTAGTATGAATATCAAGCAGTTAGAAAAAATATATATATATTTCCTAACAGCTTGGTATTCATACTAAATAGATGTATAATTACTTTTATGAGTGAATCACTTTTTCATACGAAAAAAATTGTCAAATCCGCACATGATTTTATACCCGTTACTATGGCCTAAGGTCTTAAATGTTATATCGACATCAAATTTAGATAACTAAACATATTCTGAAAAATATATACAGTGGGTGAAAAAGTATTTGTACACGTCGTCTTTTTCAAATTATCCTGCGAAAAAAATGAGATGCTCCATTAAGTTTCTGTGTTCGATAGCTCATTCTGAATATACACATGGTGTTCGTTTACAAAAATCTTGGGAAAATACGAACAAACAAATAAAGCCAAATTAACAACAGTTTTGTGTAGGATGTACACATATTTTTTTTAACCTACTGTAGATAATTTCCGGTCGTCCATATCACGATTCGTCCAGGGTGTCTGAACATGTATATATTAAGAATTATTCCACTAAAACCTCGAGGAAACTTTGTTTCGACGGGACCAATGCTACCGGTACGAGGAAGACTAGTGATATTGAAATAACGAAGTATTGAAAACAAAATAAACAATGCAACGGAAGTATATAAGTAAAAAATTCAATATCTACATAACTCGAACAAGTTGTGGTTTGTTCGAAGAAATTTCATTCGACGATCAAGATGCTATGACATTCATTGCTCCATAGCAACCCATATAGGGTCGCCTGTCGTAACAAAAATGCCAGCATTCAGCCATCAAACGGTTTGCTCATAATCGGCCAATAATTCGTCGACTAGCATTGGGGTACTGTAGGCGGATGAACGGCTTGCCAGATCTATGCCAGCCATTCGTGGGCCAATACTATCGAACCGATAATATGGCGATCAGCATTGGGGTATCGTAGGCGGATGAACGGCTTGCCAAATCTATGCCAGCCATTGGTGGGCCAATACCATCGCACCGATAATATGGCGATCAGCATTGGGGTATCGTAGGCGGATAAACGGCTTGCCAGATCTATCCCAGCCATTGATGGTTTGTTTTTGGGAGTTTTGCAAATGCAGGTCGTTAAACTGTAACACGTAAAAACAAGGGATAAGGTTTCGAAAAGCATATCCCACTGATGAAGCTGAAATTTTGCACCGACCTTCTTTTCAATATTTTAAGAGAACCTTTAAGGGGTTACCCCCAATTGCGATTTTGAAAAAGTCGATTTTTTTTATTGCATTTTTTTGAAGTGCAATTTGAAGTGCAGTTTTTTTATGCCCGGAATAGATGACTCTGTGTAAGTTTACAAAAAAAAATATTTTCTTCGTGTAAACTGAAATTGAAACTTTAAACGCGTTTTTCTCAAAATGGCATTTCTGAAGTCGGTGACCAAGATTACTCGAACACTAATCAACCGATCTTCTTGGAATTTTGCAGGCTTATTTAATACATAAAAATGTAGTCTTTAATCGTTCGATTTTGTTCGTTAAAATCGAACCATTAACTTTGACTGTCCGCCATTTTGTGAAAAATAAATATTTTTTAAAATCCTTCGATTAAAGACTAGTTTATACTTATATTTGACTAAATCCATCCGCATTTTTTTTTCAGATGATCCACTTCGCCGCAATGTTGGTCACCGCAAACCGTGTATATAAAAACATTATTTCATTGACGGCCATTTTCCACTAAACAATGTAATATTTTTCAATAAAAAAATTACTAAAAGTTCTTTAAGATGTGTTCTTCAAGATGGTATATTGATCGATTAAAAAAGTTTCGTAGTTTTCTTTTAAAAAATTCATGAAAAAGGCCTTTTTTTGCGCTACAAGTGGGGGTAACGCCTTAAAAGGATATTGGCGACTAGCAATAGTTTTCGATATATCGTATATTGAAAGTTATTTATTGTACTGCGCTTCTACTATATTAAATAAACCCAAACAAACCCATCCCACATGGCAAGTGATATGCACATACGGGCGAGCACTGTTTGCCAGGAAGCAGCGCGGCCGGAGGAGTGGGGGGTATCTATCGGATATATAGATATACTCGTATGGCGTGAAATAATCAACTTTACAATGCGATATATCGAAAACTATTGCTAGTCGTCAAAAATCCGTTAACGGTTTCTTTTAGGATAATGAGAGAAAGTTCGGTGCAAAACTTCAGCTCGATCGGAGAAGTATGCTTTTCGGAACTTCACCCAAAACGATCGTAAACTTAGAACGTAAACTTTATTGTCACGAATAAAATTATCGGCATAAAAGTAAGGAACGAATAAACGATGTATTCTGTAAGTGTTAGAATGGCTAAGTGGGTAGGGCGCTCGACACTAGAACGAAAGGCGCAGGTTCGATCCCGATGAAAGGTAAAAACTTGAACAATGCAGAAAGCGTTTTTAATGCAATTATTCTATGTACATGGACATAAGTAAAGCATAAGAAAACAAAAAAGATACTACTAGTATTTTTATATTCATAATTTGTCAAAATTTTTGTTTTTCATTTCCGGCAGAAGATCCGGCAGCCGTTGCTGGGCCAATATGGGCGTATGATAGTTGGCCAAGTCTTAGCAGCCATTCATGGTTTACCATTACCAACCATGCATGGTGCGGATCTGGCCCGTTTGCATAGCCATTACCGCGCCATCGTTTGTTCTCTGGCAACCAGTCGTGGGCCATTACTGTGCCGATTGTAAAACCCTATTTGGGTAATTAGCCGAAATAAACAAAGTCGTACAAACAAAGAGATACGACGATTGGTTGAGGTATATATTAAAAATTCCGTCGGATAATCACAAAAAGGAAAGTTAATTTATTACTTATACATAGTTCTTATAATAAATGTCTTAAGGCTTTTTGGGGATTTTTTTTAGAAAAACTAAAAAATCAATCGAGATTACAAAAAGGGTGTTTATCATACATATCAGTGACTGTATACAACAATTTTTTTGAAGCGATTAATTTCAAAATGGCGGCTGTGCAGCGTTTTTGTGATGACGTCTCCGTTTTTTCAGGGTCCACCGCCAGACAAACAGCTCCTGTAATTTTTTAATTAGAATCAGCCAATAAATTTTTTTCGATTATATATAATAACTGCTATAGAAGTGCGTAGGATTTTTTCGATATATTGATTTTTTGCCGAATAGCGCACTTCTAAAGTGGAAAGTAAAAAATTTGTCTAAAAAACGTCAGATAATTGTTAATAACAAATTAACGATGCAATATAAAAAAAAATTCCACGTACTTCCATAGACAATATATTTTTCAAGATACATTCAACATTTCAAGTGAATCGGTTGATAATTGTCTGAGTTATGTTTCCGGCCAACTTAAAATGCAGTTTTGAGATAAACGCGTTTGAAGTTTTGAGTACTAGTGGAAAATCATGAACAATTTTGCAATACCTTTAATCTGCGATGCCTGCACCATACAATTGGCATTCCAGATTATCGTTTTGCTCTTGCATTTCTTTTCTGCTTGATGAAGAAAAAAATCGATTTTTCGAAAATTCTAGAGTGGCCTACCCCCTTAAGAACTGCTCTTAAAATGTATACTATTAATCTTATATACACAAAGGTATACCTATCGTGGATACCTCGGATTGAATTTTTTTTCTTCTTGCCACTTTGCGCACGTTCTCGATGCTCAGTCGGTTATTGGTTATGGGTGACGAGAAATTGCCACACTTCGGAAAACCGGGGGTACTGGTAACACAGGTCCGTCGACATCAAAAACGAGAACCATATCAGAGGCCAAATGATACAAGAAGTGACAGTGGAACAGCCAGTAACCTGAACATAACGAGACAATACAGTTACAAATTCAAGTTTGCAGAAAAGTACCATTTCTATGCTAAAAATGTAGTTATACTTACCGTTGTAACGATGGTGGGTTCGAGAAATGTTTTGAAAATTTCCCCAAATTGTCAAGTACCATGACAGTGTTGACATCGATGCTCCTTATATTGTACTCGGAGCACATCCTTGACCAATCTCGTAAAAAGGGGGGCCGTGCAAATCGTAAGGATGCGACACTTCGGGAATTTGTGCTGCAATTGTAGGTCATTTCTATGTTTATTTCGATGTATCTGATTAATTTAAGGACGTTGACAAATCGTTTATCTAGCAATCTATGAAAAAAATTAGTAATACGTGCTATCGTGCAAAAAATTATTGTTTTCGTGACTGCATAAATGATTCTTTCTGAAAACCCCATATACGTTCGTTTTTTTCCTTCCCTGTTTTTTTTATCATGCTGCTTAACTTACATGTAATTCCGATAAGAAGGCAATGCCGAATAGGTGTGATTTAAAGAGTCAGCGGTGAATAATAGGGGTGAAGTTCCGAAAACCAACCCTCTCCGATCGAGCTGAAATTTTGCACAGACCTTCTTTTTATTATTCTAAGACGACCCCTGAAAGCATTCTTCCCGACTCGCAATAGATTTCGAGATATTGAATTTTAAAGTTATTTATTTTACCGCATGCCGACTATATCTATATCTGGTAGGAGTCAGTTCTGGCTATACCTATATACAGGGTGAGGCACTAACTGTTGCCACCTTGAATATCTTTGTAATTATCGACGTCACAAAAACATGTTTAAAACAAAAGTTGTACCGTACGAAAGGGGTCATCAAATGTGACTTTTTTTTATCTCAGTGGAGGCGCTGTCGCACAGTAAAGGTCACGTCCACTTTTTTCAATGGGACGGTACATTTTTTTCAGCTATCTTGTAGAGCATCGAAAACTGCATAAAAAACATTTAGGGGTCAAAGTCGTTCAAGGTTATTTAAGATCAAAAAGTGACATGAACTTTATTTTTATGTGAAATTACCTTTATTCACAGCAGATGTTCAAAGAGATTGCCATTGGAATCAATGCAGTATTGCAATCTCCTCATCACGAATTTCTTATCACTTCGGCACTTATCGCCGAAGTCTTGCCATTGTCTTGTATGTAAACAACGGCACCAAACCTACAATGTACACGGAACATTGTACAATGTTTCGCCCAAACAAACCTAAGATAACGATAGTAAGAATGGTGAGACTAGTATTAATGAATCAAGCGAATGTAAATGATGTATTCTTTTGAAGAGCAAACTGATATGCTTCTAATTTACGGAGAATGTCAAAAAAATGCAGTGAGAGCTAGAGACTTATACGCTGAAAGATTTCCTGAACGTTCTCATCCTACACACCGTACATTTCAAATTTTGTACACTAAACTGAGGACAACTGGATCCTTGACCCGTCGGAAAAATAACCGACAAAAGCGAGTTACTAACGAAGAAACGGGAATTGGTGTTCTTGCCGCCGTTCATCGCGACTCTTGTGCGAGTTCTCGTCAAATTGCGAGGGAATCTGGCGTAAGCCAAAGAAGTATTCTACGTGTTCTACATCGTCATAAATATCATCCTTACCACATCAGTCTCCACCAGGAATTAACTGGTACGGATTTCATGAATCGCACTGAATTCTGCCGATGGGCTCAACCCCAGATTCAGAGAAATGACTCATTTATTAATAGGATTTTATTTACTGGTGAGGCAACATTTACGAATCATGGAAATATTAACTTGCATAACATGCACTTGTGGTCAACTGAAAATCCACATTGGCTGCGGCAAGTTGCACACCAAAGACCGTGGTCGGTCAATGTATGGTGTGGGATTATTGGGGATAGAATCATAGGCCCTTATTTCATCGAAGGGAATATTAATGGTAGGAAGTACACCACATTCCTTCAAGAAACATTAGGTCCGTTATTGGAAGAAATACCTTTAGAAACAAGAAACAGAATGTGGTATCAACACGATGGGTGCTCGGCACATTTTTCGCTGATCGCTAGAAATGAATTGCAGAAGAGATTTCCAAATCGTTGGATTGGACGCGGAGGAGCTGTATCGTGGCCGGCTCGCTCGCCAGACTTGACGCCTCTGGACTTTTTCTTGTGGGGATACTTGAAAGATCTTGTTTATAAAGAACGTCCAACTACGCCGGATGATATGCGTGAGAGAATTCTTCGAGCCTATGATTCGATAAGTGCCGAAATGATAAGAAATTCTACACAATCCGTGATGAGGAGATTGCAATACTGCATTGATTCCAATGGCAATCACTTTGAACATCTACTGTGAATAAAGGTAATTTCACATAAAAATAAAGTTCATGTCACTTTTTGATCTTAAATGACCTTGAACGACTTTGACCCCTAAATGTTTTTTATGCAGTTTTCGATGTTCTACAAGATAGTTGAAAAAAATGTACCGTCGCATTTAAAAAAGGGAAGGTGACCTTTACTGTGCGACAGCGCCTCCACTGAGATAAAAAAAATGGTCGCATTTGATGACCTCTTTCGTACGGTACAACTTTTGTTTCGAACATTTTTTTGTGACGTCGATAACTACAGAGATATTCAAGGTGGCAACAGTTAGTGCCTCACCCTGTATACAATATCTCGCTCTCCGTTTTGTGCGGATCTCCATAAAAAAAATGAAATAAAATAAAAAACCAAAAAACTTGAAATAAAAAACCAAAAAAAAATTAAAAAACCAAAACAATAAAATAAAATAAATAAATAAAAAAATCTCCGTTTGGTCATCGTCACGGGAGGGGATTACGCTACCGCATAGGCTGGACCATGGAGGCTATGTGGAGGAGCTCGAACTCCTATGGGAGACAGATGAAAAATATGACCACAAAATCGTTTGATATAGTAAGGCGCAACGATCGCGCTATTACCATGAAGTTAGTTGCGTGCAAGAGAGACAAAATAAGGAAATCCTGAGAAGTGAGTTGCATGTGACAGAAATGGAAGACATCAAAGCACATAAGAAAATTTATATTATTCATATTATTATTCATATTGTTAGTTATATTATTGTTAAAACTAAGTGGAGAGCCTGCATACTGCAATAATAGTGTGAATATCCTTGAAGCTCTGATGCTAATCCTATGCAAAGCCGCAATTTAAATACAACAATTCTGACATTAAATTGTGATAGGCAAGATAGCCTCGGGCATAACGCGCCGGCTACGAACACGTAGTCGTGAGGTCAAATCCTCCTCAACGAAATTTTTTTTGCCAAATGATGAACCGTACGAACGGGTTGACAATGTTCAATTCTTATTGCAAATCAAAGTGTAATAATATGCACGATTAAATGTTTAATAATAAACTTTCATCGCAAAGTGCCGTGAACCCTTGGATGTGCCCTAATGAAAAAGTGTAATGATATTTCGAACACTTTGCGATTGTACATACTAAAAATCTGAGAAAAAACTATCGACTGGAAGATGCCAAGCATGTTAATTGTAGATAACGATAGTACGATTCAATGTTCATTATGTAGATAAACGGAACCCAAACAACCCAAACCCAAAGCATCGGAAACACTAACAATAACGGCTATTTGATGGGATGAAAAAAAACCTCGTAGATGAATTGATTTATTTTTCGGAATACAAATATTTGATATCAAGTTGATATATTTATGTATATATATAAATATATTCAAATATAAGGAGTACAACTTTGCAGTGACCGTTTTTTTCAAAAGTTTAAGGCTTTTTTAGTTTTAAGGCTTTCACGGCTCTTTATGTAATGAAAAGAGTTTGTGGCTTCCGGATGGAGGCCGTGTTGAGGATCAGCGTTGTGCCGACGTTTCGCAAACGTTACAGTCTGCATCATCAGGGCTGAGAGCTCCGATACTGAAGCTCTCGTGTCTCAGGTATTCCTTATATAGTTGCAGTCATCGTTCCAGATCACTGCACCAGCCAATCAGATGTTTTAATTGATCAGCTGGTCAATTAAAAAACCGGGAGGACGGTGTGCCAAATAGGATTGACGTGATATCCTCCATCTCTGTTTAGGTTGTCCGGATGTTTTCGGATTTCCAAGCCTTCTCGGTGTTTCCTGGAAAAATAGCTGTTTGATGGGGCCAGACTTTGGGCTTTGTCGAACTGGATGGCATGACCAGTCTCCATCCAATGTTCGGCCAGCGCTGATTGTGTAATATGGCCATATTTGATACACCGTTGGTGTTCTTTGATCCGTGTACTGATCTTCCTCCCGGTTTCCCCTATGTACACTTTGCCGCATGAGCAGGGTATTTTGTATACTCCTGGTGCACTCAATGGTGGTCTTTGGTCTTTTGCACTCGGAATCACTTGTGCTAGTTTCTTCTGAGGTTTGAAGATGACTCGCACGTTATGTTTTCCAAGGACCCTGCCTATGCGATCGGTTATGCCCTGAAGGTATGGAAGGGAAGTTGTTGCAGTTATTTGTCCTTCATTCTCTCCATCAGGTGCTGTAACCGTTTTCGGATCAGCTATTTTTCTTTTTAGATTTTTGATCGTTCTTTCGATGTTGCCTGGCTTGTAACCATTGTCTCCTAAAGCTTTTCGTAGGTGTTCTAGTTCAACCTCCAGGGAGTCTGGTTCGGAGATTGCTAGAGCTCTGTAGACCAGAGAGCTTATGACCGACTGTTTTTGGGAAGGGTGGTGATGGGACGTAGCGTGGAGGTATCTATCCGTATGCGTTGGCTTCCGGTAAACTTTATGGCCCAAAGTGCCATCGCTTTTCCGTTGAACCAGTACATCCAGAAAAGGGATTTGATTTTCCTGTTCTATCTCCATGGTGAATTGAATATTGGGGTGTTGGGAGTTGAGGAAAGTTAAGAAATGATTGAGGTTTTCTTTGCCGTGACTCCAAATGACGAAGGTGTCATCGACATATCGGAACCAGGTGGAGGGCTTGAGGGAAGCTTCTTGCAGAATTCTGTTCTCGAAGTTCTCCATAAAGATGTTTGCAATGATAGGGGAAATAGGGGAACCCATGGCTGCGCCTGAAGTTTGTTCATAAAACTGGGATTGAAATTGGAAGTATGTAGAGTTTAGGCAATGTTCTATGAGGGGCAGTAGGTTAGGGGCAACTTTTTTGGAATTTTTAACTATGCTTAGGGTTTCATTGGTTGGGACGTTTGTAAACAGGGATACAACATCGAAACTCACTAAAATATCTTCTGGTTGTACCTTGATAGACTGGATCTTGTTCACAAAATCCCGGGAGTTTTGGATATAGGAGTTGTTGAGACCTACGAGTTCCTGCAAAGGTTTGCAGAGAAAACGTGCCAAGTGATATGTAGGGCTGCCTATGTTGCTAACAATGGGCCTTAGTGGGATGTTGTTTTTGTGTATTTTTGGCAGACCGTAAAGCCTGGGCGGTAGGGATTCCTTGGGTGTAAGGGCTTTGGTTAGGTTTTCCGATAGACCAGCCTTCTTTAGAAGTGTTGTTGTTTTCTTTTCTACACTCGATGTGGGGTCACGTGATAATTTCTTGTACGTGTTGGTGTCCTCGAGCAGGTTCATAATTTTACTGCAGTAGTCCGTTTTATCCATGATGACAGTTGCATTCCCTTTGTCAGCTGGTAGTATTAAGATGTCCTTGTTTTTCTTCAAATTGTGAAGAGCAAGGTGTTCTTCTTTCGTGATATTCTGCTGCGGAGGTTTTGCCTTGTGTAGAATATTGCTTATCCGTTTCCTGATGTCGTTGCCAGTATCTAGTGGGAGACGGTAGATGGCAGTTTCCACCTGGCTGATGATTTCTCTGGTCGGAATTTCTGTCGGTGTAATGGCGAAATTGTGCCCTTTTGCGAGGACTGATGTTTCAGCTGCGGAGAGTGTGTGGTTACTTAGGTTTTTTACTGTGTGGGTTAGGATGGGCTGCTTCGTCTGTGGACATAGTTTCTTGAATTTTTCTATTTGATTCTTGGATCTTAGGTCTGCACAGTAGAGGGCTTGTTCGTGGGTGACACGGTCAAGATCTTCCCACAGCTGTGGTTCCAAAGAGTCAGATAGACGTAGGTGAAGTTTAAGGAGTTTTTGGGAATTTTGGTCCAAAAGCTTTTTGGTGACAGCTATTCTCTCCTTTACCAGTCCCAGCGAGGCCTGGTGGAGGATAGTTTTGGCTTGTTTTGATGGAAAGGGGTTTTTTAATTGAAAACATTTTGGTACCACTTGATGGTCGCGGCACCTTTTTAGGAATGTTAACGAGCACAGTTGGATGTGCAGAGTTTTCCTGAGTTTGGAAAAGGTGTTAACAGAACCCAAAATAGCCTCTCCGTGTAGGCGTCTGATTTTAGTTTTAAGGCTTTCACGGCTCTTTATGTAATGAAAAGAGTTTGTGGCTTCCGGATGGAGGCCGTGTTGAGGATCAGCGTTGTGCCGACGTTTCGCAAACGTTACAGTCTGCATCATCAGGGCTGAGAGCTCCGATACTGAAGCTCTCGTGTCTCAGGTATTCCTTATATAGTTGCAGTCATCGTTCCAGATCACTGCACCAGCCAATCAGATGTTTTAATTGATTTCTGATTGGTTGACTGACTGATTGACATCTGATTGGCTGGTGCAGTGATCTGGAACGATGACTGCAACTATATAAGGAATACCTGAGACACGAGAGCTTCAGTATCGGAGCTCTCAGCCCTGATGATGCAGACTGTAACGTTTGCGAAACGTCGGCACAACGCTGATCCTCAACACGGCCTCCATCCGGAAGCCACAAACTCTTTTCATTACATAAAGAGCCGTGAAAGCCTTAAAACTAAAATCAGACGCCTACACGGAGAGGCTATTTTGGGTTCTGTTAACACCTTTTCCAAACTCAGGAAAACTCTGCACATCCAACTGTGCTCGTTAACATTCCTAAAAAGGTGCCGCGACCATCAAGTGGTACCAAAATGTTTTCAATTAAAAAACCCCTTTCCATCAAAACAAGCCAAAACTATCCTCCACCAGGCCTCGCTGAGACTGGTAAAGGAGAGAATAGCTGTCACCAAAAAGCTTTTGGACCAAAATTCCCAAAAACTCCTTAAACTTCACCTACGTCTATCTGACTCTTTGGAACCACAGCTGTGGGAAGATCTTGACCGTGTCACCCACGAACAAGCCCTCTACTGTGCAGACCTAAGATCCAAGAATCAAATAGAAAAATTCAAGAAACTATGTCCACAGACGAAGCAGCCCATCCTAACCCACACAGTAAAAAACCTAAGTAACCACACACTCTCCGCAGCTGAAACATCAGTCCTCGCAAAAGGGCACAATTTCGCCATTACACCGACAGAAATTCCGACCAGAGAAATCATCAGCCAGGTGGAAACTGCCATCTACCGTCTCCCACTAGATACTGGCAACGACATCAGGAAACGGATAAGCAATATTCTACACAAGGCAAAACCTCCGCAGCAGAATATCACGAAAGAAGAACACCTTGCTCTTCACAATTTGAAGAAAAACAAGGACATCTTAATACTACCAGCTGACAAAGGGAATGCAACTGTCATCATGGATAAAACGGACTACTGCAGTAAAATTATGAACCTGCTCGAGGACACCAACACGTACAAGAAATTATCACGTGACCCCACATCGAGTGTAGAAAAGAAAACAACAACACTTCTAAAGAAGGCTGGTCTATCGGAAAACCTAACCAAAGCCCTTACACCCAAGGAATCCCTACCGCCCAGGCTTTACGGTCTGCCAAAAATACACAAAAACAACATCCCACTAAGGCCCATTGTTAGCAACATAGGCAGCCCTACATATCACTTGGCACGTTTTCTCTGCAAACCTTTGCAGGAACTCGTAGGTCTCAACAACTCCTATATCCAAAACTCCCGGGATTTTGTGAACAAGATCCAGTCTATCAAGGTACAACCAGAAGATATTTTAGTGAGTTTCGATGTTGTATCCCTGTTTACAAACGTCCCAACCAATGAAACCCTAAGCATAGTTAAAAATTCCAAAAAAGTTGCCCCTAACCTACTGCCCCTCATAGAACATTGCCTAAACTCTACATACTTCCAATTTCAATCCCAGTTTTATGAACAAACTTCAGGCGCAGCCATGGGTTCCCCTATTTCCCCTATCATTGCAAACATCTTTATGGAGAACTTCGAGAACAGAATTCTGCAAGAAGCTTCCCTCAAGCCCTCCACCTGGTTCCGATATGTCGATGACACCTTCGTCATTTGGAGTCACGGCAAAGAAAACCTCAATCATTTCTTAACTTTCCTCAACTCCCAACACCCCAATATTCAATTCACCATGGAGATAGAACAGGAAAATCAAATCCCTTTTCTGGATGTACTGGTTCAACGGAAAAGCGATGGCACTTTGGGCCATAAAGTTTACCGGAAGCCAACGCATACGGATAGATACCTCCACGCTACGTCCCATCACCACCCTTCCCAAAAACAGTCGGTCATAAGCTCTCTGGTCTACAGAGCTCTAGCAATCTCCGAACCAGACTCCCTGGAGGTTGAACTAGAACACCTACGAAAAGCTTTAGGAGACAATGGTTACAAGCCAGGCAACATCGAAAGAACGATCAAAAATCTAAAAAGAAAAATAGCTGATCCGAAAACGGTTACAGCACCTGATGGAGAGAATGAAGGACAAATAACTGCAACAACTTCCCTTCCATACCTTCAGGGCATAACCGATCGCATAGGCAGGGTCCTTGGAAAACATAACGTGCGAGTCATCTTCAAACCTCAGAAGAAACTAGCACAAGTGATTCCGAGTGCAAAAGACCAAAGACCACCATTGAGTGCACCAGGAGTATACAAAATACCCTGCTCATGCGGCAAAGTGTACATAGGGGAAACCGGGAGGAAGATCAGTACACGGATCAAAGAACACCAACGGTGTATCAAATATGGCCATATTACACAATCAGCGCTGGCCGAACATTGGATGGAGACTGGTCATGCCATCCAGTTCGACAAAGCCCAAAGTCTGGCCCCATCAAACAGCTATTTTTCCAGGAAACACCGAGAAGGCTTGGAAATCCGAAAACATCCGGACAACCTAAACAGAGATGGAGGATATCACGTCAATCCTATTTGGCACACCGTCCTCCCGGTTTTTTAATTGACCAGCTGATCAATTAAAACATCTGATTGGCTGGTGCAGTGATCTGGAACGATGACTGCAACTATATAAGGAATACCTGAGACACGAGAGCTTCAGTATCGGAGCTCTCAGCCCTGATGATGCAGACTGTAACGTTTGCGAAACGTCGGCACAACGCTGATCCTCAACACGGCCTCCATCCGGAAGCCACAAACTCTTTTCATTAGTTTAAGGCTTTATTATAAAAAAGTGGCTACATATTTTTTAATCAAAGTACTGCCCGTCGCTAGCTACGACCTCGGCCCATCTTTCAGGTAGCATTCGAATCCCGCGTCGATAAAAGTCTTGGTCCTTGGAGGCAATCCAGGAATCGACCCAATTTTTGACTTCTTCGTAAGTACCGAAGTGCTGGTCAGCCAAATCGTGTGCCTCTGACCGGAACAAGTGATAGTCGGAAGGGGCAATGTCTGGAGAGTACGGCGGGTGGGATAAAACCTCCCATTTCAGCGTTTCCAAGTACTTTTTCACGACATTTGCAACATGGGGTCGGGCATTGTCATGCTGCAGTATCACCTTGTCATGTCTTTCGTTGAATTGTGGCCGTTTCTCTTTGAGAGCCTTACTCAAGCGCATCAACTGACGTCGGTAGAGTTCCCCTGTGATGGTTTCGGATGGTTTGAGCAGCTCATAGTACACAACGCCCAGCTGTCAGCCCGTCTTCAAAAACTTTCTGCCTTCCGCCACCATGCTTGTTCTCGACCTCAAAATCTCCACTTTTGAAGCGTTGAAACCGCCGCTGACACGTTTTCTCACTAATAGAATCCTCCCCGTAAGCATCTACAAGCAAACGGTGGGCCTCAGCCTCAGTGCTAGTACGTGTATGTTTCTATTTAAAAAACATAACAAAAAAGTGCAAAAATCTATGATAATTATCTAACAGTATACAAAGCACTAGATTTTCAGATAAGACACACGTATCGTTCCAACTAATTTATAATTTTTTTTTATCGCAAGCGTTTTTTCTGTAGTACGGCATGTACGAAGTGCCCCGGTCAATCGTAATTTCCCAGTACTCGACGAGACAAAATTCTCATTTTTTACTAAGGTTTTATCGTCATCTTTATCTCTGGTTTTGCGGACTCCTCATCGCCGTTTTTCTTGTTATCATTCTGAAAATTAATGATTAATCTTAGAAAATTCGTTCTCCCATGAAAAGATTCTTCGATAACACGATTGTGACATCGATACCTCTGTTATTTGTTGCAGCCTCAGCGCCTAAAAAATTAACATTGAACGATATTAATATTTAAAATAGAGAAGAAGTAGGTGTAAAAAATGATTTAAAAAATAGTTGTTAACAGACTCACGAAACTAATATTTCATAGACAAACAAAGTTGCACCAAGCTTTGTGTTTAAGTGGAAAGATCCAGCTCAATATTGGCAAACGCTTCACTGATATTAGCGCAAAACTATTGTGCAAGATTTTCATTTTCGTCCTCCACGCGTCTATAAAAAAAACAGCGTTTTATGAGAAATCGTCGTGAATTTCGGGTTCGATGAGGCTCTATGTGCCAGACATCTATTCTGCAAAAAGAATTCTTTCGTGCTCGTTCAACTTTGATATTGCGTGTTTCCATAAGTTGACGTATAACGCCCCATTTTCTTATATCAGCATCTGTAACATAAGGAAAAAAATCGTGTATAAATGTAAAAGTCGCAAACACTCATAACAACACTGATGGATGCTCTTTTATGAGGAAAGCAGCAGCAGCAGTCGCAGTAGTAATGAATATTAAGTAGTATAAATAGAAGTAGTATAAATAGAATTAGTATTAGTACTGGTAGTAGCTATAACAGTATCAAGATAGAAATAGCAGTAATACAATTTCATACAGTCTTACTTGTTTGCGGTGCATTCGGCGTCTCTCTTGGCAGTAGCTATTGTTCGTATTGTACGACTTGCTGAGGAAATTTCCACGCATGATCAGGTAAAAATGGACCACTTTCTGCGTCGTTTCCCTTGAATGATCCGGGCATCCAAGTAATGGCAACGACTGCAGAAGAAAAACTTCTTCCAAAATTGTGAAAAGTATATCAATTTTCATTTCCATCATGCCGACGACTTTCAGAACCACGCTCTCCAGTTTTTTTGTAATTTCGAAGAGTGCTTTACTAGGATATTTACTAGGATATTTACTAGGATATTCCCCAATTTCCCATGGTCCAGAGCCTCGATTAAAACCTCTCGTGATTCATGAAGATCGCGTTGGGCTTCCAATGAACTACGACAATCGTTGCACTGGAGGGAGCGTCGCATTTTACGGACAATATATCCGGCCAGATAATATTGGACCTCGTCGCTAGTACTCGATATGTCGTATGTGTGGTCATTGAAGCATGATATCGCTGAACCCGACAGTGATTGCGGTTGGTTCGTTTGTTCCGAGAAATGGATGCCCTCCAGAAGGTGATCAATTTTCTCAAGCCGCTTCTTTCGTGGATCTTGGGCAGTAGCGAGGGATTCAGGAGTTTGCATGAGCGTCTTCAATAGCTCCACACCGCTCACGTTTGATCCCTTTGGAGGCTTGACCAACGAATAAGTGCACAACAGGCGGAATACTTGGGAAAAAAGCACGGGATCGGGGGTATCGTTTGACCCACACGAGGACCTCATGATCCCGAAGAACCTCTGCAATCAGTCGACATTTTCCATCATGGTTTAAGATATTGCAGCTTAATGTAATTACGGCACAAATTAATAACAGAGAATATAGTCAATAGAGACAATAGGAACAACATCCGATCAAGACAATAGTTATTTCATAACGAAAATTTATTCTTTTTCCAAAGATGGAGGAAAATATTTACGATACAAACTCAGTCAATGACAATGCATTACTACAGTCAAAGCTCCGAGTTTAAATTACAAATTATACATGTTTCATAAACGACTTACAGTTTCCCATAACTTTATCCAAACAAATTTCATAATACGTAACCTAGATGCCACATTTGGCAAACAAATTATACATACCTCCAAAGCGTCCTGGTTGAGACGGCATGTCATGAGGTACTCGAAACCGGATTCGTCGTGTAGGAGTTCTAGTATTTCGATGGTAGCACCGAGCGTCACCTTTAAACCCGTCAGCGTACTGGCCGAAATTGGTAAGGAAATTCCTTTCATTTTTGCCATGTGCACCCACACTTGCAGATATTGCAAGAAATCAACGACAGCCTGCAATCGAAATTTATGTTAAATATCAGGTTGATAAAAAAGTTTTGTCGTAATAATTTCAATATAATTTATTTATTTATATATCTTATACAAAACATTTCTCATCAACAATATATTCGCCATCGGTTTCTATGACACTCGACCATCTAGTTGGCAACTCATTTATTCCCTTTGCCCAAAACTGCGGCGGCTGGAACTCAAAGAAATTTGAAATATCCCTTCTGAGATCGTCGACGTTTTCGAAAGTTTTGTTTCTCAAATATGCCTTCAAATGTCTGAACAAATGGTAGTCAGATGGCGCGATGTCGGGAGAGTATGGTGGATGAGGAACGGTATTCCAGTGAAGCTCAGTGATTGTTTTGTGGGTTTCCTTTGCGACATGGGGTCTCGCGTTGTCGTGGAGAAGGTGCACAGTCGCGCGTCTTGGCCGTTTTTTTCTTATAGCTTTTGCCAATTCCTGGAGATTCTCGATGTATCGTGTAGAGGAGATCGTCTTACCTACAGGGAGAAAATTGTGAAACAGCATTCCCTTTGCGTCCCAGAAACAGCACAACAAAACCTTTTGTGAGTGACGATCAGATTTCGGTTGGCGTGGCGGTTTTTCTCCGATAGGAAGCCAGTAGGCTAAACGCGTTCTGTTATCATACAAGACCCAGCTTTCATCTCCCGTCACAAGATCTTCTAAAAACTCCTTGCGATGGTGGCGAAGCAGGAGAGACTGGCAGATGGTCACGCGACAGTTCTTATTGTCGTCGGTGAGACGGTGTGGTATCCATTGAGCTAGAACCTTCCTGTATCCCAAGTTGTATAAGTGATTGACTATTGACAGTTGGGTGCAGCCAAGTTCTCTTGCTAGCTCGTGCGTACTTGCTTCCGGTTTTTCTTTGATGCAGCGGAGTAATGCTTCATTATCGATGGTTGACGGTCGTCCGGAACTTTCCTTATCTTCAAGGCTTGTGTCTCCAGATTTAAAACGATTGAACCAACGCTGGACTGTTCGATGAGAAACTACGTTCTCGCTGAATGCATCCTGTATATTTTTAGCAGTTGTGCTTGCGTTCGTGCCGCGCCGCCACTCGTAAAAAATGATCGCTCGAAGTTGCTCGGGCAAGATCGAAGCCATTTCTGTCCACTAGAACGCGCGCTCGCCCTTTTATACCCTGTCACGCGGAAGAATAGAAAACATTCTAGAATATTCTCGACATAGCTCGATGTCATATTGCGTCAATACGTAAAAAGACATTTTTAAAATTCTTGCGACAAAACTTTTTTATCAACCTGATAAGTTCGCCAAGCTGCAATGTCGACGTTTCAATTTTTATTTTTTTACGAGCTTATCAAACAAAAACTAAGTGCTTTCTCGCAATGTGCAGGACAGAATGTCATATGTGCAAGTGCGTTCGTGTATGTGATCGTCGGATGCAGACACGCATATGAAATTTAAAAAATTAAAAAAACACGGGGAAACACAACATGCAGGACGAACGCATTGTTTATCCTTATCTAATGGTATAAGTAATGAAAATGGTAAAAGAACATTCATTCAGAGTTATCTCCCATTAGCGGCACTATGGGTTGCAAACACATTTGAATTTGTCTTGTCATACTCGTCAGAGGCAGCACACGGTTGACGATGGATACGTTAGCAGTACATTAAATTACATTAAATTACATTAAATCACATTGAATTACAGCAGTACATTTACAATTAAATTGGAGGGTTTGAGCCGCACGAAGGAAAAGCTAAACAAATCGCAAAAGCACCATCCTCATATTGACATTAGTAACAATACTAGTACAGTGAAATTACCCTCGATCATCGATAGCGATATTAAATTACATGTGACGATAATCGACAAACGATTGGAGCGAACGCTTGTTGAGTTTTTTAAATTATTTATCATTCTGGGATTCATTACAATACATTTCCGCAATTCCCTTTCATTCTTGAACTCAATTGACGATATTAAAATGTTAGTACGTTATCTTTACGTGAGGGAATACTGACAAACTGGATCGTTCAAGTTCATAAGTTAACTTTATGATGCAACTGCGTTATTGCGATTCTTCTAAAAATAAGCTTTTTTTGCAAATTTTTATCAGGAGCAATTCAGACTTGGCGACCAAAATATAAAAGGCAATTGATACATGAAAGTGTTCAAGAGAATAAACGAAAAGAACATAATATACAAACCGAATAAGTTGTTGGGTCATATTGCAAGGTGGTTCGGAATTGTTTATACAGTACAGTTTGGTTAAAAAGCGTGTAACATAAAGTGTCAGTAGCACAGCAGCTACAAGTGAAAAACGATATGAAACGGAATAAGTACATCGTATTTCTCCATCATTATGTGCAACAACAAGTAACCGTGTAACAAAACCAGAGCAAATGCAAGTACAATAATGCATTAATTATATTCTCGAACACTAACCTTTTTAACTCCCTCCTCTCCTCTCTCGTGAACTTTCCTCCCGTGAAACACGATCATCTCCAGGGCGGATATTATAGTATTCCTTAATGCCCATTTAAAATTTGTTACCTTTTTGCTCCTTTAGTTTATCCAACCTCATCTCGTCGCATCACATTCGTGATATAAGGCAAGGTAGTCTGCGGCTCCGACCTGCGAGTGCCTAAGTGTTCTACGGACTATTCTACTCTCGACGAAATAGTAATCGCCGCTCATTGTTTTGCCTTCGTCGATAATACTCTGCAACATACTGGTAAAATTATATAAAGTACGTAATCTTATTATGGATGGAAATTGCAAGTAACTCAATTTTTGTAATTCTGTAGCAGATGGAATTTTTGTCTCGTTCGATAGCAAGGTTTCATTGGTCAAATAGGGATCGCAAAAATGCAATATTCTGGAGTCGGGTTGTTTTGAACGAAACCGTGTGTCAATTACTGGAATACTGGTAAAATTATATAAAGTACGTAATCTTATTATGGATGGAAATTGCAAGTAACTCAATTTTTGTAATTCTGTAGCAGATGGAATTTTTGTCTCGTTCGATAGCAAGGTTTCATTGGTCAAATAGGGATCGCAAAAATGCAATATTCTGGAGTCGGGTTGTTTTGAACGAAACCGTGTGTATTAAGGCCTTATATACACGAAAAATTTCAAATTTTTTCATTTTTTAATTATTTTTGAATCCATTAGCCTGAACGGTTAGGAATATTTTAAGCTTTACAGAATTGAAAAATTTTAAAAATCCAAAAATAAGCTAATATTGCATTTATAAAAAATACCGCGCAGCGCGCCCGACCGCCAACTTCAAAGCCGTTTTTCCACGATTCACTTTTTTGAACCTTGTGAAAGTTCTACCTCTTGAACGAAGGTTCAGATCGCTTTGAAATTTTTACAACATATTCTTAGTGTCATCACCTATCGTGTGATCTACAGAAACAAAAATTACAATGACACAAAAAAATATAACAAATGAAGTAGTGACAGAAAATTGAGTAAACAAATTTTAAGTTTTGAATTTTTATTATAATATTAAAAAAAAAATATTGTTGGTTCACACTGAAGATACATTCATTATGCAATTATAATTATGTTCATTTTCTTCAGACACCCACATCAATGCCTAGAACTTTTACCATCAACGCGCGTACAAAAAAAAATACATTGCTTTATTATGTTATATCTCCGCCATTTGTTAATATTTCGGATTTTTTTTACATATACTTAACCATGTGCATAAATGATCTGTAAAAAAATGGTGTCAATATTTGCGTCATTTTTTTTAACCGCGTCTAGAAAAGTACCTTCGAAAATCGGCGAAATCGCGTATATAAGGCCTTAATTGATTTTTGGTAAACTCCTCTAACGAAGATTGAATATTGATTGTTATTGTGCTATCAAGAACTCGCAAAACAATTTATATAACTACATCGGTTTGCGGAGGAGTCATCCATTTGCTTGTATCGCAAGGGACATTATTATGCGATGACTGTCAATAAGAACTTTTCTACATCCAAGATTCGGCGCTGCGTTCTCGATACATTTTCGTCATTACACATACATATCTCCAGTGAAATTATTCTTACAAATTGGCGGCGGGCAATATCGACCTGAAAGTAAAAAAAATCTTGACAAATATTATCGTACTGTAGAGTATCGTATGTAGAGGAAAACAAGTTAATTGTCAATATAAGTAAAACGAAAGTTCCAATGAAGGAAATATATGGGCAATGATCAGAAATATAAACACTGGAGAGGTAGAGAAATTATAGCAAGAGGTTTAACAAATAAAATACAACAGGAAATACAGAGGGACCTCGTTAAAATTGGTGCATCGACATACTGCAAAGAATATAATGAAAAGAAAACAAGGTTAGGGTTGGAAGAGTATTGGGAGATCCAGGGTATGAACGAACAAACAAAAGAGACATGGGCAAGAATAATATGTGGGAAATTGGTGAAGAGGGAAATGAAGGATTCAAGGATGTTAGGTGCGGATCGTGTGAGAAAGACAGTGAAAATCTGAGGGGTGTATGTGAGTGCGAGATGATCAGGAAAGAAATTAATAGCGAAATTGTAAGGAAATCCTATAAGTGGTTAGGAGGAAAAAGAGATGAAGAAATGCCGCAGATGATCGAAGAGCAGCTGAAAACGAACCCAACAGAGGAGCTGTGCAACCACGTCAGGCAGTATGAAAGAAGTGTTCCTGAAACGTAGATAGTAAATGAGGCTAAGGGGGATATTTATAATGTATAGGGGGGGAAATAAATTTTTTTTATTGGTTTTTTCCTTAGGTACACGCTTTTCGCGTTTGTTACCTATTCTTTCCCATCATTCTGGTCGTTCTTTCCTCTACTGTTTTACTCCTTTTTTCTCTCCATCTTTTCTCCCTGTTCCCCCCCTTGCGGCCGCAGCCGACTTCCCCCTCTGTATTATATTCATCATGACATTTCTGTCATGGGTATAGGGAAACTGCGGAAAACCTATACCAATACAGCCGGTCATCGAGTACGCCCCCCAGTCGTGGAACTAGTCTTATTTCGCCGCGAAATGCCGAAGAAAAACATTTCACGACGAAACGTACGCGACTGGGATTCGAACCCGGGACCTCCCGGTCCGCTGGTTTAGTGGCGAGCACGCTAACCACTAGACCATCGCACCGGTTTGGGGAAATAAAATTAAAAAACCTACAAGTGTATTCTGGAAATAAATAAATACTAATAATACTTGACAAATATTGGAATTAAAGTGACGGCTTGCTTAATGTAAGGTCATTGTAATTACACGAATGGACTTATCAAGTTCCTCCTCGTACAACGGTGGATACGAAACGATCATTATAATGATGATGCTCCCCTACGTAAATGTTTTCATTCAGACTACAATTTGATTTCGTACATAATGTATAATGTAATGTAATATGTATTAAGTTACAAATAAAACTTTGAGCATCGATTACTGGATTATTCAGAAGAATCGCCGGTTATGAACCTTCATTTCACGATACAATTGTACGAGGAGAACATAAAGATTGAAGTTTACTCTTTTTTGGTGGCAGTTGTCTTCAGAGTGCATAGCGTCACTAGGGGTGTGAGACATCATCGCGCGAATGAGATCGCCAACCCTGTTTATGAACGTTTGAGTAGCCTCAGAGTCTGCCAACTCACTGCACCAATCGTCCTTGCTGTATAATGCCATTTCGACACGCACGTTCTCCGAAAATAACTAAAACCGATTCATAGACGAATAAGTAAAACCCTGTACTCAGACTATTGTATCTAAAATTCATTACATATAATTTAGATTGAAATTAAGAATGGAATGGCAGGTATTATCTCAACGAAACCAAAATAGAATCAGAATTTCCGCATCCGTGGCAATGCTATAAAATTATAAAAAAAATCTATCTTATGTAAGCAACTCAGCCCAGTAACTTTCAATAAAACAATAATAAAAAGTTATCAACAAATCGTTGAAAAAAGGAAAAATTCTGACAGTATTCAGAAAACTTTTTTTCTCTATACTAAATAAATTTGTTCATTCTTTAAATACCCTTGAATTTTTTTAAATGTTTGGGTGTTTCGAAATTCGATTTCTTCAAACGTTTTCAAGACTTTATAAATGGGCGGCGGTTATAAATGGAAAGCGCTCGTGAAATGGGTCGGAAATTTCTCAATTGTAATCAGAAACCTTTGTATATGAGAACTTTACGAGAAGCAATTAATTTCTATGCAATGATTCGTTTCTAGAAAAAATAAACTTGCCTCGAACGCCAGCGGGACGTTCATTTTTTCGTACCCCTTCGGATTCAAGTGTTCTGGCGTGAGTTTATAAGCTATCTTCAGAGAAGGCTTTATATACGACTCGTGTTGAATCCGCGCCAGCTAGTGTGATTTCTTGACAGTTCCGTCAGGGGTCTAATAAAGTACATTTCATATTATAAAATATTTCAATTATTACCGGAATGCGCGATAAAATTGGCTTCCACTAACGTACCCAAAATTCGTCGTTCGATACCAGCGTGTTTCGGAAACATTTTATGAGGTGCGGAAAATCAGAGAGAAACCGCAGCATTTTCTTATTGTCGTGAGAATGTGTGCAATGTAAATTGCCATCCTTAATGCCGAACATAGTCCAAACTCCTCTATTCCACTGTGCACCATCCATGGTGACATCGTCCACGTGAAATCCCGTATTGCCCAAAAGAATTATACATTCGAGAAGCAGTTGATGTAAAAGGGCGCTGGTAACTGCGTTCTTGCTTAAAAAGCAGCCCAAGACTTGCACCCATGGTCCTCGGAATGGTTGATACGTGAATACAAGAGCATGATTTGCTTTTGTATTTTTTAAAGTTTCGGGCGTATATTTGCCGAGATTCACGAAACCGTTGAATTCCATTGTTTTCTGGTTGAAGGAGATGGACTCGCTGATCTTCATTTCGTCGATTAACAGTACACCTACGTGTTAAAATAACATTTTTCATGTTTCTTAAACGCAAGTGTTCATATAGTTTTGCGTTTTTGATCCGCATGAGAAGACACTCGTAAATCCAGTGTACTGTATATCGACGGCCGCGGTTACTATTTGCCTGTGCTGCCTGCATTGTTGTTCTCACTGCCAGTTGCTGAAGCTCTGGAAGTGTCTGAATTTGAGACTCCAGCGTTTCTTTCTTAACAGCGGCACAATCTAACTTAGATCTAACCACAGCTGAACGCAATTTCCGAGTCTGCAAATTGATGCGGACAAAAATATTACAACCTCATAGATTGATAACAAACAGGGACGAATCTTGTAATGTACGAAAATATGCAAAAATCAATCATATGTTTATTTGGGGTACATACGAACCGCAGTCATTTTCAATAATAATAATATTGAAAAGTTATTAACCAAACGGAAATAGAACGGTAAGTCTGAAAATATTCAAGAACTTCTTTCATTTTGATGCTAAAGTAATTTTTTTTAGTACCGTTGAGGTTTTCATAATTTTTCCGC
This sequence comes from Ophion slaviceki, assembly GCA_944452715.1. Classification (NCBI taxonomy): domain Eukaryota; kingdom Metazoa; phylum Arthropoda; class Insecta; order Hymenoptera; family Ichneumonidae; genus Ophion; species Ophion slaviceki. Next base: position 33,698,075 of record OX101788.1, on the reverse strand, counting down.
TGTTTTGAAACTCTATTTTTTCATTTTTTTTCACACTGCATAAACAAAAACGCTCGTTAAATGGATCGGAAATATTGTACAAGTGTAATGACAAACCTTCGAATACAAGAAATGATGATTAATTTGCTATTTTTAGTAACTTTTTCAATGTAAACAAATTTCAAAACCGAAGAATTGTTAAAAAAAATTCAAACGCTTCAAAATAAATGAACGAAATATTTTTTTTAATATTCTCAGACTTTCCTTTTTTTTACCACTTTGTTAACAGCTTTATAATGTTGTTATGATTTATAATTATTCGGTGCTCAGATATAATTGATTTTTCCAAATTTTGATAGCATTCCTAAGTACGCGAAATTTTCATTCCATTTAGGTTTTGTCGAGACTGTACGTGCCATGCATCTTTAAAAATAGTAATGGTACAGTAAATGCCCGTTTTCGGTTGGAACGCGTTTTTCCTAGTTGAAACTAGTTTGTACTGAATGCCTTTGTGAAGACTAGAATTTCCTAGTTATAACTGGAATTTACTGTTATACAAATTTGAATGTTACATAAAACTAGTTATAACTTTGAACGTTAGATGAAACGACTTAGTCGACTTAGTTAACGAATTAATCGAAACTACTTTTCACAGAAAATTGTTAGTCTACAGTAGTTTTGTCTAGCTAATTTCAGTCAAGAAAAGGTTTTTGGGTTGTTTGGGCTTTTTTAATTTTGGTTTTGTTTTTCTTGTTTGGGTTTCTTTGTTTGTTTGGACTGATTGATAGGGTTTCGAGTTGTTGGGATTTTGTTTGTTGGGCGTTTATCATAGATAGAAATATTCAATTGTACTGAGTATTATTCGGCTAACCTAACTACGGCTAACTAACCTTTTCAAGTAAGCGACGGTACCGAACTTTGATGTGAGCATCCCTGCGTCGTCTGCTCAGAATCAAATTTCTGAGCTTCCGACAATGCACGCATCTCGGCACAGGAACCGCTCTCTTGTAATTGCCTTCATGGAGAAGAACGGTGCAATCCTTCGAACGAGTGCTGAAATTACATATTTTGGTATTCCATGAAAATGGCACATTTCGTGGAAAGAAATCGGTTGGAGAAATAAGAACGTGAAAAATGTTTTTTCTTTGAAAGATATACTTTTTTTTCGAGAAATGGCCTACGAGCAGTTCTAAAGAATCACTTTCTGCAATGGGGGCTTCCCTTTTCTTAAGAAGCGTAGAGAGGTAAGGAACCTATAGGTGAAATAAGTAAGTGCAGAGTATAACTCCCTCTGGTGATAGAAATTATTTTAAAAAATGTCACTCTCTGCCCCCTTAAGAATATTTTTCAAGTTGTAGTAATTATAATTTTTTTTCGCCCGTTATTTTACAAGATAACCCCCCGACCCATGTTATTTTACAAAGAAATGTACATTTCCTCACGAAGTGACGATTTGAAATTTTCGCACTGTAAATTCATTACGTTTCTGCACTAGTGCCAGTGCCATTGCAGTTCTTCGACGTGTCGATGAATTCGAACACAGCCATTATGTCGCCTACTGTTGTCGCCTTCCTATCCAGCTGAATTTTCCTGCGACCGTCGGACGTACGAACCTGTGGTAAATAAAAGTAATAAAGTTGGAAGGATAGAAGCATAGGGACAACTGGAGGGCAAATAAACACGACAACAAATACATTGATAAATCATCACTGTATAAATCATCAGGAGACACGAAAATTGTGGGCTTTCTGCGATGCCATGTTTTCGTGCCGACACTAACGTGTGAGGAAATTGTGCAGATTGTGCAGAAAAAAAGTTGAAAGTTTACCGTGCACGTCGGTGGCGCCAGCATATGAACCTCCGTAACATTAACGGGACAAACACGTCCTTCGCTTGTCGTATCACCGAGTGTCTCGAATGAAACTTTCGGATTGAGATTCATGTGAATGCTCATTGACGTCGATGGAACTTCCGGTCGCATCAACCACGAGTGGACCTGAGAAAAAGAAATATCCTTAGCCAGCCATTTTTCCATTAGAAAAGCCAAGTGATGAGAAAATTAGAGCCGATTATTAAATTTATAATTGAATGTTTATTTTCGAATAAAAATTGAAGAATCTGATCTAAACAAATTGTTGATAATTATGAGACAACTTATTTTTTCGAGAGTCAAAAATATAACTTTAAAAAGCTAAGTAATGAATGGGCAAATTAAAGTTAATTATATTAATGTTTAATTACATTATTTTCTGCTGATTTTTAAATAATGAAAGAAGTCGCATATTACCTAAACTCGGAAAATTTTATAAAATAAGCTGCAACCAACACAATGAAAGAAATGTACATAAAATTACTACGTCACATGAATCGGATACTAAACATGCTAGTTGAGATGCGGTGAAAGTTCAATTGCGTGCATGCTCTATCCAAATTTTTTATTCAACTTTTTTTGAAAGCGCATTGAATTTTTACAATGGAAATGTCGGTGATCAGTGGTGACCGCTCACCAGTTTCACAGAGCAAGCGACTTTTTCATTAAAAGAAGTCGATGTATTTTTTATTAAAGTTTTTGAAAATATAGGTAGAATGTTTCAAACAAAATATTCTACGATGTAAACACACGTATATTTGATAATTACCTCATCGACTGACATGGAATCTGCAATTGGTTCAACCTCGAGAGTTGCTGAAACTGAGCGTTCCCTATCATCGATCGAAAACGATCCAAGAGGCAGTGAACCGTGTCGCAAGGTACACAGATGGCGAGGAATTGTCACCAGTGTACCGTCAATCTTGAAGGTATCAACTCGTAGGATGTCGTTTTCCCGGAAATGTTGCTCGCAAACAAAGTTCTTCTCCCTGAGATCCGTTTGCAATAATTCCACCCATTTTCTACGCGTGTCTTGGTTCTATTGGAACAGATTCAAAGGAAAAAACAGTATCATGCAGGGACTTTTCGTCATGCCAAAATGAATTTTGCAATATAGTTTCCTGCAAAATACCATTATAATTCAGCGATATATTGGAGTCACAAAGATAATAAATTATTTTTGAAAAATAGTTCAATTAGCTTTAACAGGATACGCCGCAATGGAGGATAATGGAAGAGTACAAGAGAAAATTAATGAGCGAACAATAAACAAAAGGAAAAGTATAAAGATAAAAAAAAATCAAATAAAAAAGAGTGACATACGATGGAGGGATAATTGGACTATGAGAGGAAATATGAGATTTAAGTGAAATGTATGAACAATAATCAGAAAATGGCAAGGACTGTGTAAGTAAGATGAATGAAAAATATTTAGAACCCATGAAAAATGAAAGAAACTGAGGAAGAACAGAGAGGAAACAGAATATAACAATGCAGTACCTTTGGCACCTTAAACAATGTCAATTGTCGTACTGAACGCATTTCTCTGTCAGCTTTATCAGCATTGCTGCCGCCGTTATAGCCTGCTACATCACAAACTTTCCCCATCCTGTTTTAGAATTAAAATGATTAATGGCATAATAACCTTATTAAACTTGAAAAATGTATAATAAAGTGACTTATTACAACGTAAACAGACAAAGAACCATTAGTCACGAGGGACCCACGGTTAAGGTTAAGAAAATTGTAATCAATAGAATTGAAGATTAAAGTAAATATGCTTAGCTCACGATACTGACCTTGATATCGACGCGGGAAAGACGTTTAATGTGATATAAAAAGAACACTGCATTCTTTTCACTTCACGATTAAAAATGTGGTTTATAAATTTTTACTAATGCTGCTCATTTGTCTTCACTGATCGCGTTTGGGAACATAGCACATGAAAAAATAATGATTGCGTACTTCCGATACGTCTTTCATCTCTCTCACACGCAACTAACTTTATGATAACAGCGCGATCGCTGCGCCTCACTATATCGAATGATTTTGTTGCCACTTTTTAAGACACAGTTCGGACTCCTTTACGTAGCCTCCATGGGCTGGACGAAAATCCACACAAAGCGGAGAGCGCGATAACGTATATATAGGTGTAGCCAGAACTGACACCTATGAGATATAGATATAGTCGGCGCGCGGTAAAATAAATAACTTTAAAATTCAATATCTCGAAAACTATTGCGAGTCGGGAGAAATCCTGTTAGGGGTCGTCTTAGAATAATAAAAAGAAGCTCTGTGCAAATGTTCAGTTCGATCGGAGGGGGTTGGCTTTCGGAACCTTATCCTTAGGTGGAGTGGAAAAGCCTCTTTCGTAACGAAGAATTCCCAATTGTTGGAGACCACTCTGAGCATACATGCCAAGCTCGCGAAGCGGTATCCAATAATTGCCGGGTCTTCTATTGGTATTGGCAATGAAATCGTAACGTTCAGCTGTAAAGAAAACGTGCAAATTGACAATGACTGTCCCCAGATAGACAGTCGTGATCATCACGCCATGCATACAATTGATGAAGCAAATTTTACAGCATATTGACTACATGTCATGATGCAAAGCCGTGAACTCATTTAGTATAGTGAATGTACAAAGCATTTTGATCTCAATATGTCGTTTACAAATGCATCGTACGTTTGAAGCACGATGAACTCATATCGCTGTGCTCAAGTGTCCACAATTAATATCTGCAAATTTTACGTCATATGGAAGTCATCCAATGACTGTGTTGATGAATTCACTGGGTTAGCACTGGTAGTAGACATGCCATGCAAGCAATATGACGGCGATATGCATGTTTGTCAGTGATACATTCGATGGGCGCAACATGACGGCGATATGCATGTTTCTCAGTGATACATCCTATGACGGTGATATGCATGTTTCTAAGTGATACATTCATTGAGCGCAATATGACGGCGATATGTATATTTTGTCAGTGATACATCCCAGGAGCACAATATGATGGCGATATGCATGCTTCTCAGTATTACATTCCATGACGGCAATATGCATGTTTTCAGTGATACATTCGGTGAGCGCAATATGACGGCGATATGCATATTTCTCAGTGATACATCCCATGAGCGCAATATGACGGCGATATGCGTGTTTCTGTGATACATCCTATGACGGTGATATGCATATTTCTAACAAGGAGAAGGCAGAGCCTGGATGTCGCAAATCGGGTTCGCCTTTCGCGTGGTGAAAGTTGAAGACCTCCGAATTAACGTCGCTTTTGATTTTTGTTCCAATAAGCCTTAGTTACTGAGATATCGCGATTTGAAAATTTGGGAGTTTCGTCTCGTGCCTAGAGTACGTTGAGCGTTGACACTTGAGACAAGAGCGGCCGTAGCTAATACGGGAAGACGTTAGACCGGCACTCTGAAAGTTCACGGTTCGCGTCCCTATGCTTTTTTTTATTCAATTTTTTATTTTATTTTATGATCTCTCATAAGACTTTACATGTGCAGGTAAATAAGAAAATTCGAAAATATGTTTTACTAGTTTTATTTGTCTATTATATTAAAATAATTAATCCAATAATGAAGTCACAATTACAAAGCAAAATAATATGGTATAAAAAATAAATAATTGATATGATTCACAGGAAAGCATATTTGAAGATCTATATCTTCAAATATGCTTTCCTGATAGAATTTATAAGGTTAAATATGGTTGCGGTGGTATTACGTTCATTTTATGTTCGTGGTGTCGTAAGCCTTTGTGCTACCCTTGCTTTTACGATGGTTTCCACCCTCCAATTTGTTACCATACTGATCTGATAGAAGAAGAATCAGAATAATTACCTGCCGCGAAATTTGCAAGTGTGAATTAGATTAATTATTTATTTTTTATACCACATTATTTTGCTTTCTCATTGTGACGTGATTAATAGATTAATTATTTGTTATACAATATTATTTTGCTTTGTAATTGGGACTTGATTATTAGATTAATTATTTGTTATACAATATTATTTTGCTATGTAATTGTGACTTCATTATTGGATTAGTTATTTTAATATAATAGATGAATTAAACTAGTAATACATATTTTCGAATTGACTTCTTTACCTGCACATGCAAAGTCTTATGAGAGATTATAAAAAAAAATAAAAATAAAATTAAAAAAAAAAGCATGGGGACGCGAAGCGTGAACTTTCAGAGTACCAGTCCGCCGTCTTACTGTTATTAGCTACGGTGGCTCTTGTCTCAAGTGTCAACGCTGAACGTACTCTACGCGCGAGCCGAAACTCCCAAATTTTCAAATCGCGATATCTCAGCAACTAAGGCCTATTGGAACAAAAATAAAAAACGACGTTAATTCGGAGGTCTTCAACTTTCACCAGGCGAAAGGAGAACCCGATTCGCGAAATCCGGGCTCTGCCGTCTCCGTGTAATTGATACATTCGACGAGCGCAATAAGACGGCGATATGTATATTCATCAGTGACACATCCCATAAGCGCAATATGATGGCGATATTCATCCAAATCCAGAATGATACAAATACGCAGACACAAAGAAAATTTGTACAAGTGTTAGAATGGCTAGGTAGGTAGCGCGCTCGGCTCTCGATTTAGAAGACGTGGTTCAAACCGTAGGTAGGTACAAAATTTAACTAGGCAGAATACGTTTTTAATCCATTAATCATATAGGCAGGAACATCAATAAAGCGTATGGGGATAATAAAAATCCTACCAGATTTTTTTTATCAATATTTTTGGATTTTTTTTTATTTTTCACGCTATGACCCAGATAGACAGTCGTGATCATCACGCAGTGCATACAATTGATGAAGCAAATTTTACAGCATATTGACTACATGTCATGATGCAAAGCCGTGAACTCATTTAGTACAGTGAATGTACAAAGCATTTTGATCTCAATATGTCGTTTACAAATGCATCGTACGTTTGAAGCACGTTGAACTCATATCGCTGTGCTCAAGTGTCCACAATTAATATCTGCAAATTTTACGTCATATGGAAGTCATCCAATGACTGTGTTGATGAATTCACTGGGTTAGCACTGGTAGTAGACATGCCATGCAAGCAATATGACGGCGATATGCATGTTTGTCAGTGATACATTCGGTGGGCGCAACATGACGGCGATATGCATGTTTCTAAGTGATACATCCTATGACGGTGATATGCATGTTTCTAAGTGATACATTCGTTGAGCGCATATGACGGCGATATGTATATTTTGTCAGTGATACATCCCAGGAGCACAATATGATGGCGATATGCATGCTTCTCAGTATTACATTCCATGACGGCAATATGCATGTTTTCAGTGATACATTCGGTGAGCGCAATATGACGGCGATATGCATATTTCTCCGTGATACATCCCATGAGCGCAATATGACGGCGATATGCGTGTTTCTGTGATACATCCTATGACGGTGATATGCATATTTCTAACAAGGAGAAGGCAGAGCCTGGATGTCGCAAATCGGGTTCGCCTTTCGCGTGGTGAAAGTTGAAGACCTCCGAATTAACGTCGCTTTTGATTTTTGTTCCAATAAGCCTTAGTTACTGAGATATCGCGATTTGAAAATTTGGGAGTTTCGTCTCGTGCCTAGAGTACGTTGAGCGTTGACACTTGAGACAAGAGCGGCCGTAGCCAATACGGGAAGACGTTAGACCGGCACTCTGAAAGTTCACGGTTCGCGTCCCTATGCGTTTTTTTTATTCAATTTTTTTTTTTAATTTTATAATCTCTCATAAGACTTTACATGTGCAGGTAAATAAGAAAATTCGAAAATATGTTTTACTAGTTTTATTTGTCTATTATATTAAAATAATTAATCCAATAATGAAGTCACAATTACAAAGCAAAATAATATGGTATAAAAAATAAATAATTAATATGATACACAGGAAAGCATATTTGAAGATCTATATCTTCAAATATGCTTTCCTGATAGAATTTATAAGGTTAAATATGGTTGCGCTGGTATTACGTTCATTTTATGTTCGTGGTGTCGTAAGCCTTTGTGCTACCCTTGCTTTTACGATGGTTTCCACCCTCCAATTTGTCACCATACTGATCTGATAGAAGAAGAATCAGAATAATTACCTGCCGCGAAATTTGCAAGCGTAAATTAGATTAATTATTTATTTTTTATACCACATTATTTTGCTTTCTCATTGCGACGTGATTAATAGATTAATTATTTGTTATACAATATTATTTTGCTTTGTAATTGTGACTTGATTATTAGATTAATTATTTGTTATACAATATTATTTTGCTATGTAATTGTGACTTCATTATTGGATTAGTTATTTTAATATAATAGATGAATTAAACTAGTAATACATATTTTCGAATTGACTTCTTTACCTGCACATGCAAAGTCTTATGAGAGATTATAAAAAAAAATAAAAAAAAAAATTCAAAAAAAAAGCATGGGGACGCGAAGCGTGAACTTTCAGAGTACCAGTCCACCGTCTTACTGTATTAGCTACGGTGGCTCTCGTCTCAAGTGTCAACGCTGAACGTACTCTACGCGCGAGCCGAAACTCCCAAATTTTCAAATCGCGATATCTCAGCAACTAAGGCCTATTGGAACAAAAATAAAAAACGACGTTAATTCGGAGGTCTTCAACTTTCACCAGGCGAAAGGAGAACCCGATTCGCGAAATCCGGGCTCTGCCGTCTCCTTGTAATTGATACATTCGACGAGCGCAATAAGACGGCGATATGTATATTCATCAGTGACACATCCCATAAGCGCAATATGATGGCGATATTCATCCAAATCCAGAATGATACAAATACGCAGACACAAAGAAAATTTGTACAAGTGTTAGAATGGCTAGGTAGGTAGCGCGCTCGGCTCTCGATTTAGAAGACGTGGTTCAAACCGTAGGTAGGTACAAAATTTAACTAGGCAGAATACGTTTTTAATCCATTTATCATATAGGCAGGAACATCAATAAAGCGTATGGGGATAATAAAAATCCTACCAGATTTTTTTTATCAATATTTTTGGATTTTTTTATTTTTCACGCTATGACACTCAAATGAGCTCCATATGAGCACAGCATAGTTACGTCACGCCATGCCGCTATTATGACCTCCGTATGAGTACAGCATATTTACGTCACGCCATGCCGCTAATATGAGCTCCGTATGAGTACAGCGTATTTACGTCACGCCATGCCGCTAATATGAGCTCCGTATGACCACAGCATAGTTCCGTCACGCCATGCCGCTAATATGAGCTCCGTATGAGCACTACAGTTTCTTCACGCCGTGACACCCATATGAGCCCCATATGCACTCACTTATTGTTAGATATTCGTGAGCCAAATTTGCTAGTCTGATGAATTCACTGCATGCATATTCGCGTGAGAACAACTTTGCTTCATTTGGATGTATTATTGTGAATCATCATGTGATGCAAATATGACTTCAACGGGAGCACTCATAAGGGATACACAGCTGTGAGACTTTCTATGCTGCAGTGATGATGTACATATGATGCCAATATGAAGTACATCTGTCTATCTGGGGACACTCAAATGAGCTCCATATGAGCACAGCATAGTTACGTCACGCCATGCCGCTATTATGACCTCCGTATGAGTACAGCATATTTACGTCACGCCATGCCGCTAATATGAGCTCCGTATGAGTACAGCATATTTACGTCACGCCATGCCGCTAATATGAGCTCCGTATGACCACAGCATAGTTCTGTCACGCCATGCCGCTAATATGAGCTCCGTATGAGCACTACAGTTTCTTCACACCGTGACACCCATATGAGCCCCATATGCACTCACTTATTGTTAGATATTCGTGAGCCAAATTTGCTAGTCTGATGAATTCACTGCATGCATATTCGCGTGAGAACAACTTTGCTTCATTTGGATGTATTATTGTGAATCATCATGTGATGCAAATATGACTTCAACGGGAGCACTCATAAGGGATACACAGCTGTGAGACTTTCTATGCTGCAGTGATGATGTACATATGATGCCAATATGAGGTACATCTGTCTATCTGGGTACCTAAGCGAGATTTGCGATAAAATGAAAAATATTTTAATTAATGGAGGGGTATCTAATCATAATCGAACTTTTGTATCAATGATTATAAAATATAAACAAAAATTGTAACTTCCACCATAAACAAAAACAAAATTTAATGTTTTTAAAAACCTCGCCAATAGGCCTTGTTTTACTATGGTAGGGTAATAAGGCCTACGGCTTTAACATACTTAAATAATGAATCTGGATGTTATACATTTGGTATTTCCGATCAACAATCATAGAAACGCACAAATTACATTTCAGAAACGCATATAAACTATACATTTGTACATTTAACAGCCATCAGGGCACTTAAAGTCAGCGGTATCTTCAAGCGACAATCATGTCAGCTGTCCTGTCTTCTTTACAGCCTTGACAGTACCAACTTGCTTGCTTCTGTGAACCACGGTTGTCTTTGGTGGTGGAGGTATTTTTATTTTTTTCCTCACTTTCATTATTTTTATTGAACAGAGCTTTGGTGACCGGAGTTCCTCTGTAATTTATGGCTTTTCGCCTAACCGTAGGTTTTTTTCTGTAACTTTTACTGGTGAAGGCATACGTCGACGAAATACCGCTCTGAGCCGAGTGAACGGCACATTGTCTTCATCGTCGTCCGAACTCGAACCACTGCGAACCATACGGTAAAAGCTTCCCGTAGGCGCTAAAAATGGAGATTAATCAATTTGGAACCAAATTCACACCTTATTTACATTTGTAGCATCTTAAAAGTAATGAAAGATCCGTTAAAACACAACCAACCTTGTTACAAGAAGAGAGAGGATAATAACGCCTATCGTGAAATTTGGTTGGCCTTAATACCCGTCGAATACGTCTGTAGAAAAATCAAAATGAAAAATATTCAGACCACGATAACTCAGTCAAATATTTAATATCATAGAAACATGAAATAATAGACAAATGGACAGAAAATTTATAAAGCTAAGTGTAATATTCCAAGAAATACTTACGATCGATCCGGAACGATCTTTATTATTCGCGCCGCGCCGCGGTCCCTCACAATGTATGATGCAACACTGGTCGTGTTCGTTGGGTCTCATCATTTTGATACGAATAAGTACGCATGCGCATCATTATGCGCCTGCGCACTTGTTCGTATAAAAATGATGAGACCCAACGAACACGACCACTGGCGGCGGGGAGCGGGTTATCGCGCATGCGCTAACTTGTGGCGACATCTTCGTGCGTTATGCGCCTGCGTGTGTAGCCTTAAGGGGCTACTCTCACTTGCGATTTTGAAAAAATCGATTTTTTTTTGCATTTTTGTGAAGTATTAGTATCCGGGCCCATACTTCTGTATGGGCCCGGAATAGATGACTCTATGTAAGTTTACAAAAAAAAAATATTTTCTTCGTGTAAACTGAAATTGAAACTTTAAACGCGTTTTTCTCAAAATGGCATTTCTGAAGTCGGTGACCAAGATTACTCGAACACTAATGAACCGATCTTCTTGAAATTTTGCAGCCTTATTTAATACATAAAAATGTAGTCTTTAATCGTTCGATTTTTTTCGAAAAAATGGCCGTTTTTATAGCCAAAAAACGGCCGTTTTTTTTCGTTAAAATCGAACCATTAACTTTGACTGACCGCCATTTTGTGAAAAATGAATATTTTTTAAAATCCTTCGATTAAAGACTAGTTTATACTTATATTTGACTAAGTCCATCGGCATTTTTTTTTTCAGATGATCCACTTCGCCGCAATGTTGTATATAAAACCGTGTATATAAAAACATTATTTCATTGACGGCCATTTGCCACTAAACAATGTAATATTTTTCAATAAAAAAAATTACTGAAAGTTCTTCAAGATGGTATATTGATCGATTAAAAAAGTTTTGTAGTTTTCTTTAAAAAAAATCATGAAAAAGGCCTTTTTTTGCGCTACAAGTGGGGGTAACGCCTTGAGCGAAGCGCTGATTTAAAATACGATTTTCGTTCGATAGGCCTTATTAGCCGACAGGCCTTATTACCCGCAGGTACCTTACTATTCGTTTGACAAACAATCTATTTGAAAAATGGAATTGATATTTACCGAACTCATTTGCTCTAGTAATTGATCTCTTTGTCCTCCTCACGGGGTAAATTAAAACTGGCTACTTTGCCAGAGAGCGATACGATACTGTCGACGACGGTGGGTTCAAATTTCTCACCATGGGACGCTATGCCGGTAAGATCGTGTCCCTCTATTCTCAGCATAACTGGACATGTCAGAACACAGGCGTTAAGGGGTAACACTAATGGAAAATTTTCAAAAATTTGTTTTGTTTTTTTTTTCTAATTGGCTTAAGCGATGCTTTGAACCATCTAGAATAAGGAGAAAAAACTTTATACCTGTAAAACAAAGGTCCACAAGCCCGTGTGGGTCTGCGGTGGCAGTGGCTGGCCCGTATGAGAGATGCCGAGCGTTTTTCTCGGAAAACAATTTTTCAAAACTGCACGCAGCATAACTCCAACAATTTTTATTCTTTCCACTTGAAATTTTGAGCACATCTTTAAAACAACATTCTGAAGAGAAATACGTACGCGCTTTTCTATGAGTTAATTAAAACATTAGTTATTAACAAATGACTGTCCTTTTTTCTGTCGGAAATGGAGTTTTTACTTTAAATACTTGCCAATTACACAAAAATTAATATTTTCAAAATCCCCTACGTATTTCACTGGCTATACTCATGTAAACTAATACGGTTAAACATTTTTTTCCACATTCAATTTTGTGTCAGTTATACGGCGTGCCGCAGAACGTCTCAAACTCGACATGCTTCGCGAGAATGGCTCGAGCGTCACTATTTTGTATAATTTTTTAATGTAATTTTTTTTCAATTACTTGACGATATGCCTAATTACATCCTTGAATATTATTATCCTCTTACTTGTCCTTCCACCCAAACAAAAATCCCGAAAATCATCTAATTTTAGACGTTTACCGTAGTGTAAGCCCTTAATAATCCGAAAACGATAAGCATGCTTAACCGTGAATACCGCCAATGATGTGTTCGTCATGTTTTCACTAACGGGATCCTGCAAAAAAACAATATTTAATGTTCCACGAGATTCATTCACGCGCGGATAAAAAGAAAGCATTTCATCATTAAGTCTGAAGTAAAAAATTTAAAGCACGGTAGCCTCAAATTTTGCTATTTGTTTCTCTATCTGCAGAGGTCTTTGGGACGCCCTTCCATGTAGAGGTTGTAATGGAATATTAAGAGTCCTATGCTCATTTAAGGGGGGTGCTCATTAGTCCTATGCTCATTAGGGGCTATGCCACAGTAACGGGTATAAAATCATGTGTGAATATAAGATTTTTTCTTATGAAAAAGCGATTCACTCATAAAATTAATTACACATCTATTTAGTATGAATATCAAGCTGTTATATATATTCGATGTACATATATATATATATATATATATATATATATATATATATATTCGATGTACAAAATGGCCGACTAATCGAAACTTTTCGAAACAGCTTTTTTCCCATTGGCGTGACAAATAACTTCAACAATTTTCACTCGATTTACTTCAAATTTGAAAGTTATGTTCCTAATTGCATTTCGCAGAGAAGTACGTACGGAATTTCTGATTAACCAAAAACTTTTCATTTAAAAGCAGTTTATGAGCAGTTATAACGAAATTTTTCACTGAAAATTCATTTCTTAAGTTCAATTACCTACAACTTTTGAAGAAAACTATATTTTTTAAATTCCGTACGTACATCTCTAGGTATTCTAATGCAGATTCACGAGAATTTTTGTTTTTTGTTGTAGGTAAAAAATTGTGGATGCTAAATGTCACGCCGCGGAGCGCCTAAAAAAAGATAACATAAGAAAATATTAGGAGTCGGCCATTTTGTACATCGAAAAAAAATGTATTCTCTAACAGCTTGATATTCATACTAAATAGATGTGTAATTAATTTTATGAGTGAATCACTTTTTCATACGGAAAAAATGGTTGAATTGGCACATGATATAATACCCGTTACTGTGGCCTAATCCCTTAATGGTTCACCAGAATAAAGTGACAGTACAAATATTTTTTCCAACAGAAAATCAGCAATGTGGGTGAGAAAGGATACCATAAGAGTACATACTAACTGTTTTCTATAATTTACAATAATTTTAATATTCTTGGTGTCGGAGGGGTTTGATGATTAGCGAGAAGTTGTTGCCACTGTGGTAATTAACACTGTGGACAATAACAATGGGAATTGGACATGAGCATGTCTCCAAATTTTCCGATTATCAGCTCATTCCAAAGAAGCCTGAATGATGAAGTTAATATGTTATTGCCTGAGTGAACTCACCGTCCACCGATCCTTTCTATCGATGTGGAAATTGTCAGAAGCTTGACCCTCCCGCCTAGCTTGATTGCCGGAGAAGAGATCCGGAGCCGCGTCATGGAAGAGATCATTAATGAATATGACGTTATCCAAAAGATCAAAGTCGCAGACATTTTTCCAATTGGCGTGACACATAACTTCAACAATTTTCACTCGATTTACTTCACTCGAAATTTTTCATTGAAAATTCATTCAAATACCTACAGCTCAATTAAAATACCTCCAACTTTTGAATAAAACAATATTTTTTAAATTCTGTACGTACTTCTCTAGATATTCTAATGTAGATTGACGAGAATTTTTGTTTTTTGTTCTAGGTCAAAAATTGTGGATGCTAAATGTCACGCCGCAGAGCGCCTAAAAAAGATAACAAAAGAAAATATTAGTAGTCGGCCATTTTGTACATCAAAAAAATCTCTAACAGCTTGATATTCATACTAAATAGATGTGTAATTAATTTTATGAGTGAATCACTTTTTCATACGAAAAAAATTGTTAAATTCGCAAAGATTGACGAGAATTTTTGTTTTTTGTTCTAGGTCAAAAATTGTGGATGCTAAATGTCACGCCGCAGAGCGCCTAAAAAAGATAACAAAAGAAAATATTAGTAGTCGGCCATTTTGTACATCAAAAAAAATCTCTAACAGCTTGATATTCATACTAAATAGATGTGTAATTAATTTTATGAGTGAATCACTTTTTCATACGAAAAAAAATTGTTAAATTCGCATATGATTTTATACCCGTTACTTTGGCCTAACCCCTTACCTAAGTGAGCAGAGTGAAAGAAATTATCATAGGTGGATGACAAAACGACTCACCTCTGTATGAAAGGAGCTTAATAATGCGTTTGCACTTTTGCGAATGAGTATAATAGAGTTTCTAAGTTTCTCACCTCGTCAGTTATAATGTCAACAGCAATGATATCTTATTCATACTGATTGCCAGTCATTTTGCGATTCTTAGCCGGAACCGGCTAAGAATGCCGTGCCAGTCGGCTAAGAACAGCCGGTGACGTGATAAGTGTTATATGGAAACTGGCATGGCGGTCTGAGCAAAAGCGTCTCTATCAGCCATTTTTGCTACCACCATGAATATGGAAAAAGCGAAAGTCTGATAGGGTGCGAAGATTTATGCTGTACGCAAAGTGCGAGAGCGTCCTTTCTTCGACGGCAACGAAAGTCTGCTTTTTGCGGAGTTCGTTGCGGAAGAAAAAAATTATCAGTTGATGCAGAACATGTGTCTTGCATAATCGTCATGCCGTGTTCATGCGCCACGTTCTCGTGCAAGCGTAAATAACTTTTCATTGTAACGGACCAGATGGCGCTCGGTAGACCTGACAAGTTAAACGAACGTTTATATCTGCGATAAGACGTATTTTCTTCGGAGAAATATTTTCAAAACGACTGACAGCGACACAATTAAAAAAATAAAATCATTTCCGCCTGAATATTATTCGGTTTATTTGCAATGTGGTCGTTTTGGAAAAAACTGATGTGGCTTGCGCTTTGTAAAAGCATTTATTTGTTTCATCGGTCAGGAAAACACTTTTAATCGAATTAAATTTGTTGTTGTTTACTGAACGAACTTTTTAATTCATGCCTGAGGTGATATTTCCGTATATTCTTCATTAAGGCGGTATTACCGTGTAGAAACTTCGAAAATTCGATTTTTTGCATTGTCTTCTAGTTTGGAGTTCTGAGAATGTGTCTCGAAAATATTAATTTGACATTCGTAGAACTCCCATAGTTCCAGAGGCTTAACCCGTTGAAGCATATATTTTTCTTTACGTGCAATTGACTTGAAATTTTGTACTCGGGGGTTTTCGAGGTCACTGATTACGAATCTGCACTCTAAATTCGGGAATTCAAGATGGCGGATCTAATATGCCGGACCACAAATGCAAATCGTTGTTTGATGTTAGCGAAAGTTGGTACTCGGGGGTTTTCGGGGTCGCTGATTACAAATCTGCACTCAAAAGTCGGGAAATCAAGATGGCGGATTCAATATGGCGGGCCATTATTGCAAAACGTTGTTTGATGATGGCGAAAGTTGGTACTCGGGGGTTTTCGGGGTCGCTGATTACGAATCTGCACTCAAAATTGGGGAGTTCAAAAACACCATAGATATTGCTAATGATTTAGCTGTCGTCATTTTAAATGAAGGATTCAAGCAAATCCTAAAAATGAGGGATGTATTGGAAATTAAAATGGGCCCTAACGCGGAACAATACGCAGAGTGTAGAAACAACGAGCGTATGCAACGGTTCAACAGACGAGCATCTACCGCATCTAAAGAGGCGCGGACCGCCAGAAGAGAAGCGAGTGCGCCTCAATATTCTTTTTTTGAAGCTGAGGAAGGTGGTCTGTATGGTCCCGGTAGAGCTGATTAAGGGTAAGTTACTCAAATCAGTTGTTATCCACCGTAAGTTCAGCCGTGTCAGTGCTAAACGTATGGCAAACTTCAAACGCGTTTTTCTCGAAACGACATTTTTTAAGTCGGGCGCACGTTTTTCTCAAAAACTATTAGATCGATTGACTTCGGATTTTGCACACATTTCGAGGGAACCTTCACCTATAGTCTGAACTAGAATGATACCGATAGCTTCAATATTTTAGTCCCGCTCTCACGTTTTAGTTGACAATCTTCCGGGAAAATGAAACCTCAATCTTCAGACAGCTGAGATTCCGATAAAAAATTTCGTACTTACTTAGTTCTAGTTCAAACGATAACTACAATCATATAGATTAAAAAAAAATTGTTCTTCTGTTTCAGACGACTAGGATCGCCGCAACCCGTGCGCCCGATTGGACGAGCGTCTCACGCCACGACCTGCATAACAGCGCATGACCTGTATAGATTTCAATAAAGTATTTCATACAAATTTCTGTTGCTACTTGAGACATGTCTTAGTATGCGTCAAAAACCCCGGCACTGTCGGTGTGATCGTTTTTGCAAAATTAATTCCTAAAAATTACGTAAAAGACAAGCTTCTAGACGGTAATACCGCCTTAAAGATTATTCGTCGTCATAATTGTTTTAATCTGCAGCCTATTCTGCTGTCATATGGAAGAAGGCGGCATCTACAAAAAAAAAAAAAAAAAAAAAACAAAAACAAAAATGCGTTTTACTACACAGAACGATGGGAAATATTGTCCTGATTCCAACGGTTCCAAAAAAGCATTTTCGATTTCTTTTGTAGATGCCGCCTTCTTCCATATGACGGCAGCATCGCTATATTTCTTTATATTTAGTGGGGAAAAAATGACTTTAACTCGAGAAAATATTTCCGAAAATCACAAAATATTGAAGAGATCAGCGAATTTTCTTTCTAAGTTAACAAATTCGGAGGCAGCAAATTAGACTGAAGGAGTATTGTTCAAATGTGAGGTCAAGAAAATAGAAACTAAAAAATGCATCGTGAAATTGACAATTAACCTTGGACTGGGTTGACCCGCTGGGTCGTTCTGACCGGGATAAATTTTACATAAATTGCACACTTTCCCAAAATTGAGAATATTCAATAATTTTTTTCAACAATTCCATTTTTTATTTTCCTAATTACAGGTATACAGACATGTTGAGAAGTGTTAAAAGTGTATTCCTGATTTTTTAAAATAAACATTGACCGAAGGGTTCCTAAGGGGTGAGATGCAGTCAGAATTTTCAAAAAATCGATTTTTACGGATTTTCTTGAAGCATGATGTTTCGAAAATATTTCCTGAAAATTTCAAGTCAATCCGATGAATAGTTTCCGGGATATCCCACAATAAGTGAAGGGGCGTCGGGTCCCCACGGCAGGTAGCGGACGGCAGCTGCAAGCAACCGGTTTCGACTCCCCCCCCCCCCCCCCCCCCCTATTATATTCTATAAATAGTCTTGTTCGTAACTGAAAATTTTCAGTTAGGCATCAGTATATTCGTGGCAGTCGAATGGAGTGGTCGGTACTCGTGCGTAAGTAATTTTTTAATTAATATTTTTATACATCAATCAAGTGTAAAATTGGAAAGCTCTTTCAGAAATTTTCAAAAATTTATCACTAACAAACTATGAACATTAGCAAAATTTTATAAAGAGTACTTTCGTTTAAACATTGCCCAACCTATTTTTTAAAAAAATAATTAATTCCGAAAAACTTTAATTTTTTGAAAAATTGTTTTAACAATTGGCTATAAGCAATTGAATGCTCGACTTTTCGGCAAGAAATTGTGATATTCAGATTCGGCGGATCAAAATACATAAAAAAAGTTTAGCTTCATTCATCGAGCTTAAAATTTTACGAACATATAATACCGTATCCACATCGAAAAACTTTTAACGCGTTTTTCTCGAAACAATGTATTTCAAGTCAGTGACCACTATAATTGAAAAACCACTCGATGGATTTTGATGAAATTTTGTGTGTTTATTGGTAGCAACAAAAACTAGTCTTTTATCGAAGGATTTTCATTTTTGATGAAAAGTTCTATTTTTTAAAACAATAAACGAGCGATTTGATCGAAAATCGAAAGTTATCTCTCGGGAGCCGCCATTTTGTTAATTTTTGAGAAAAGAAAAAAAGCTTCGATTAAGGATTCGATTTATTATTAAACTAATGATTTTTTTGGTTTTTTTTTATTACAGATGATCCAGTAACATTTTATGATGGTCACCGCAAAGCACTACTATACATGCCGAAGGGGGGCCGACAAAAATGGCCATATTTTTATAAATAATCAATCTTTGAAAATTTGTCCAAGTCAAATTGAAATATAACATTAAAAGCATGTGCAACCACTTTTGTAAAACAAACTTAATTACTATAAAATTTTTTATTAAAAATGCTCGTTTTTTCACGACTCTGACTGCATCTCACCCCTTAATGGCAGGTGGATGAAGTACCATCCGGGTCAAATCGACCCGTTGTGTTAGTCGTGGCCGGATAAGTGTGTCAATGGAGGGTTAAGTGATACAATTTCATATTAAAAAACTAAATACAAGCTAGTCCGATAAAAAAGTCTAATGAAAAGCAAATCTCGCTCGTCGTTTGGAAGTGTCTGCATAAGCTAAGTTTAAAAAATCCATTTTTCGATTGAATAGCTTTAGAGACTAAGGTCTTAACTTCAATTAGTAACAACGATTTGGTGAAAATGTTTATTTTATAACGGGTCACAAAATCTACTTTCCTTTACTTTTGCATTTCTTTTTTCGAAACTATGTTTTATGGTAGGTGTAAGTCGTAAAATGAAGCCCGATCTATACATTGAAATTATTGTACGATGCCCGCGTACAATAATTTCTTATTTTTTGTTTTGACACACGACACACACACATATTGGTCCTTGTGCGTGGCACTTGTGTGCAACTGGAGGCACGTCACACCCGCATGTATTTTTTTTAGACTACGAGGCTGTGATTCGAACTCATCACGACCTCCCGATGTTCTGATTTAGAGACAAGCACTCTAACCACTAGACCAGCATACCGGCTGCGACCGCCCATTCCATTTTATACCTTTAAAAAGCTGCTTATTATATCGTGAATTAGGAATACTTTGGTAGATCAATTATTCTCATCACGGTTGCGGAGAATTTCTTTAAACTATGGAACTTTCCAGAAAAAAATTCGATGGAAAAATTGCAATTTCCCTTGTCTTAGGGTAAAATTCAATGTAATCGGGTAATGTTTCTTTCACGCATCGTACAATAATTTCGACGTATGATGTCAAGTAAGTATCTTCATTTGTATTTAGAAAACGAAAGATTCAAGACAAAGCATCGACGTAGAATATCTGCAATATCAGTTGTAGAGGGGAAAAAACCGCTGGAATGGGTATATTGAATTTCATTTTCGGTCGTTTAACTAATTAATTTTTTTTTAAGGGATCATCACAGTGCAACAGGTCGACAAATAGCTGATTTCGCGATTTTTCTTCGATCGTTAAAATACGCTAATCAGTCTGACTTTTTGATATCATATCAAAGCACTCACGAAGAACAGGAAATCCATTTTTAAGCGTTTATTTTTTTTTCTACATTTTTTAACGGTTGAAAATGTCTTCGAAAAAAGGAGTCCTCACGGTGTACACGGTTGTGGCTGTAAATATTATCTGAAACGAAATTTGTAAAAAGATTATTAATCAGTATGAGAACCGCTATCTTGCTACGGAGGTTTTTTAAAAATCAAAACGGACACAATGGCGGCGGTTTGAAAAAAAGTGTCGAATTTAGGGTTGCAATTTCGAACTTTGAATGCTCTGCCGGTTTAAAATTCCGAATTTTAATATTCCGAAATTCAAGATGGAGCCGGGTTGTAATTCCGAACTTTGAATTATCAGAACGCTCAAAACTCCGAAAAAATACTACCCCGAAAAATCAAAACTCCGAAGAATTTTACACGAAGACCAAAACTCTGAAAATGTTCGGATTTTCGGAGAAAGAATTTTTCTTTCGGAGTTTTGATTTTTTGGGGTAGTATTCTTTCGGAGTTTTGAGCGTTCTGATCATTCAAAGTTCGGAATTTCAACCCGGCCTCCAATGAAGCCTATTTTTCGACGGTGTTTCGTTAAAAAAAAATGAAGATTAAAAAAACAAAGCAAGACAAAGAATAGCGTGAAGAAAGAAGACAAAAAAAACAAAGCAAGAAAAAGAATAGCGTGAAGAATATTGTGTCAACATTTGAGACGGATAGCTTGAAAACTCTTCCTTTGAGTGTGTACACTTTTTTAAAAAACGAAATTTCGAGAAAAACGCGTTCAAAGTTTCAAGTGCGAAATGTTCATATGAATTGTCTACTTACGATCTATCGGCGATGCCAGGACCATGTTTATAACCGTCTATACTATCGGATAATGCAAAAAAATCGATTTTCTGAAAATTTTACACTGTGATGATCCGATGCCTTTATCGATCAATTTAATTAGGAGAATGACTAAATCTGTCCAAGTCGTCACCTGTTCATCCCACTTTCAGGAATCATTAGCAATAGGTGGAATGAAATTTCCGCAGACCGGAAATCCTTCCGGAATCGGTGGTAAATCGCTGACTTCGCCAATTTGAAATACAAGGGCCATACCAACAGTCAGATGATACAAAAGGTGACAGTGGAAAAGCCAGTAGCCTAAAACAAATAATGATACCTAATTGAACAATCCGAAAAATTAATTGAAAAAGATACACATCATGACAATCGGGGTTTTCTTTTGATAATATGGATTTTTTTCTTGCTTTGCATCGCCACATGTTCTCGAAAATCAGGCGGATTGTGATGATTAGGGACATTCTAAAAAACTTGACAATTACAATTCACGTTATCGCCACCGTACATCGCTGTGTGCTAACTGTTCCTTCCAATTGGTAGCTCTTCTTGCGAGATCAAACCTAGCACATGCTAAAACGGTGGCAAAACGAGTGGCACATTTTCATCGCGCTGTACAAAATCATACGAAATGCCTCACTCTTGCGAGATCCCAAAACGCAAATCGAGTTAGAAGAAATTAAAAGCCGTACGTGCAACTTCAAAAGATTGAAGCAAACCCAATTTGTATTTCAACAAGTAGCAGGCAGCAATTTTGGGTAGCAATAAAAATAGTCACCCACTGTTTTTGAAAAACATTTTGAAGAACGATGTATCGACAGATATTCCGTTGAACGGAATTCTAATGGCCAAACAACCAAATTCGTTGTTTCTCCTTTTACGTTACTCCAATGATACTGTCATCATTATCGCAAACAAAAATTGCAAAGAACTTCACAGTGAGGGGCACCATCTATCTATTTCGTATTTTCATCCTTACCTCACGAAACACCCCGACCGATAGCAGTGACGCTTGTGACGACAGATTAAAGTAAATTTCGCATACGAAAAAGAATTTCGCGCACCACTGGAGTTTCCGGACCCACATATATGTAAGATCATGTATTACCCGGATTATCGGCGACAAAGCGAATAATTGAGAATCCATTGTTGAATACAGCGTAGGTATCTTTGCGCGGCGGTCTGCTCAAACGTCTCGTCATCATACCCATTTCGTCAAGTTTTCTGACACTTGCAGCGTCGATGTTCGATATGTTGTACTCGTCACCGACCCCTTCGCCAATCACGTAGAAACTTGCACCGTGCAAATGAAACGGATGAGAGACACCGGGGATGTGACCTGCGTCGTGAATTAAACAGCTTCATGTTGATTGTTCCGCTAATAGTACAGGTGATTTCAAACTGCGAAGAATTTTTTTTTCACAACCTTCGTCGACCAAAATAATTTCGACGACCGCGTTGAGAGGAATTTTCTCGACCAAGGAACACTCGCAAACAGTACTGTTGTTGCATCTCGACGGTTTACTTTGCAATGTGCAGAGCTGATCTTCAGAAATTTCATCTCTCTGCGAAATTAGGGTCGATGTTGGAAATGTGTACGTGATCCTTTCTCCCATTATGGACACGATTTCACTATCGGCCAGGGGAACTGCGTAAAAATAAGGTATGTTATTTTCTTGTATCTTACAAAAAATTTCCTGTTGATCAAGATTTAAGGGGAGATATACACCTAGATGGTCGAGGTCGAGAATTTAGAAGCTATGAACATTCCGTCGACCGTAGAAGACCCACACTATGGGCCTGGTATCGATGATTCCATGTAAGTTGACAAATTTCATGATTTATTCATTCCCAAATTTTCAAACGCGTTTTTCTCAAAACCACGTTTTTCAAATCGGTACCCAAAATTTCTCGAAAACCAATGAACCGATTGCCTTGAGGTTTTTTGTCGTTATTCTATACACCATTATCTAGTACTTGTCATAGGATTTTTTTCCGTTACTTAGTTTTTGTTTCATAGGCAAAATAATAACTAATTTTTGGCCCAAAAATCACTATTTATATTCAAGCGTCCGCCATTTTGTCGTAAATCGATATTTTCAAAATCGGCTATGACAAGTACTATATTATAGTATCTAATTTAATAATCTTTTTGGCTTTTTTCAGATGATCTTTGAAGAAACGCCAGTGGGTACTGTATACGCGGATTTTTTACGACGCTCCAAGGATCATACAATATCCTTGTATATTTTTGATATTTTTAAATAAAGAAAATTAAACATATTTTTGAATGTATATACTTTTAGATAATTAAAACCCCAATCCGAAATTTCAAATAGTTTTCCTTGAAAAAATTCACAAAAATGACCTTTTTTCCGGCTCCTAGGTGTATATCTCCCCTTAACATTTTCAGTCTTCAATATTTTAAAGGAGAACGAGTGCGCGCTCTTGATTTATATAGATTTTGTTCAAATTTTAACCAGACATTGTTCATATCATTGTGCATGTTTGAGTGAAATTTCTGAACAGTCGACTATCTAGATTGAGAGATAATGGGTTTTTAAATTGCAACTTTTAACACTGCAGGGTCTGCATTGAAATTGGGACAGAATTTTCCGTAAAAAAATATTTGTCCCCTATAATAAGGAGCCATATGGTTACACCGCATCGTTCCACGCATCCAATGACGTCAGTTTGCGCGGCATATTTAAAATAATAATGCAACACAAATTTTTATTTGGAAGTAATTTTTAATCGAACGAAGTTTTAAATTAGTAATGAATTAACCAACACTTTTATTTGTTAATGAAGATAACATAAACAATATAAAATATTAAAATTTATAACGCAAATTTTTTTTATGATAAAAGATTTTATTTTTAGGGACACGATAATTTTTTTTCTCTAAATATTGAAGAATACTGTTCTGCGGTGTTGCCATACGTTTTCTTATTATAGGGGACAAATATTTTTTATGGAGAATTATTTTGTCTTTACTGAACGTTTTTAGCAGAACTAAATAGTCAAGGCAATCCAAACTTCTTTCACTCTTTCCCTAGCTAGTATGCTATCTGAACAGATATTTTTTAAAAATTTATAAACAGAATAGAATGGTACGACGAATTATGTGACCTGACAATGTAGACCCTGAAGTGTTAAAAGTTGTGGAAGTTGCAACCCAAAGTAAATAGTAAATAGTGATCTCCCAAAGAGTAAGAGTAAGAGTAAGAGTAAATAGTGATCTCCCAAAATAAATAGTGATATGAACAATGTCTGGTTAAAATGTGAACAAATTCTATAGAAATCAAGACCGCATGCTCGTTCTACCTTAAATCAAGAGTAAATTAGAATTTTTATTTATTTAAATTGAACTTAGACAGTTCGAACATATGAAATAGGTCAAACGATCTAAAGATCAATATGCGAGGTTCTCCACTTATTTTAAGACATCGAAATAATTTTAAAGCAAAATCGCTGAAATACGTGTGAAACGGATTCGAAGAGCGAGTACAATGGCATAATTCGTTCTTCTTTTGCTGAAAGTCCTGAAGTTGATTTGAAACTCAAATTTGTATAAAATGGAAATCTATATCTGTTACGGTGAATCATGCTGCACGTAAAAAAATAAGTTTCGCCGAAAACATTTTTTTATTTGACCATTATTTTCGGACGTATTGTACGATTCCATTCTGATGTTTATGCGAAACGAATAAACTCGGCAAATCATGATAAATGCTTGAGGTGATGGACACCTTTTTAAAGAAAACCAAGCAGTGTACAGGTAAAAAGCGTCATTGAAGTTTCATTTTGCTCGCCGTAAATAATCATGATTTAAACTTTTTGCTGCAATCGAAAGATATTCCATATTTAATTCAAACTTCACTCTCGTAGATTTTATCACCATCAACAACTGTAATAAGTGCCATTACTCTACTCTAGTAACTAAATATCCGAGAAAACTATAAATTCAAATCATTTAAAAGACCTTGTTCAAGTGAAATTTAAATACCAGTCCAATATCGTATTAATGAACCGGATTCTATCAATCAATCAATCAATTGAGTTCTATTTGCACAACTTTGATCAGTTTTTTACAATACAATGACTTTCGATTTACATATTCCTTGACTTAGGGGGCGTACACGAATACGTAACGCCAAATTTCCCAATATCTGACCTCTCCTCCCCTTACGTAACGGGACCGTAACGCCTGGCCGGACCCCCCTCCCCCTCTATTCTGTTATGTAACTGGTGCTTTGTCGTCAATAATGGCGATTTTTTTTCATAGACATAACTACTTATGAAAGGTTCATGTTTATACTCATTTCATGAAGTATGTATTCATCTAGTTTTATACCAATTTTTATTTAAAAATCTTTAATGTGAAGCGAGATATATGCCTTGAATTGGTGACGAAAAAAAAAATTCTCTTCATTGTCCCATCGATATCTTTATAAAAGGTTATCTGTAAATAAAAACTCGACAATTTATCGATATCTATACAAATGTAGCTATCGTTATGCGTAGCCGTTCTTTCATTTTGTTTTTTTTTTACAAAATGCCGAGAGTTTGGGTATTTTTTTCTATTTTCAAGGCTCTTTTTTTGTATTCAAGCAGTCTTTAAAAGTAGTAATTATCAATATTTAAAAAATCGCCTACTTACAACCTTAATCACTGCTATTACAAAAATGTTAAACAAAAAATTGAAAATCGGTTCATAAGTTTTTGAGTATTCGCTGGGGCAAGGTCGAAAAAGTATTTTCTCTAAAAACGCGTTCAAAGTTTTCGATCCTATGTTGCCACATTTTAACCTGACCCACATTTCCTTGTCCCTTTCCTTTACTCCCTCCTCCGATCAGTATTTCCATGGCATGTCACCCTTCTTTATAATATATTTGTACTTCTCATTATACGAAGATTTTCTTATTTTTTCCTCTTCCTTCCTTAAAATTTTCATTATTTACGCTTTCGAGTCCCTTTTTATCCTTTCATCTATTTCTGTCACTTCTCTCCGTTCCCTTATCATTGTCATTATGTCTTCTATTTCCATTTCTCTTAATGTTTACACTAAATGTTTTCCCCACTTGGACGGATCTCCGTTTGTTGTCGCTCTTAATTCTTCCAATAAGCACCTTTTTGACCATCTTGTCCCCTCCATTCTTATCACCTGCCTGATATACGTTAACGCTCTATCTCGTACGAAATATTCCAGAGTAGGCGCTCGCAGTTCTCTTCTCCGTATATAATTTGGTATTTTTCTATCCACTACTCGCGCCATCTTACAATATCTACTCTGTAGTCTTTCAAACACGCTTATTTCACCCATTCCCCATATCTCTACTCCATACATTGCTCCTGCTTTCACAATCGAATCTAACAGATAGAGTCTCTCCTCTATCACATCCCTCCCCGCCCTCCTCCAGATTCCCCACACCATATTCGTTGCTTTTTCTGTTTTCCCTGTCGATTTTTTTCCTGGGCCCAAATCGGGCTTTGACGTGTAAACCAATATCCCAAGTATTTAAATTCCTTTACTATCTAAACTTTGTCACCTTTGGTTTCCCATTTTTCTTCCTTTTTAGCTTTTCCGTCGAATGTACCCTCGAAAACATCATTGGTTTTCCAGAATCTATTTTTTGTACGACTTCATGTTCGCGGCACATTTGGGGTGTGCATGTAGAATGGAAGATATTCATACACATTACACGCTGTTGAGTATCGAAACTACTCTAAAATGATGAGCAAAGTAAATGTCAAATTACTTCAAAGCAAAACATCTTTCGGATTATATAGTATTTTTTTCAATAATACGTGACGTGCATTAAAGGCTTGCATGCAGTTAAACTTTTTGGAAAAATCGATTTAAAAAAGAATCGTAATGTACATGTATTTAAATACACACACAGAAATTTTTTTGTAAATTTGGCGAATATTCTCGAAGTTACACGTACATTTGTAATGACGAGTCAGAGCGTTCAAAAGTGCTTTTGAAACTATACACGCGTTTTGATCAAAACTGTGTTTTAAAATCGGTGAGCAAGATTTTTCGAAAAAGGCTGAACCGACAGTCTCAAATTTTAACACAATATTTTCAAGTATATTTTTTAAATAATTAATCGAAGGTTTTTTCTCACCGATAAATACTTTCCATTTTTTAAACAATTTAACGCCTACATTTTTGTCAAAAATCGATTTTTTTTAGAAGCTGCCATTTTGTCAAAAATTATAATTTTGCTTATTTCTTAATAAGTCCATTATCTTGACGAAATATTTTTGGTTTTTTCATTTGAGAAGATCCTGTCCAGAGATATCGTGCTCACCGCAAGACGCCTTTTTAGAGGTGCGCCCGGAGATCAGTTATAGCAGTTTTCAAAGTATTTTTTTTACAAATAAAAAATGTTAAAATACAGTTAAATGTTACCATAATATGTGTACACATTTTTACGTTAATAGATTTAAAGGTCTTTTCAAGACCACACAAATTCTTGAAAAATCGATATTTTTGGGCCTCCTGGCTGTATATAACCCCTTAAGATGACATTTATCTGAGCGTGAAATAAAATAATTCGTGTGTGTAAACTATGTAATAACTCCAATGATAATAGTGTCAAATTACTTATGAATTTTTGGTATGTGCCGGGTTTGAAGAGTTCTTGGTCCTCATAGAAGTGAAACCCAAAGGGAACGATCAACTTTACGTCGGGCTCTTTCTCTAGAATCCTTGGATCCACGGGTTTCGCACTCTCCAGTTGACTGAGGCATACGACGTTCGCGGCCGCGGGTGAACCATCGCAACGAACGTTGATTTGATTGAGAACCTCAATATAAAAGGATTAATCAGTGCCCTATTTGTTCACAAAATTATTGTTATTGCGACTGAATGATGTACGAATTACAAGTCCTGCGTCGAGGCCCCCGCTGTAAGATGGTCTTTCGAGTGCAGGCTCACTGTAACTCGCCGATTCGTAACGAAGAATGGCTAATTGTTGGAGCTGAAAGGGGGCGCACTCTGCTAGGCTGCGAACTTGGATCCAATAACTTCCTGGCGCTTGGTCGGCATGAAGAACAAAATCATAACGCTCAGCTGTCAGAAATGACGTCAAAAAATGTTTACCAACAGCTTACTTGACTATCGAATTAAGTAAAAAAATTAATACATCCTATTTAAAAAATAATAATAATTTGTTGAGTAAGATAGTTTATCAAATTTTTTCTGGCTTGTGACATTTTTTATTCAGTGAATAGCAAACTTGGCCACGATCGAGATGAGTTGACCGGGATCTCCGATTTCGAGTGTCCATTTTAAGATTTTAAATGGAAATTTTTTTGTCAGAGTAGGTCGAATTTCAGGGGAACGAGAGGAGTTTTTGGAAAGGCCTAAAACATTTATTTTTTTAACTGCGCTAACTTACACACAATTAGGTACTTGAACTTACCGGACAAGGAAACGATACTATTGACAGTTCGAGGTATCACGGGTTCGCCATCAGTTGCGATGACGGTCAGATTGTGTGCTTGTATTGTCAATTGAACGGGGCAGTTCGTGTAGCAGCCGTTGATCATACGAAAACGATAACTACTGCCTTGTGCCACCGTAAAATTCGCTAAAGGGCTTCTGGTGGTATTTCCAGTCGTCAGATTCTGTGAGGGTCATTCGTATCAGCAGAAACTTTCATTTGTCCCTTCTTGAGGGAAAAGTCACAAACAGGGAAAAAAGGATGAGCACTAACCGTCCATTGGCCGAAACCATTAATAAGATAATTGTCGGGCAGTTGCAGTATGTTTTGATGCAGGTTACCGGGAAAATGAGCCTCGACGGAGTCGTGGAACCAGTCATTGATAAACATGACATTGTCGATTTCGTCATAGTCCCAGAGTTCGTTGTTGGGCTCGTTAACTTTTGGCTCGCGAACGATTATCGATCCCTGCAGACCCTCGCCCTTCTGAAGACCGCTGTGAGAGTGCCAGAAATGAGTGCCGGAGTTTTTCGCTCTCCATTGATACCTGAAAGTCGTTCCTTCGTCGATGGGGCACTGTGTCACGTACGGCACGCCGTCATAATACTGATAACCATTTTGAAAGATCCCATGCCAATGCATCGTGATGCCATTCCCGTGAACTTTATTTTCCACGTCTATGACGACGTAATCATCGAGGCAAACTATCACGGAAGGTCCTGGAAACATTCTATTGACGACCTTTATACCGCCCACGTCGACACCATCGGCCACTATGCACTGGCAATCGGACGTCAGTCGGGTCGTTTCGTTCGGCGTACATAAGTTGCAAGCCCTCGTCTGAGTTGCGTAAGTCTCAGCTGTAAAGTGGTAGTAACACGTTCTTGGCTTTTCGTCAACTACGCATGTACGTGCACATTCTTCAGGCGTCGAGAGGTTTTCTGTTGTTGCCGAGCTTGGTACCCCCTGCGGGACAATAGTTTCCCGTGAGGACGAATCTTCCTCGGAAATGGTTCCTTCCGATAAAGAACTCCCGGTAGTTGATGAAGTTCCTGCATTGCAAAAACAGACTTCTTTCAAAGAGTATTCCAAGTACCAGGGTCTTCCATCCTCGGAAGAGATTCCACTCTGGGAAGAACTTCTTCTTCACGTTATGTTGACGCGCCAAATATTTCTTCCAGCCCATAAGTGTGGGGCGAATAGGTTCTTTCTTTATATGTGCCAGGTGGTGAATCATGGAATAACGCGATTTCATGGAAATCTACGATTATACTTGATCATACACGATGATCAAGTATAATAGGGTCAATGATTTTGAATAGGAACATTGATTTTGATTAGCTACTGTGTTCTTATTACTCTCATCCGTGAAGCTTACCATGTATTCGACCAACAAGAATACTCAGAGTGATTACGGAAAATGTAGCTATGTGCTTCATTGCTTCCCTATCACTGAACGTCCACGTGGATTGCCGTCTTTACGCAGTTCCTTTTATATTCCCCGTTGGCTTATAACCATGGCAATTTTGTTTCTAACAAGCAAGTTGAAGGGCACCACTTACAACGAATTTTCGATAACTGTTTGCCGGAACGTATACACAAGAGTGCAACAAGTCTGCTAAATGGCTTTCAGTGTTCCAGTATCAAGCCTGTGTATTTCGTTAATGCGGTCGGTGGTGTTGACGGCTTGTCTTATCTATGTGAAAAAGACCTTGTGGGATTCCTTTTCGTCATAGATATTCGCTTCCGTTACTTTTGATCAACTTGTAGTATCAGTACCCATTCGTTCACTACGATCAACTGCTCGGATACATAGTTTTTACATGCGACTTCTCATCTTACGCGTTGTAACATTATATCTATGTAAATTATTCTGCGGAATCGTTTCTATAAAAAGCTCATTGATTACCGAATGGCCGGTTTCCGGGGTCGCATCTATCTATCTCGTAAATAAACGCGTATAGGTAACCTCTTTGCTTCCACGTGGAAAATATTTTGGACGCACATAACCTCCTAGCAATTTAGTTGACCAGCTATTACTTCCTTTTGAGAAAAGCTTTGTGAGCGGAATGTGATAAGAAAGCGAAGAACAACCATCTAGTTTACGACTGGTTTTAGGTGATTTGCAATCTACCTGGTTTTCGTATTATTTAGACACGTGGTAGCTTTCAAAGTATTCTTCGAGTAACATTGGACTGTCATTCTGTTATGTAATTGAGAAATGATCTCGCTGATTCATATACATTCATACACCCTTGGCCAAAAGCATAAAGAGCCCTGTCATTTTTCTATCCGGACAAAAATCGAATATCTTAGTGAAAAAAAAAATCGCAAACCAATTCACCAAACTTTTTTGTTTCTGCGAATTTTTGTACCCGATGCGTCATTTTGAAAATGCCGATTTTTCACGATTTTCGCACTTTGCAGAATCGCATGCTGGACTTAGAAAAATAGTAATCTCACCATTTAGTGATAAGATCATTGAAAAGGAAAATGTTAGCTTGAGTTTCGTTAAAAAAAAATGATTCCGATTTTTTTTCGCAGAGTAATTTTGTTTTTTCTTGAAAAAACGGCAAATTTCCGAAAATCCGGTATCGTGCGGCGTAACTTGAATACTATGAGATTTGGAATATTTAGTTTAAGGAGTACAAAGTTGTATTTTGTTATTTTGGAGTCACTGGATTTTTTCCCAGAATTTCTTCGTATAGCTAGTTTCGGTGGATAGTCGATTTGTCTCATTAATTTACTGCTGTTCCTTTGAAACGAAGATGTTTTAATGAAAATATCAAGGGGAGAAAAGATACATAATTTAATTTGTAGATCGTACGAATCAAATGCCGTTTTGAGCTTTAATGGAGTTAAACAAATAAAGACTAACAGTCAGTCAAATCGAAGATAAACCAAAAAAATAAAGTAACCGCTCTTCGGCAGAATCGAATATTACTAATAAAATGGGAGAAAAGGGCTCCTCCACTCTGAGATTAGCAAATGAAGACTGGTAAAAGTTTTCGTCGAAATTTAAAAAACGCGCATCTTTAGCGTTTTTACAATCCAGATGTTTTGCAATTCGCCAAAAGAGGTTTTCTATTGTTTAATTTTATATATGATGATGCCGTTGCAATGTTAGTTCAACACAATTATAATAGCTTTATGTACTTTTTGAA
Organism: Ophion slaviceki; assembly: GCA_944452715.1. Taxonomy (NCBI): domain Eukaryota; kingdom Metazoa; phylum Arthropoda; class Insecta; order Hymenoptera; family Ichneumonidae; genus Ophion; species Ophion slaviceki. The sequence goes on along the minus strand of OX101788.1, from coordinate 33,666,334 downwards.
CTACGACTATTTTATAGCGGTGCCTAATACTTGTGGCCAAGGGATGTGTAGATATTTCTCCATTTGGCTACTTCTTCTAAATGTTCTTTTGTCATCGTGTCTAGATAATTGAATAATTACACATCTAGAGAATATAGATAATTTTTTGTCGTCCACATTACGATTCGTCCAGGTTGTCTGAACATGTATATACTTTCAATAATTCCACTGTAACCTGAACGACACTTTTTTCGACGAGACCAATGCTACCGGTACGATGAAGACTGATGATATTAAAATAATTAAGTGTTGAAAACGAAATAATGCAACGAAATTATAATTCATAGAAGTGGTGGTTTGTTGAGAAAAAAAGCATGCGACGAATCAAGATGCCATGACATTTACTGCTCCATAGTGGTTAGCGAAAGTGGATAAAGTCCGCACTGCTCAAACGTTTGGGCACAAGTAAGATACGACGATTGGTTGAGGTATATTGAAAATTCCGTCAAATAATCACAAAAAGTAAAGTTAATTTATTACTTATACATAGTTCTTATAATAAATGTCTTAAGAATTGCCCTAAAAATTGATACTATTAATCTTATATACACAAAGGTATACCTATCGAGGATACCTCGAAATTAATTTTTTTTTCTTCTTGCCGCTTTGTGCACCTTCACGATGCTCAGTCGGTTATGGGTGGCAAGAAATTGCCACACTTCGGGAAACCGGGGGGTACTGGTGGCACAGGTCCCTCGACATGAAAAACGAGAACCATACCAGAGGCCAAGTGATACAAGAAGTGACAGTGGAACAGCCAGTAACCTAAAAAAACGAGACAATACAGTGACAAATTCAAGTCCGCAGAAAAATACCATTTCTATGCTAAAAATGTAGTTCACTTACCAGGATTATTAGCAATGAATCGAATAATTGTGTATCCGTTGTTAGGAACCGCATACGTATCCTTTGCTGGTGGGTTCGAGAGATGTCTTGAGAATTTCCCCAAGTCGTCGAGCTCCATGACAGTGTCGACATCGATACTCGTTATATTGTACTCGGGAGCACATCCTTGACCAATCACGTAAAAAGAGTGACCGTGTAAATGGAAAGGATGCGACATTCCAGGAATTTGTGCTGCAATTACAGGTAATTGTTGCTTTCATTTCGATGTATCCGATTAATTTAAAGGATGTTGACAAATTCTTTACTTAGCAATCTAGGTAAAAAATTGGTGATACGTGCTATCGAAAAAAACCAACAATTCTTTTTCGTGACTCCATATGCGTTAGTGTAAAACCCCGTATAAGTTTGTATTTTTTTTCTTCACTGTTTTTCAACAGGTAGCGTAACTTACATGTGATGCCGTTAAAGACAATGGCGAGTTGGTCTGATTAATAAAGTCAGCTGTGAGTAATCGTGGGCTCGCGAAAAGAGTACTATGAAAAAAGATATTTCTACCCCGCTTCCAAAGTACGTTTGAAAATGTCGAAATGATTTCTGATACAATAGTGAAGATTGTCATTATATAATTATATATTTTTTAAGTAGATATTCTTAATACCTTATCGGTAAATCATAAATTAATAAGCCATTGTGACATTTATTTGTCAGGCTAGATATTTTGTTTACATCATTGATTTTTAATTCCTATTGGATGCAAAAACTATTATTTTTTCATGTCTGGGATAGAATTTTTGAAGTTAAAATCTCACGCGTCCTCTTGTCACGATAAATTACATGTGAGTGTATATGGGATGTTCCATGCCATCTCAGCTAGCCCGTGACCCCGACCATTTTTGGTTTTCCTGATTTTTTTGTGAAATTGTACTCCATGAAAGGAATAACGACACTATTTTTTAAATTTTCATCTCTTCTCTTTTAGGAGTTATAATTTTCCGAAAGATGTCGATTTCAAAAGATTTTAAAACGGTTAAACGCTGATAACTCCTGGACTAATTGAGATATCGACAAATGACGATGTGTCAATTAGTTCAGGCACTATATAATTTGTTTTCATTCCGAAGCATACTTTTTAAAAAACATGAAAAAATTATCAATTATCAATGTCAACGTTTTTTTTGCTTTGAAAGTGAAAACTATTTTTTTTAAGATGATTGCCTTCTTTGTATTTTTCAAAAAATACTCTAAAAGAGAGTGACCCATTCTATGATTTTTAAGACTAGTCTCATCGTCTGCCCATTTTTCCTTCTATCTTTCTTTCGAATTAATCATATTTTTTTAAACGATTTTTATCATTTTAATGTCCATTAATGTTACTAATGATTTTGTGATTTCCAATTCGACTTCGACAAGCCAGAAACGTTTTCTTTTTCATTTGCACTGAATTTAACAAAAAAAGTGATTTCGAATAAAAAGAAAAAAAAATCGCTAAATTCAGCACAAATTGAAAATAAACTGTTTCAGGCCTGTCGCAGCCGAATTCGAAACCTCAAAATCATTAATGGCATTATTGGACATTGAAATTATAAAAATCGTATAAAAAAACATAATCAAAAATGGGCGAACGATGAAACTAGTCTTAAAAATTATAAAATGGGTCACTCGTTTTAGAGAATTTTTCGAAAAGATAAAAAAGGCAATCATTTAAAAAAAATAGTTTTCACTTTAGAAGAAAAAAAACGTTTAGATTGATGATTGATAATTTTTTTCATATTATTTGACGAAAACATGCTTCAAAATGAAAATAAATATGTAGTGCCATTTATCGATATCTCAATTAGTTCCGGAGTTATCAGCGTTGAAGCGTTTCCAAAACTGCTGAAACCGACATTCTTTGGAAAATTATAACTCCTAAAAGACAAGAGATATAAATCTTAAATTTAAAAAACTAAAAAAAGAGAGATAAACATCTAAAAATTGGTGTGGATGTTCCTTTCATGGGGTACAATTTTACAAAAAAAAGTCAGGAAAACCAAAAATGGTCGTGGTCACGGGCTAGCTGAAATGGCGTGGAATATCCCATACAGTGTCATATATAGATACATAGACGAAAAAAAATGTTGACGCCAGTTTACGAGGTGAGAATTCATTCAACAATTATGGAGTGTAATCGTTGTAAATCGGTAGAAGATCATTCTATCGAATTTCCTACTCTTACGAGCAAGCATACCTTCATCCACCATGATAACCTCGACGACCGAGTGGAGAGCAACCGATATGACGTGCGTGCATTCGCAAACTTGACCGCTAATGCATTTTGCAGGCAATTTATTCGCCGAACAAATTTGCCCAGGGGGAATATCGTGGGGCTGTGAAAGCAGTGGTGATGGTGGAAGAGCGTTCGTAATATTGGCCACCATACCAACGGTTTCGACCCCGCCAGCGACTAAAAAAACGTGAAAGACGTGCGCGAATGAGTACAAATAAAAGCATAATCCCGTGGGGAATTAATATACATAGATTGTAAAAATATGTAAAGAATCGTGACCGAGACTTCGTAAAAAAGTGCGTGAAAAATTGTCTTGAAATTACACAATCCATTCGAGATTGCTGAAGTTAGAAAAATCAATAAATGTAAGTAGGACTTACGGACAAAATATTACAGTTGAAGAATCCTAACCGAAAACAAAATATGTCTTCAGCATTGAAAAATATCGTTTTCAGACGTTCCCCGATTAAATAACGTAAAAATCATAGCACGCTATATTTTGTTTAGAAAATAACCATTCCGATAAATACAAGTTTCATAACTGTAAGTGGCCCGTGCTAGCGCAAATGTGAAGCCGCGCTAGCCTTGACCCAAATACAAATAGTTGAATACTAAATATTAACTTTTTAATATGATTTACAATGATTACAAGATGATGAATAGTACCTAAATATTTGCGATATGTTCCAGATTTGAACACTACCGGCGGCGGCATATCCGCGAAATTAATTGGCATATAGAACCGATAGTCAGGTTTTGGCCTCTTAATGACCGCGGGAACTTTTTTGGCATTTCGGAGTTTACTGACGCACAAAACATTGGGCGGTCGGTGTTCACCTTTGCACTGAACATTCAATTGATTAAGAACCTGGAAAGAAACGAAAAATGAGCAAGCTTGAATAGAAAACTCAACCCCAAATAATCAGGATGTTCAACAATGAAATTAAACGTATAATAATAATGTAGAAATCTAGGTTTTTCATCTGCATTGACTCATTTATCTTTTTTTTACGCACCAGTCCAGTCTTAACTCCGGCCGTGTACAATGGTGGACGGGGTGGAAAAACCTGGATGGGGGCTTTTTCGTAACGAAGAATTGCCAATTGTTGGAGGCGCGTGGAAGCACACTCGCCAAGCCCACGGAGCTGTATCCAATAATTGCCGGGTCTTCTGTTCGTATGGATAATGAAATCGTAACGTTCAGCTGTAAAGAAAAAGTGCAAATAACAATGACCGTCTGGCATTGGTAATGAACATCAGAAACACGAATACAATCCGCTCGAAAAGCAATCACGTTGAAAAATGTAATTGATATTTGGCGAAATCATTTCTTTTTGCAACAGATCTCTTTATCCTTCTCGCAGAATAAATTAAAACATGGGTACTTTACCAGAGAGCGATACGATACTGTCGACCACAACGGGCTCAACGGGTTCACCATCGGAGGCTATGACGGTGAGATCGTGTCCCTCTATGCTCATTATAACTGGACATGTCAGAGCACAGGCGTTAATCATCCGAAAACGATAGCGATAACCGTGCTTAACCGTGAATACCGCCAATGGTGTGGTCGTCGTGTTTCCACTAACGGGATCCTGCAAAAAACAATTTTGATGTTTCACGTGAATTATTCACGTGTGTATAAAAACAGAGGATTTTCGTCAACGAATCTGAAGCTAAAAATTAACGGCATGTTAGTCTTAAAGTTTGATATTTGTTTCTCGATCTGCAAGTCGAGATCTGCAAGGTCACGAGAATGCCCTTTTACGTAATGCAATATTTAGAGTCCTATGTTCATTTGATCGTACACTAGTACGGAAGGTAGTAGAAATGATTTTTCCAAAATAAATCAGCGATGTGAATGAGGAAAGACACAAAGTGACCAATGCTCGGACGGGTCCCACTGTTCGGACAGTAGTTCGAGTATTTTCACTATATTAGAAATATGATGTACAGGTAACGAAAAGTAATACTTGCATCCTATTCATCCTTCAATTATTAATTAATTACTGGAAAATTGCACGCTAATAATAAATTTTAATGGTAAGATTGCCGAGTCATATTAACGAGTCCGAGTCAATCGTGTCATGAATGCACTTTTCTAAACCGAAGAGCTAAAGAATTGCGGCAATTTGTGATGGTAGTAGCGGTTTATCGTTTATCGATTCATAGACTAGACTTATGACCTATCGAAAGCGAATTGAACAAACTTTTCGACTTCGTCGTCGCCATTCGGTTTCGATAAGGTTTCATACACTGAAAAAAAAATTCGTTCATCCATCCAAAATTCAGTTGGTTTAACAAAATTGTGTCTTTAAATATGTTTAACTTGATGTTTTATTAGCATAACAAAACAGTACAGTTAGGCAATAACCAAAGATACAATTAAACTATATGCTTATTTAGCATGTCTGAGCAACTGTTAAAACACCAAAATTTCGAGACAACAAAATGCATTTTGCACATTCAACGATTCTTTTTTCTCAGTGTACAATAATTTCAGCGTCCCATTGATTGGGCCATTCACCACACGCATGTAACACGGTCGAATCCCATGTCTGTTTCGTTTCGCTGCTTACCTCCCGATAAATTACTAATTTAAGTACTTATTACTTACTTAGTTCGCGATTTTTGTGAAAAGAAGAAGAGAAAATCGATTGGTGCACATGAATCCTGCATTTAGATTACATAATAGATACAGTATTTAACACAACGTAACTAGTCGTGATGCAAACAAAGTTTGAAGTTATACGACATCGATGCCTTCTTTTTTCTTACTTATATATTCTAAATGTGCCCGGTGGATTACTTTCTCAACGAATATATCAAATTATTGCTTAACGGGGTCCAGTCACCAAAACAATAATGAAAATAACACTATGATGCAATAACACAAATAAAATTTTGAAACTTTGCAAAAACTATTACTTACGAAAACAAAAATAATCAAATATCATCATGCTTGACATAATATTTTTGTTGTCTAGTTAGTTGACTACTGCGAATATTGCTCTATTTTTAACTCGCCGTAAGGTCCAGGTCACACCGATTATGCAAATGGTACGTTCAATGTATGCCTACATATATTTATTCAAAGTGTATTTTGTTGCACAAATATATTCCGTATTACTTATTGTCCGTATACGGATGAATAGAGGAGATCTCAAGTACCTGTTCACTTTAAACCATGTAACTATAATTAATTTCTGAATGTCCGAAAACTAGGACCTCATAATGGTCGGTTATAGGCACGTGTCTGGTAATTGGGACATGATAGTGTCCAAACACAGGGGCATAACGCTAACAGCTGTCCGAAAATCGGTACATTTGCTACTATTCACCATTCGAATGGGTAAAAATTTACATATTCAACTTTGCAACAGTTAACGGGCTATACCAGTGTGACACTTCCAAATTTTTTTTTCGCTTTTTTCGACAGTTTATACTTTCGAGAATATCCTGTAAAAATTTCAAGGCCGTATCTCTATCATTTTATCTTGCAAAAATCAATAGTTGAATGTTTAAACGCGTTTTTCTCGAAATGAGGTTTTTCAAATTTGCTAACGTTGTAACTCCAAAATTGACGATTTGGCATTGAAAAAAAACGACCATTTTGTAGGCAAGAAAACAGACTTTTTTTCATAACTATGTCATTTTGTTAGATTTTGATATTCTCCGAAAATCCTTCGTCATTGTACAGGAAATACCTTCCAGTTTAACGATATTTTTTCTCATTCGGTTTCAGCTACTCAATCGGCCGGAATCATGTCAGCAGTAAAGGAACGTTTTTTTGGCGCTTCCAAAGGCAGCGCATAAGTCACTTTGATCTCAATATCTTTCTATGAAAAAATTATGTAATATTGGTCAAATACAACCAAATATATTCTCAATTTTCCGAAATATTTAATTGAGTACTTTTCTTCCAAAAAATTCCCGAAGATCACCCAAATTTTCAGCGTTCACACTGGTGCGTATTTTTCAAAACGCATGCATTAAGGGGCTATCCCTTAATGCATGTGTTTTGAAAAATAGAAACTATTTACGTCAGTTCCAGTCATTTTCTTAACAAACGGTCCTTAAATGAGTAATACATCCTATAATATAGGAACGCCCTTAACCGTTCCAGCATTGGTACCGTTACCTTAACAGTGCGTCTTAACTTTTTTTCTGTCATTTCTACTAGTTTTAATATTCTAGGTCTCAGAGGGGTTTGATGCTTACCGCGAAGTTATTGGCGCTGTGGTAATTAACGCTGTTGACTATAACAATGAGAATTGAAAAAGGGCATGTCTCGAAATTTTCCTATCAACTGCTCGTTCAAAAGGAGCATAAATGACGAAGTCAATACGTTATTGCCTGAGACGACTCACCGTCCATCGACCCCTTCCATTGATGAGGAAATTGTCAGGATGTTGACCAGGCTTAATTCTTAAATTGCCGGGCCAGCGATCGGTAGCCGAATTATGGAAGATATCAGTAATGAACATGACGTTGTCGAGGTTATCAAAGTCCCAGAGATGGCTGTTGGGCTCGGTCCACTTAGGCTCCCGAATGATTATCGAGCCATCAAGACCGTCGACCTTGTGTAAACCAGAGTGAGCGTGCCAAAAGTGAGTGCCAGAATTTTGTGCCCTCCACTGGTACCGGAAGGTTGCGCCTTGTTGAATCGGGCACTGGGTTACGTATGGGACACCATCGTAATATTGATAACCCTTCTGGAAGAGACCGTGCCAATGAATCGTGATACCATTGCCGAGTACACTATTCCGCACGTCGATTATAACGTAGTCGTGCAGGCAGATTTGGATCGACGGTCCCGGATGCATCCTGTTGGCCGTTATCATTCCGGACATCTCGTAACCGTCTGCCTCTATGCACTGACATGTCTCGCGCAATTGGGTCGTGGAATTATTGCGACAAAGCTTGCACGCATCGGACATCGTCGAATAAAACTCCACGGTGAAATGATAGTAACACGTTTTTGGCGGTGCACCCGAGATACATGGGCGAGCACATTCCTCCGGCGATGAGTACTCTCGACCTCCGGCATCTGCATTTGCGCATAAGATCGACTCAAAATAATGCCTCCGTGTTGCATCTCAAGAACGCCTAATTACGTTTTACCCAAGATCTTAACTAACGAGGAATGACGGATTATGATACAAAATCATTGTGGTAGAACTCTAAATGAAGTATTTCAATTTATTTTGGATTTATGAAATATTCTATTGAATATTCTAACAAATATATTTGAAACAAAATAGAATCGTAGTAAAAAAGTTATTTATTTAAATAGAGCCTATTTAAATTGAATATTTTTCTGACAGTGCAATGAAGAATGTGATGAGATGGTGGTTTCCGAAGTAACAGCGGACTTCTCTCTTCGGACTGCATGTCAGGCCTTCACTTTTCACCCTGATCAGGCCTTGATTTTTTACCCTGATCAGACCGAAATCAGAGAAAGTGTCACAAAAATGATCAGGGCTTGATTAAAAATTCTTATCAAGGCATGAAAAAAAATCAGGTTCCATCACTCGAGTATCTGCCGTCGATTTTGTTGAAACGCATATATGTGATAAAACATTGAAAACTATTAGACCAGTATTTTTTTTATCTGCGAAAAAACGATTTGAAGGAAGGAAACCACCCCTCAAAGATAGGTGTGTAGAGGAGTGCAGTTTCACCCACAAGCAGTCCACCGATCTGAATGGAACAAAAATTCTTCTAATGTAAAGCGATGAAAAATCCACTATAGGAAAATTGACGAAAAATCAAATTAAGGGTTGACACGCCTTCCTTTGAGAGGTCGTTTCGCCCCTTAGAAACGTTTTTTCGCAGATAAAAAAATACGTGACTAATAGTTTTCAATGCTTTATCACATATCTGAGTTTCAACAAAATCGAAGCCGGACACTTGAATCATGTACCTTGTGAGCAAGCAGAGTGAAACAAATGATCAAAAGTGGACGATAAAACGACTCACCACCGTCTGGAAGAAACTTAGTATTGTCGTTGCACTTATGGGAATGAGTGTAATAGAGTTTCTGAATTGTTCACCTTGTCAGTTATTATGTCAATAGCACTGATATATTATTAATACTAATTGCCAGTAATTTTGCGATTCATAGCCAGTATCGGTGCCGTGATAAGGCTGGATGGAAACCGGCATGGCGGTTTGAACGAAGGCGTCTCTATCAGCCATTTTTGCTACCACCATGAATATGGAATGAATGAACGTTTGATAGGTGCGAAGATATGCTGTACGCAAAGTGCTGGAGCGTCCTTTTTTCGACGGCACAGAAATGCTGCTTATTGCGCAGATTGTTGTGGGATGAATTTTTTTTCCAGAAATGTAAAACATGTTGTCTTGCATTGCCGTCATGCCGTGTTTTTGCATCACGTTGTCGTGCAAGCATAAATAACTTTCGACTGTAAGATACCGGCAAACGCTCGGTAGACCTCAGAGGTTTTAAATGAACGTTTATATCTGCGATAAGACTTATTTTCTTCGGAGAAATATTTTCAAAACGACTGACGCTAACACAATTAAAATAATTCAATTGCTTCCGCCTGAATATAATTGAGGTTATTTGCAATGTGGTTGTTTTGGAAAATAAAATTGATGTGGCTTGCGCTTTGTAAAAACACTTCCGTGTCTCACGGGCCCGTAAACACTTTTAATCGAATGAAATCCGTTGTGTTATTAAGGCTTGATATACATTTAGACAGGAAAAAAATAAGCAGTATTGACAAATTATTTAAACCAACAAATAATTATTCTACAATTATCAAACTTTAGGTATACTTTAATAGTATATTTAGATATACGAAACAATTTTTTTAAAATTAATTTATCATCAAAATGGAGGAGCTGTGGCAGAGTGTTACAGCAAGGTCGCCGCGGTAATTGCGAATCGGCGTGCAGTCTAGCTTCCCGTAGACTTTGATTTGCAAAAACGTTCAAACATTTTTTCAGTCAGAACATGTATAGTTTCTATGTGACGGTAATTAAAATGAAGAAAATGCAAATTTGAGAAAATGGCAAGCATTTACAAAAAAAAATCAACATTTCACGCAACGTTTCTGAAAATGTGGGTTAGAAAAGTATTTTTTTTTTCAATTTTTCAAAAACAATTTTCTTCAAGTAGAAGGTAACAATATTATCAATATTTCTACCAAGTTTTAACTCAATCGGCTTAATAGTTTTTGAGCAATCCTGCACGCTAATTTCGATGATGCAGTTTTGAGAAAAACGCGTTTGTAGTTCACGCCCGCTTCGTATCCGAGCGGTAAGGCACAGTATTGACGGGCTGTAACGTTTGAAGTTTTTCGAATTTCGCTTTGGAACTTTAGGAAAATATTCTACATATATAGTTCTATCATTTGAAGAAAAAAAAAGAAATCAATTTTTTTCATTGTAAATGTATAGCCCGGCTTAAACGATTTTTTCAATTCATGCCTGAGGTAACGTCTCCGTATCTTTTTCATTTATGATATATTCGTACTCACAATGTCTTTAATGTGCAGCCTATTGCTCTGTCTCGTTATGTTTAGTGGGGAAAAAATACTATTACTCGAGAAAATATTTCCAAAAAATCACAAAATATTGACGAGATAAACGGTGTTCCTTTCTAAATTAAGGGGTGAGATGCAGTCAGAATTTTCAAAAAATCGATTTGTTTTACATTTTCTTGAAGTATGTTTCGAAAATATTCCCTGAAAATTTCAAGTCAATCCGATGAATAGTTTCCCACAATTAGCGAAGGGGCCACGTCTATTCTCAACGTATAGACGTGGCTGACAAACGCGCAAACGATGATACCCGGGAAGACAAAATGCTTCGAAGACAACAACAAACTGATATTTTGGAAGCTTCCACATCGGCAGAAGCCCTATTGTATGGGCCAGGAATTGATGATTCGATGTAATTTTTTAATATAGTATTTCTATACACAAATCAAGTGTAAAATTGGAACACTCTTTCAGAAATTAAAAAAAAATTATTACTCAAAAACTATGGACTTTAGCAAAATTTCATAAAGAAAACTTTCGTTTTAAAATTGCCCAAAATATTTCAAATAAGCACCGCAAAGCACTACATACGGAAGGGGTCCGACAAAGATGGCGGTAATTTTATAAATAATCAATATTTTTCTTTGAAAATTTGTATAAGTCAAGTTGAAATATAACATGAAAAGTCTGTGTAACCACTTTGGTAAAACAATCTTAATTACTATAAGAAAAAAGTTATTGAAAATGCTCGTTTTTCCACGCGTCTGACTGCATCTTACCCCTTAACGTATACAGTCAACAAACTAGACTGAATGAGCAATGTCAAAATGTGAGGACAAGAAAATAGAAACTAAAAAATGCAACGTGAAATTGACAATTAAGTGATCCAATTTCACACTAAAATACCAAATACAAGCTAGTTCGATAAGAAAACACTAATAAAAGCGAAACTTTTCTTAGCGGCTATGTGCATTGAGGTTCGTACGTCGTTTCAAGGGGTCTGCATAGGCTAGATAGGTTATAAGTAGAGATTTAAAAATAACATTTTTCACTTCAATAGTTTTAGAGATTAGTGTCTTAACTTCAATTAGTAACAAAGATTTGGAGATTGCGATTGGAATTTGGAAAGATGTGGAAATTATGATTTTGTGAAATTTCGCAAAATCTACTCCTTTTTTCTTTTTCTGACAAAGCAAAGTTTATATAATATTCTCTTTCGTAAGACCTGATGATTTTTTATATGTTTATCCATTTATTAATAACAAATAGTTGAGGTTGTTTTTTCCGGGAAAATATAACTTTTTTTATGTACGGCTTGTCATTTTCTTAATTGTCAAAAGTTCACAAAAGTATCCGGTCATACGAAAGTTTTACTATGATAAGTACTGAAAGCACACCTTTTTATTTTTCATTTCTCATCACGTTACTAGAACCACCTTTAACAATCGGCGATGCAGCATCGGCGGCACTTTGTTTAAATAATAATAACGTTATCGTTTATTAATCGTTTTAAATCAAATAAAATTCAAACTCGGCAAGGCGAGGTATTGATTGTGTGGAAATTTTCTGACATTGACAGCCCAATCACTTTTTTTTTTAATCGACCTGTCTCTTTAGATAAATATTAAAAGTCTACCTGTCTTTTTGAAGAAAAAAATTAAAAATCGACCTGTCTCTTTAAAAAAAAATTAAAAATCGACTTGTTTTTTGGGCTTAAAGCTTAAGCCGTTAATACAACTGTCTCACAAAATGTACCGTAAAACGAGGCTACTTTGACATTTAGGATAACTTTGACAGTTTTCGGGGCTACTTTGACATTTAGGATACTGTGACAGAGCGCCAAAATACGTTTTAAATGTGTGCGCAGCGAGCCCGCTTGACCTGCTGTGGCGGGCGGCGAGTGCGGGGAATAAACTTGAACAACAATTTGTTATTCAAGTTTATTATAATGTTGCTAAAGTTGATTGTAATGTTGCTCAAGTTGATTTTGATCTCAATGACAATCATAAGACTCATTAGGTGTCTATAATAGCACCCCAGGTACTTGATATTTTTATGTAAAATTTTTCCTTAAGGGACGACCACTGTAACTGTCCATTTTCGACCGCTTTCTTTGGATTTTTTTAAAATAAAGCCATAAAATATATGGATAAAAGAGCTTTTAGGTTTTATAAGGTATGTATTGAAGTATGTACAAAAAAAATTATTTGTCAAAAGTATACAAAATGGCGGCGCATGAGTCACTAGAGCACTACTGTTTTTCAGCCAACCCTTTCCGCGGCACGCAGTAGCACTGTTGCAAATTTAGTCCCGGAACTAAGAGTGAAATATTTTCGTTAATTACACTATTTTTAACAGACAAGTACCGGGGGAATTCAAGAATAATTGAAAGAAAAATAGAGACGAGTTTGAAAAAAAGTTCGTTTTTTCGATCATAATTTTCATCTCAAAAGTGATATATTTTTTACAATTTTTGATTCATCAAAAAAGCGCTGATACTTGACTGTTAAAGCAATTTACGAAGCTACAGTTAAAATTGCGAGGAGATTAGACGAAAATGGTTCGAGTTCTGCTGCATTAAGGGGAGGGTAGGGGTTTGAACTTTAAAAAAATCGATTTTTTTGTCTTTTCTTATAGTTAAACATTTCAAGAATATAATCCCAAAATTTCAAGTCAATCAGAGCAAAACTCTCGAAGTTATTGACTATTTACTCCCGCTCCTCTAACACTGTAGCTCCGACTTCTCTAAACTTCAAACGCGTTTCTCTCGAAACCACTTTTTCAAAGTCCGTGTTCACTGCCATTTGAAAACTACATGACCGATTTGTTTCAAACTTGGTACACATTTTCTACATATAAAATACCTCCCCCCAACGGTTACTTTGATTTTTTTTACATTGAGGGGGTTTTCCACCCCCAAAATGGCGGAATTTTTCGTGAAAAATAGCACTTTTCAATTTACATGACCATCAAAAATTTAGAAATGAAAAAAAATTATCAAAGACCGTTGGGGGGAGGATTTGATGATACTTTGACTAAATTTTAATGGTACTTGATTTCAGATAATTTCTAGTTGAGATACAGTGAACACCGCAAACCGTGTTTTTCCAAAGACGTTCTTGGAAAAACTTTGTCACCGGCTTGTTTGTGGATATTTTCGCGTACAAATTTCACGGAATGTTCTTAAAATGACACTGAATAATGTACAAAAGGTTTCAATACATTTACTCTATCCATAAAGATGAAAAAAATCGCAAAAAAGTGTTTTTTTTTTCACGCTGAAACCCCTACCCTCCCCTTAATAACGATGACAATTTGATTATAAAACATCGTTGTTTTTCATTAGTTCCATGTATAATGCATAAAATATTACATTTTTTATCAAAATGATTCCGAATTAACCCTTAATCCTTGACATAAGTTGCATTTCAATGCCCTGTCAAAGAAGCCCCACACTCGGGGCTACGTTGACACTTTAAAAAATGTATATATCAAATTGTGAGAGGCTGGTGGAGCTTGACTCTCTTATACATTTGATAGCCAAAGGACACACTATTGGACACTGTTGGAGCCAAAGAAGTTGGTATCTAGGATGTTAAAAAAAAAGTTACCTACAATAAACTTCCAAAACCTGTTCAAAGTAGCCCCGTTTGACGGTACTGTTCCGGTCGCTGTCGCTTTATTCTCCGTTGCTGATACATAGTTCGGTATGTTCTTATTAAAAAAAAAAACGATAATGATCTCCAATGAATATAATATTTTTTGTCAACAGCACTCACGATTTGGCGGATGAACAGCAAACGCAATAGACGCGAAGCCTACGACGACTAAGAAAGAAATCCGGATCACACGTGCAGGCTCCATGACGACCGATTTCTCGGCCACAAACCTCGTCGCAATGGTCTTTCAAAGAAATGACACAGTCGCGATGCGATGCATTTTCTTATATTATAATATTGTCAAAATTTCGCATCACGCCGCGTTGTTGGAACAATTGTGCACGATAATGTGCAAACAAGATAAACACAGTATTGACAAGTGTTATCCGATATTCAAAGCGTTACGATCGACGGGAAGGAGCACAAAATCTGTCTTTCCGTACTCGTCGAGAATAATATTTTCACAGTCCACGTACAAACCAAACGAGGTTTAATAAACTCCTCATATACATTCTCATCAATCAACTGACCATGTGTGTACTCAATCAACATTGCGTGCCGATGAAGCGAGGGGAGAGAATGAGTGAACCGTTTATCTCTCGAATCACATGATTAAATGCACCAAATGAACAAGTTGAATCGATGGTCACGAGTGATTTCGCGGCATGATTCTTACTTCACAAATTTTGCAGTGATCAGGGATCGTCCATTAATCACGTGAGGTTTTTTGGCCACTTTGTGAGCCCCCCCCCCCTTCCCCCTGGTGATGGGGGTCGTCCATTAATCACGTGAGGCTCAAATAGGGGGGGGGGGAGAGGATTTGGATAACTGAAACCTCACCACATATCACCATGGGGGAGGGGGGGGGGGGTCAAAAAGTGGCCAAAAAACCTTACGTGTTTAATGGACGATCCCTCAGCACGAGGAAATAGCGACCCACAAATGTGCCACGATGAAAAAAACGGCAGATATACACCTTGTATCAACAGACACGCGATGGAAAAAATGAAGATCGATGTTTTTTTCTTCTGGGAGCGAATAAACCAGGAAACGGACGCGAGACGTACGTAAAAAAAGCAAACTAAATCTTCACTTGAGGAATACGCGAAACCCGGAAGTCTACACCGAAATTGAGATATCAGATTTAACAAAAATATGTTTTATTTAAAGGTCTTTACAAAATACTTAAAATTCTCGATTGATACAAACACATTGTAATTATTCAGGGCGAATAATTACAATGCGAAACACAGATGAATAGCCTATCTGTTGTAGAATTTATTAATACATTAAGGGCGGGGTAAAGTATTTAAATTTCTTTTTTCATTTTTTTTAAATTTTTTAAATGAATGCATAATATATCAAGAATATTGTGTTAAAATTTCAAGTCGATCGGAGTAAAATTGACGAAGTTATGAGTATTTGAGCGTCTATTGCTCCATGCCGGGTTTTATACCTGGGCGGCAGCTGCGCGGCGCGCTATTGTATTTTTCGACCCCGAATAAATTTCTTGATAAACGGGCCTGTTCCGGTGTATATTAGTATACACATTAGTATACACATTAGTATACACACTAGTATACATAGTAGACAAACGCAAAAAAAAGCTCTCGATCATCTTGATGGAAGCCTTTTGCTCTACGGACCTGGCATCGACGACTTTGAGTGAGTATAAGAAAATTATCGAGTTTTATTTTGAATTTCTAAAAATTCAAAGATAATTGAAAAATCTGAAAAAAATCATGCGTATTCAGAAAAATGAACGAATCACGAAAAAAAATTGGGTTGCGAGGAAATTTGTTGACTAATTTTTTTTTTCATCATTTTGTTAATAACATTTTGGAATTATTATTATGCAAAATGAATCTTTTGAGTACCTTTAATATGCACGAATTTTCTCAGATTTTTATGCAATCGAGAAGGGTTCTTAAACTTATGTGCAATGAGCGCTAAGCGACCAAACTCTTCTGCGTTTTTCAAACCGTTTTTCTGAGACTTGTCATATTTGAAGTCCGTGTGCACGATAACTCAAAATCTACTGGACCAATCGCTTTGAAATTTTGCACAGTACTTCTTCACATAATTCACCAGGTATTGTCGAGAGCTTTTTTTGTTTTTTTAAATAATTACTAATTTTTCAACAACAAATTAGGCGATTTTTTTTAGCGAAAATCGGGTTTTTGGCTCCCAAGTGCTAGGAAAAATCGAAAAATCGAAAAAAAAAAATCCTCCCGTCATTACCTCGAGAAACATCTCCTTTAACAAATGCATTTTGATTTTTTTGTTTCAGATGATTCTGTTGCGAGTTATGGTGCACACCGCAAACCAACTTTTTTTCGAGGTGCCTCCGGGGTTTAATTTTCATTCGCTCAATTTTGAATATTTTGCAATCCAAATTTAGGAGAATGTTGTTCAAATGTTACTTTATTATATGTAAATTTTTCAATAAACGAACACTATTCGTTACGCCAAAAAAAATCTTAAAAACATGCCTTTTTTTCGCCGAATTAACTTTACCCCGCCCTTAAGAGATCGCCCAAGAAACATCACGTTATGTAGGTATGTAGGGATCACAGCACGTTTTGTGATAAAGACAGTAAACATCACGATTGTCAAGCCTAAGACACCCGTGAAAAACGACGCAACCGACCCAACCTCGAGCCAGCGTCACGCCAATCACATTCTACCATTGGCCGATGAACGGCAGCACTACCGGCTTAGTGTTGCGCCACGGTAGGAGTGATCTCTTCGGCCCAATGCTGGGATGTACGGTTGGCCAATAGTAGGCTTACCGGCAATCCTAACAGTTGGCCGGGTATTGGCCCAACATTGGGCTAAAGAGGTCACGATAATTGGTTGACGGTTGGCATGATCACCGGCCCATAGTAGGGCTAAGGTCGGCTTCATATTGTTGGCGCAATATTCGGGCTAGTGTTGGTCCAGTGTAGCGCTGTCAAAACAACCCAATGCTTAGCCAACAATCGATCAGATTCACAAGTTTCTGTGCTCGATGATTGCTTATCGAAAGAATTATTAGATTCACTAACATCGTTATGCACAATCACTTGTTCGTGGAATGTTTCCAAATTTGTTTCACTATCTACTTGTCTTTTTGTTTCGTTGCCTCTGATCCTAATCTGCTGTAAAGAGTCTTCTAATTTTTGTCGTCGTTTTAACACTCGACGTTTCTTAATACTATCATAATAATTCGGCATTTTTTTAATACACCACAAAACTTTAGTATAAATCAATTTTATTTTTAATAAGGTAAATTTCAGATAACAGTAATTATGAGTTTTTATTATCACAGGACGTAGAAAATTGCATGCAGCGATGATAAAAATATATATAATAATAATATACGTAATAAAGCATTTTTGAATATATGTATGGACTATACCGTTCAAAACCAGTGTTGGGCCAGGATTGGCAATTCGTTAGTTTGCCATGCTAAAAATACGCATTGCCAAAACCACGGTCAAACGATTGGCTCAGACTCAGGGCCTGCGCTCGCCCCGACAATTGGCGGACGGTCATTAATTAGTACTGGCCCAGCGTTAGCTCTTCGATGGTGTGCCGAGCTTCAATTCGAGACTGGCAAACCCATGATCAACCGATTGGCCCATGTTCGGGGCCAACACTGGGACCCGATAGTTGGCTGACAGTTGGTAATCAATATTTGGCCCAAGGTTGGGTGTTCGTTGGTTTGCCATGCTTCAAATGAGCACTGGCAGAATCATGGCCAAATCATTGGCCCGTATAAAGGACCAACACTGGGTATTAGTGCTTGGTGCTGAATATCCTACCAAGCGTCGGCCGCATCTTAAGCGCCGGCAATTTTTTCACGTGCACATCCGTCTTGTGACGTGCAAACACCATGTTATCTATGCGACCGCCAAATAGGGAAAGATACTTCTTTATGCTGCATCTCATCTTGACAATAAACTATTTTGCACCCTGCTGCGACTATAATTGGCAAGAATATGCGAGCTTTCCTGGTAAGTTGGCATCGTTCGATTCGACGTCGATGCTGATTTGTAAAATCTCCGACCATCTGAATATGCCGTGCTCATACTCCTCAAAGATAACTGCTCAAACACAGCCTTAAGATGGTGCAGGTATGCAATCGTCGGCAATTATAAGTGGTTTGGAGGCTCGGTTGTTTTCCAGAATAAAATTAAACATTTTGCCAAATTCATTTATCTTCCGTATTGACGAGTTTATTACGAAAGAAAACATGCCAAATTTATGATAGGATAGGCCCCTTTTTCCGAACAAGCACGAATCTTTTATACCTGCAACGGAAATTTCGTTTACATTTGCCACCCGCAGAATTGTTTCCGTGTAATCAATTTAAATTTCCTTCTCCTGATTTCATGAATACTTTGGGCGAATAATATTGTTTTTGTTTATATTCTATTTGCTTACATATTGTTTGTGACTAAAATTCCGACTCAGATTGAGTTTGGAGACAATGGTTAACGGGCTACATCTACCTAAGTGAGTCAAAAAATTGCATTTTTCAAATGTACTTTTATTCGATAGTTTCACCTTTGAGCTGTATACCATGTAAATTTCATTGAAAGATTTCTAACATTGAATGAGCTACAGCTTCTAACAGTCGGCCGGACGAACGGTAGCGGCACCATACTTCAAACTTTGAACGCGTTTTTCTCGAAACACTGTTTTCAAAGTCGGTGGATATGATATCTCGAGAACTACTTGATGAATTGTTTCCAAATTTACAGGAGATATGATGAGAAACATTTAAATGTCGTTGACGATCTCACTATTTTTAAATCGACCTCCATTTTTTGATAGTTACGTAAAAATGACAACTTTTTTCATAGATTTTGTATGCTTCATTTTCGATTCGTCGCCACGTTGTTAAAAAAAAGACTTAAAAAATCGACGATCGTCAACGACTCGTGTTAATTGTTAACTTGTATCATCGATACCGACCTTGAATGACCTTGAACGCCTTTGACCCCCTAATGTTTTTTATGCGGCTTGAGGTGCTCCACAAGATGGTTGAAAAAAATGTAACATTACATTTAAAAAAGTGGAAGTGACCTTCACTGTGCGTCAGCGCCCCCATGGAAATAAAAAAAAATGGTCACATTTGATGGCCCCCTTCACACCGTACACCTTTTGTCTGGAATATTTTTTTGTGACGTCGATAATTAACGGGATATTTTGGGTGGCAGAGATAAGAGGGACACCTCTTATCTCTGCTCTTATCTTGATAAGAGGTAACGCCTCCGTACTACGTGATCAGACCCGGATCAATTATCAGGCTAGCCTGACAATATTTCTACTCGGGTAGACCCGTTACATTGCGAACCTATTCCAGGGTGGAAGGCTCGACCGGAGCCTGATATTATCTAGGGAAGGGAGGTCAAAGGCAGTACTTTTTCCCGACTCAAATTTCTACACGGCTATAAGATACGACCTGCTACATGCATAGTAATGTGTATGTTCTCAAGGACAAAAGGTGCACTACAAGAAAACGGTCTAGATTGATATCCTATTTTTGCAATGCAACAAACATACTGTGTAACGCCGATGCTGATTAACAGTTTGTGCGACATGCAAGGAAAAAAAGATACAGCGAAAATCACAGTATAAACTGCATAAAAAACAGGGTGCCATATTTCATTTTACAGTAAAACAGAGTAATGTAAATCCTGTCCTACAAAAATGACGAATTGTCCTGTACATACTGAGATTTTTACAGTTACTCTGGCTTATTTACAGTTCGGTATTGTGAATGCATCAGTGTTTTCAGTAAAAATATTCAACTGTAAAATTTACATGAGATCACTGATTTTTATACTGTACGCAAATTGCAAGGGTTCCAGTGTACACTGCATTGAGTACAGAGTGATTCATTAAATGGTACATTGTGGCACGGTAGTTTTACTCTTCTTTCGACAGTTCGTGACGTAATCTGTGCACTCTGAGATTTTTACAGTTACACTGGTTTATTTGCAGTTTGATGTTGTGAATACATCAGTGATTTCAGTAAAAATATTCAACGGTAAAATTTCAATGCGGTCACTGATTTTTATACTGTACTTAAAGTGCAAGGGTTACAGTGTACACTGTATTGAGTACAGAGTGGTCCATTAAGTTTCACAGTGTGGCACGGTAGCTTTACTCTTCTTTCGACAGTTCGTGACGTTATCTGTGCACTCTGAGATTTTTACAGTTACACTGGTTTATTTGCAGTTTGATGTGAATACATCAGTGATTTCAGTAAAAATATTCAACTGTAAAATTTAAATGCGATCGCTGATTTTTATACTGTACGTAAATGAGGCACGAGGTGAGGCACGAGGCCAGGACGAGAATTCAAGAAATTATAAAGAGAGAATTTAAAAAAAAAGTACGTTCTTGTCTAATTAGGACTTGTCTTGCGCGTGGGGTCAGGCACGTGGCCAGGACACCAAGGATTGCCAGTTAGTGGTGCGTGGTCGATAGGATGCGAACGTTGAAATTTGTGCGACATAATTTAAGAAATTATAACAAAGAGAGAATTATTTACAAAAAAGTACGTTCTTGTGTATACGACTGATTTTTTAATATTTTCTACACATTTTTTTCAAACTTTTTTTATGGATCAACTTTTCTTGTGTGTCTCATTCACTTCATTCCATTCTTGATATATATATATATATATATATATATATATATATATATATATACACACACACACACACATTGTAAGCAAAGGTTTCGCCGAATTTTTATTTATTTTATTTTTATAATCAAATTTACAGTGTGACGTTGTGAACGGTATTCACTAGTTAGGACTTATCTCACGCGTGACGCGACCAGGACACAAAGGACTGACAGTATAAATACAGTATAAACACGGTTACCGTGTTATCGTTTACTGTAAAAAGCAACGATTGGAACTGAAACTACATCAGTTGCTGCTCAGTTTTCTGAACGGAGGACTCCGCTGTTGAAGCACCTACGTAGACATTGTCGATATAACTGGCGCATTCATTGTTGACAAAACAGATTAATCTACTGTCAAATTACGGGTTGAGTTGAATTTATATTACAGTGTTAAAGTGTAAAAATTTACTTTGGACTACACTTTATTTTGGAACGTTCACATTGTTCACACTGTAAAAAGTAACGGTTCAAAACTGCAACTATATCTGTTGCTAACCAGTTTATAGAACAGAGGACTTCACTGTTGAAACACCTACATAAACTCTGTCGATATAACTGGCGCATTCATTGTACATAATACAGATTAACCAACTGCGAAATTATAAGTTTTGTTAAATTTATATTACAGTGTTGAACTGTCAAAATTTACTTTTGACTACACTGTATTTTGGACTGTGTGTTCCAGTAAAAGATCCAGTGGAGCGGTTCGAGTCCAAAGAGGACAGTATAAGAACTGTAATAATTTACTTTGAGCACACTGTACTTTGAGCGCGTTGTATTTCAGTACATATCGCTGAGCAATCGCTCGAGTCCAATGCGAACTGTGTAGCCCCTGTATTTTGTGCTATTTCTTTTTTTCCGTGCGCGTAGTTTAAAAAACTACTAAGCCGTGGTTGCTCCGACTGCAAATAATTTACGTCTTCGCTATAAGCAAACGTTACCATTTTTTTTTCAAATAGTCACTCCTCATGCGATCTTCTAACAAATTATACTCGACAATTGTTAAGGGGGGAGATACCTTTACGCGAGGAAATAATTGCTGATTTTCATGATTATCTTTTCAAGGTAGTTCTGTAAGTACACGTATGAGCCAAAAGTTTCAGTCGAAACGTATAGTAACATGCAATGCCGATACGATGCTGTTGGTTGTAAATTTTTGACAGAGCTTGTACCCTCTGTATGTCCCACACATTCGCACCTCATGCATAGATAGGTATCATACTCGTGTAGAGAGCGGCGCTGAAATCGTGGCAACAGCGCGCTTTTCCTGCAGCCATAGCGTTGAGCTTCCTACGATCCGTCTTTCGCGAAATATTTTATATAAATAAAAAAAGCGCGAAAATGTCAACCCAAATGCGATACAAAGGAAAGTTTACAAGAAAAAAGGCGCTTGCTGAAAGACTGAAAGCTGTGGCAGCCATGTGTCAAGCAAATGCGGCTATACGCGATGAGAATAACCAGAACCTCAACGATCAGCAACAAAAATTCGCTGTCGAAGGACGTCGGATCGTGGATTTACAACATCTTGCCGACAGTTTAAATTGTATTCGTTGTAACAAAGACATTTTTTTAGGAAAACAGTGAAGGAAACCCGTATGGGATTGAATTCTATTTTACATATTTCCTGCGAGGAGTGCCCTGCAATAACTCAAGTTATATCTACACACACACACACACACACACACACACACACGCACGCACGCACGCACGCACGCACGCACACACACACACACACACACACACACACACACACACGCACGCACGCACACGCACGCACACGTACGCACGCACGCAAGCACGCACACGCACACACACGTGCACACACACGCGCGCGCGCGCACACACACACACACACTCTTATATATAAATATAAATATAACACGAATAAATACATGCATAAATCGAACGAATTAAATTTGTTTGCAGAAAAAATTTATTTTACATCCGTCTCAGAATTACTTGAACTCGGGAAAAAAATACGCTTCGAGTTCCCAGACCACGCGCCGATCCGCTGGCTGCAGCGTACACTGTTGCCATTCCGTTACAGATGGTTGGGCCCGAGTTCGGTGTGGAATAAAATGACCAAAAGTCGATATCTCCAAAACTAAACGGTCAAAGTTCGTCATTTTTTTTAAAACAATCCCTCAATAGTACTGCGCACACGTGAGTTTTTATTTTGAAATCCTAAGATCCGTTTAGAACCTATGTCGAGAAATGCGAGCAAACTCGGATCGGTTTACGTGTTAGGTATAGGGATCGCGTAAAAAAATGCCCATATTCAAATGCAATTATTGCATTAACTAAACGGTGAATCGAATTGAATTTTTGGGCATCAGTCCATGAAGGTCATCTCTACACCATACTTAGATTTCAGCCAATTCCCAAGATTTGACCAAAACTACAGAACTACCTTAAAGGAAAGATTTCTCCACCATGTTTGATACTTAGGGTATGTTTTATTACTAATTTTGGCTGTTACATGGTATTTTTAAAAATCAATCTTTGAAATGGCGGAGGTATGGCACGGCCTTCTAAACGGGTTGTGGCGGATGTTGTCAGACGGCGTAACATGTGGCGTCGGCGTGAACTGAAAAAAACCAAGTTTTTTCTTTCATTAACACTCGTACGCAGAATATGAACTTGAAAGAAAAGGTGAGAAATCTTGAAAGTCGATTAAATGGTACGCCTTTAAAGAATAAGATTGAATTTCCGGATGAAAAATGGCTATATTTTGCAATAAAAAATACGTTTTTTTTTATTTTCAAAAATGATTAGCGTCATGTATTAGAAAGTAAGGTTAAAAAGATTTATATCAAATTTCATTAGAATTGGTCGATTAGTTTTTTAGCTACACGTGACGCCAGTTTTAAAATGCAGCTTAGAAGACCGTGCCGTACCTCCACCGTTTGTGAAGATTTATAAAAAAAATACCAGGTACCAGCAAAAAGTAGTAATAAACCATACCCTAAGTCCCAAAAGTGGTGAAGATATTTTTCTGAGTTAAAACGGGTTATTCAAGTTAATAAAAACAAGTCGTTGACGATCGTCAATATTTAAAATCATTTTTTTAACAACGTGACGACGGATTGAAAATCTACGAAAAAAAGTCGTCAGTACGTATACCTATTAAAAAATGAGCAACGATTTAAAAAAAGTGAGATCGTCAACCACATTTAAAATTTTTCTCATGGTATCTTCTGTAAATATAGAAACAATCCATCAAGTGGTTCTCGAGATACGACGTCTACCGACTTTGCAAACGTGTTTCGAGAAAAACGCGTTTAAGGAGAGGGTAGGGGTTTGCACTTTCGAAAAATCGATTTTTTTGTCTTTTCTTATAGTTAAACATTTCAAGAATATAATCCCAAAATTTCAAGTCAATCAGAGCAAAACTCTCGAAGTTATTGACCATTCAGTCCCGCTCCTCTAACACTGTAGCTCCGACTTCTCTAAACTTCAAACCCCAAGTCGAAAAATACAAGTCTTATTTTCCGGCGTGTTTTCGGTCTAGACCGAATTCATGTCGAAAAGCAGCCGGAATAGCGAACCATTCCGGCCAGGCTTTGCTGGCCGAAAACACGCCTGAACTGTGGATTTCGGTTTCTCCGTCAGCCTGCTTACTCGGGCCGAAAACACGCTGAAACTTACGATTTCGGCCTCTTCATCCGCCCGCTTGCTTGGGCCGAAAACACGCAGAACTCTGGGATTTCGGTCTCCCTATCGAGTATCAATGTTTGGTAATATGAGTGATAATTAATGCAATTCGATCTTGCTTCCTCTTAAATCTGTAGGATAATAAAGAAGATCGTTTTCACCGTGTTTTTTTATTCACAATAATGCATTTATACAGAGTCTTTAGTAAATTAGTTAGGAGTTAAAGTGATGTAAAATTTGAGCTTTGATTAGCTGAATTCTGCCAATTGTTGAACTGTTCTTGCGAGTTCGATTGATAATGAGGAGGATTTAAGGTAGGCAAATATTGATCGCGTGGCGGGTGTACATCTGGGAAATTAGTTCGATATGTATACATCGACCGCATGCGTTCAGTACTTGCATCCTCTGAGTTTTGCGGGAAGTAAGCGTTTTCTGGTGGACATGGAGGAACATTCAGCTGATTGTAGTCACACCGAGGTTGGCCATAGAAATATTTTTGATTTCCGTTTTGCTGAGGCCCCTGAACAGTCAGTAAACCAGAAGGACCAGATAAGTCATTCGTTTTCGCCATATAATCCATATATCCTTGTACCTGTGATTGAGGTACTTGTTGGGGATGATAGTAGGATGTCGGTGGTAGGGGTCGATAAGGTAGCGGTGCTTCATTTTCAATACTAACTCTGGGCAGGGCTGGAGGCGATGTATCTGTTATTATATCGTTTTATTAACTTACTAATAGCATACTCTATAGAATACATAAAAATACATTCTAGGAACATATATTCCGTGGAAATTTCATAGTTAGGGGAGACCGGAGTATGACGGCCCACTTTAGCCTTTTTTTTGTAATTTTTTAGCACCTGGTACAAGTACTGTTATTCTATCCTGAACAAATTTATCGTCACTTTGCCATGTTTAAAAAAAAAGAGAAAAAAACCTCTTAAAAATGGTTAAAAATCTTGAAAATTTTTCTTTTTATGACCTTGGATAAGAAAATTTTACTCATATTGAATGAATCATTGATAGAATATTGTATCAAAATTTTAAAGCGGTCCGTCGTACTCTGGTTGGGCAAAATGCATCAACAATGAGGGTAACATACTTCCTTGTTCAACCTCACGGCCGAGAGTAGCACAAGTTTCTTTCACGCTAGCATTTCCCTCTATATTAGCGGATGCACCAGTGGCTACAGCTGTAGCAACAGTTTGAGTCAATTCCTTTGGTTTTTTTCCTGGAGGCTCATCAGAATTTTCTGTTCGCTGTTTCCTTTTTAAGGCTTCTGTAATGATCGAAAAAAGTCGTAGTGTGAACACGGTAATAATAATAATAATAATAATAATAATAATGGGAAAAATTGTCATGTTTTCTTTTTACCAGCACCTTTTGATGGTTGTTCTGAATAATCTCCATTTTCAGGATCATCCCCGTTGCTACCCATCATTGTCTTATCAAATTTTTTTATGGCCCTTTCAATCGCAATTGTGTTATCACCTGTGTGGAAAATATTAATTCCATTCGAAAGAAAGATAAGAATAGAATTGTTTTTGAGGAGAAAACATAATAAAATACGAATTTCCCTATGCTAATAATTAATAAGATTAACGTCAGTTTATACCTTTGGACCTCAGATTATTTTCGAGGTGATTAGACGTAGTTACTGTTGAAGTAACGCGTGATTTTTGTGCTATCGTCGATTGATTCACTTTGTGCTCTCTTTTTCTGACGCTCTGCATATATTTATTGATCACATCGTTGAATTCAGCAACATCGTAAGTGTTTTTTATAAATCCTGCAATAAAAAATACGCTAATGAATTGCCACCAATGTTGATATCTAATACGTATATATAATTTATACCAATTATGGCCTTTCGAATTATTGGATCCATTTTTCCTGCTAACGATATTTTCATTAATTCTTCCTCAGACATAACTTGCAAGACAAGTTCTTTCACGAATGAGCGTTTTTTTAGTTTTGATTGGAGCACTGCGAAATCCAAACTGCTTTTTGAGATTTTAATGTTGGTGTTTGGCAACAATTCAATCTGAAATATGGATAAAAAATCGCCTGTTAAATTTTTCTTAATCATTAAAAAATGATTAAGTTTTGATGACTGAAGAGAATACCAAAGTATCCTGCATTTTTAGCATGCCTTTTTTTCTCTGATCCACACGCTTCTTTAGGGTTAAAAGTAACATCTCAAGAAATGCGACGTTTTCTGGTATAGCTGAAAAATATATAAGGGAAAAAAATAATTGAAGTATACTAACATTTAATTAAGTTCTATTTCATCATTGAAGACGAAAGAAAAGGTAAACGTACCGAATTGTAATATTTGCTAACAAAAGCATTCGGATTCTTTTGTATCCCGGTCATTTGTTTTTTCCTTGGGAGATAATATATCATCCCTTTCTTTCTGCGAGTCTGGATCTACAGGGTTTTTTTTTCAGAAACATTACCTGGAGGATTTTCTTCACTTTCACCATTATCAGCCATAGCTTGCGTAGATGACAAAGTTTGAAAAACATCCGGAAATCGTAAAATGCTGTCATTCGTTTTTTTCTTCGATTTTAATTGTTCCTTGTTTATTTTATTTTTCTGTTTTTTATTGCCTGCAATTTCTTTCACAATGACTGCAGACATATAATAATATTTACTCCGAATTTGCCCATTCGAGTCAACTATCACCGAGTCTAAATACTTCCGATTATCTACAAAAGAAATTATTTTTTGTTGTTTAAATTTTTTTCTTAAGATTATTAATATTAAATAAGTAGATGTAGTGAGAGCAAAATTTAATATTCGACAATATGAAAATTTGCCTTTAAATATTGTACAAAAACAAATGTTGGAAAATTAAACTTTATCAATTAAATCTTACCTTAACAAAGCGTTTTCAACCAAAAAAATATTTTCAATTTCCTTTATCGTGATTATTCAATATGGGAGCATTTGCGACAGCAAAGCGCTTAGTAACGCTGATCAGCGCGACTCGGCGATTTTTCACTTGACAAACAGACCGCGCTTTACTGTCGTAAACGCGCACATACACGTTTTATTTACAGCGTAAACTATTAATTTATTTAGTTAATAATACTTAGAACAAATGAGTATGTCTCGCGAGTTGAAAATTTTATAATTACGATGCTTACGTTAGACATTGTCAAACAATTTAACTTACACGACGTTTTGAGAATTTTTGCCTCGTATAATATGGTTTCGTTGTTGTCAGCCCACGGCAAATCGCCAGTCCAACCTTTTTGTATCGTTTCCGATTTAATAACCTCGCCAACGTCCGCTGCACTGATTGTAGAAATCTCTTCGGTTTCGAGCCAAAAGATTAAAACCCACTTCACTTCTTTTAACTCGATTTTTTTTTCATACCCAATTACTTGGGATTGTTTAGCCAACCGAACCTATTAGCCAGCGCAGTGAACATGCGATCATATCAGCGAGCAAAAAAAACAAGAGAGAAAACGATAAGCACTGTTTTTCGCATCAGCCGTTTTTTTTCCTGTGGGACTAGGCATTTGCGATGATAAAAAAGAAAATAATAAAATAAAAATGAATGGTAAAAATTACATAAATAAAGTGCGTATATCACCGTCTATGGTGTTCCTCAAACGTATTATCCAGCGAGTCAACGATCAGTCGAAAGTTAGTGTGTAAAAACACGCGTGATCGTTTTTTTTCTTCTATTTTTACTGTCAATGTATTGACAATACATATTGACAATACATACTCGACTAAAATTGATACAAACAAGGTTTTGACAAAAATGCCGAAGCGTAAACGTGGAATAGATTTGAACCAATATAGCAAAACCAGACGATGGGAATTGGAGAAAGGGCTGAGAAATCTCCAGGGCTTCCATGACAGGTAACTAATAAATTGCTGTCTTTTATATACGTATGTAATGGAAAAATATACATATTCAACGACCTTAGGTAAATCTTACCGTAGAAGATTACTAACATGGCCGCTGTGGCCGGTGCTTACAAAAAAAATCATCTTTTTTACATATATCTCAAATGTCCACTTATTTTTTTTTGCATTGCGTTTATTCTCGATAGTAACCTACGAATACGATCTGGTGAAACTGATGCTGAAAATGATTCAAGTTCTGCCTCCTCGGGTTAGTAATTATTGTAAATATGGTACAAAGATATCAACATTGATCAACAATGACGATTTTTTCTTTATTTTTAGATGACGTGGAATTAGGGAAAACTCAAGAAAATTATGCTGCTCCAAACGAGAACGCTGCATGCAGTGAAGAGCACTTGAGTGATATAGAGGCAAACAGAACCTCACCTCCGAATATTTGCGTAAAAGAACTTGATCTCATCAACCTTTTTTCATACAAGAAAGCAATAAATTTAAGGTGATTTTTATTCTCTACAGAAGGAACATATTGGAGCAGATAGACATGAATCTAGTACCGATGATGAATCTAATGAAGCAGAGTCTACCAACAATTCTGAAGAAGGTAGAAATGAAGGTAAAAATCATTCATCATATTTAATATCAACGTTATTGTTAAATTTAATTGAAAAAAAATGCGTAGAGTTCTTCGATGCACGTGATGATGATGATAATGGAGATTTTGGAGCGAACAATCGCAACGAAAATGGCAGTGACAATGAAATCGAATCTGACATTGAACCCGACATTGAAGATGATCACGCAGATCTTCCAAGAGGCAGAGATGAACGTGATCGTATTATCGAGGATATAGATCTGCCTCTCTATGATGGTTCTCCAATAACAGTTGCAGAAAGTTTACTCAGTATTCTTACATTTATGTTGACATACTCATTAAGCGGAAAATGCATTGGTGATCTATTGCAGTTAATATCACTCCATTTCATTCCAACAAGACGGTTTAGGAATACCCTATATACATTTTTGCAATATTTTCGTGACATCAAATCCCCATTGATCAGACACTATTATTGTTCACTATGCTTGGCCACTTTAGAAAATAATGATGTAAAATGTGATTGCGGTACCAGTGCTCCTAATTCGTATTTTATCGAAATTCCAATCGCAGATCAGTTGCAAAATCTTTTTTTGAAACCGGGATTTATTGACCATCTTAATCATCGTTTTCAACCGAGAGATAAACAGCCAGAAGACATATGTGACGTGTATGACAGTCGTTTATATAAAATGCATTCGGGGACAAATGGTTTTCTTCGTGATCCTAATAATATTTCTTTTATGTGGTATACAGACGGTGCGCCAGTTTTTAAATCACGTAAATATAGTATATGGCCTCTCTGTCTTGCGATTAACGAACTGCCGTATAGTGAACGTGTCAAAAATGAAAATATAATTGTCGCAGGACTTTGGTTTGGCCCAAGTGACCCAAATGCAAATATTTTTTTGCTACCTATTTACAATGCCTTCCGAGCGCTTTATAATGGTATCCAGGTGCGAGTTCCAGGTTTTCCAGAATTGCGAACAGTAAAAGCTTTACTTTTGTGTGGAACATGCGATAGCCCAGCTAAATCCGATATATTCAATCATACCCGAATTAATGGGTTTTTCGGATGCTTAAAATGTAAATCAAAAGGATTAAATATTAGAGAAGAGAATTACGGCAATACACATATTTATCCCTACGAAGAAAACTTAGAACTACGGTCGAAAATAGAGCATGAGAACCACGCAAGGGAGGCAACTGAAACAGGGCAACCACAATTTGGGGTTAAAAGTGTATCGTTGATAACGAAAATGATGCCTGATGCGATACGTGGATGTGCTATCGACATAATGCACTGTGTTTATTTTGGGGGTCGTTAAGACACCCCCATGGAAATTTATGTATGTAAAATATATGCAGAAAGTATATGCTACATATATATATATCGGTCGCATATACAGTGACGAAAAATAGAATAATACGTATACATTCAGTATACAGGGTGACTTTTATAAGGTGGACAGGTGTTTTTACGGGGTCTTGCGCGGTGATTTTGCGACTGAAAAAAAATACGATTTTTAATGGTTTTTCACGCTTTCTTTGAAAAAAAATTTATCGTATTTTTGTCATGAGTAGCATTTGCCAGAGTAAATAGAGTGATCTGGAAAAGAATAAAAAATCCATTTTGCGTGCAGGAGAATGAAGTTTATCAAATTCCGAATACGGGACACTCCCAAAAAACTATATTTGTGCTCCCCGTCACGGAGAAAAAAATGATCAAACATACGATTAAAGTGTATAAATCGGAATTTAATCAGTGGAACAAACGAGCTAAGTCAGGCACGACAGTGCTATAGGAAGTGCTAGTCTGCTGACGTCACAGCTGCAACTTCCGAATGGTCGGCTGTCACAGGAAGTTGGTTCAGAGTCCGATGATACGCGGTCGAGCCAAGGAACCTGAATGTGTCCCTATCTGAGAACTTGATTCAAAATAATGTCAATTTATAAAATGTTCGCGGATTCCATGCACTGCAAATACGATTTTCAATCATTTGCGATTCGCTAACAACTTTTGGAATAAATTATTCTAGCAATACATTTTAAAGTAATTTGACGTGGAGTTATTAATTTTTACCAAATGTTACGAGATTGCTGTCTTTTAATGTTGCATAAATTAACTTCACATATTGTAGTTACAGAATTTTTGAATAATTTATGAAAAGTGAAAAATAAAAATGCTCGTATAATTTGGCAAAAAATAATAATTTCACGCGAAATTACTTTAAAATGTATTGATAGAATTATTTATTGCGAAACTTATTAGCAAATCGCAAATGATGAGGAATATTGTTTGCGGACCATGAAATCCGCAAACATTTTCGAAATTGACATTATTTCCGATAAAGTTCGCATTCTATAGATCAAGTTCAATCGATTATCTTAAACCTCAATCTATGAAGGTATTTCAGGCACTTTAATCCCGTGAAACTGGGTCGTTTTCGTTTTTGCACTGCCAAACCAACAATTGTCGGTGGAAAACATCTGAAAAAAATCATGGTCGATTTTAGACCGTACTTCTACAGGAATGATAAGGTTGTTTTCTTCCTTACTTTCGATTTTTTTAAAATAAATATTAAGTGAAGAAAATGATCTTGGGCGGGATGAAAACGACCCAGGTTTGCGAATCGCGGGTTAGCATTTGCTCCGCAATGGATCAGATTGAGTCCAGAAATCTGACGATGCTGCGACAACGACGGAAGGAACATTATTTATTTAACAAAGATAGAATCAGTGCTCGCAACGGTTCTCGGAGCACCGATCGGACATTCCTGACACTACTGCCCCGAATTCGTTTCCGATTTTATCTTATTTCCGGTCAGATCTGGTCGAGAAGTCTGACGATCCTGCGACAGCGAGGGAAGGAGCATTATTTATTTAACAAAGATAAAATCGGTGCTCGCAACGTTTCTAGGGGCCTCAATCGGAAATTCCTGATAGTACTTCCCCGAATCCGTGTATGATTTTATTTTATTTCCGGTCAGATTGAGTCGAGAAGTCGGACGATGCGGCGAGAACGACGCTAGGAGCTATGTTTATTTAACAAAGATAAAATCGGTGCTCGGAATGTTTCCCGGGGCCTCGATCGGACATTCCCGATACTACTGCCCCGAATTCGTCTCCAATTTTATCCTACTTCCGGTCAGATTGGGTCGAGAAGTCTGACGATGCCGCGAGAACGACGCTAAGAGCTTTGTTTATTTAACAAAGATAAAATCGGTGCTTGGAATGGTTCTCGGAGCCTTGATCGGACATTCCCGACATCACTGCCCAGACTTCGTCTCCGATTTCATCCTACTTCCGGTCAGATTGGGTCGAGAAGTCTGACGATGCCGCGAGAACGACGCTAGGAGCTTTGTTTATTTAACAAAGATAAAATCGGTGCTCGGAATGGTTCCCGGGGCCTCGATCGGACATTCCAGATATCACTGCCCCGAATTCG
This sequence comes from Ophion slaviceki, assembly GCA_944452715.1. Classification (NCBI taxonomy): domain Eukaryota; kingdom Metazoa; phylum Arthropoda; class Insecta; order Hymenoptera; family Ichneumonidae; genus Ophion; species Ophion slaviceki. Next base: position 33,633,744 of record OX101788.1, on the reverse strand, counting down.
TCTCTGATTTTATCCTACTTCCGGTCAGATTGGATCGAGAAGTCTGACGATGCCGCGAGAACGACGCTAGGACCTTTGTTTATTTAACAAAGATAAAATCGGTGCTCGGAATGGTTCCCGGGGCCTCAATCGGACATTCCCGATATTACTGCCACCAATTCATCTCCGATTTCATCTTACTTCCGGTCAGATTGAGTCAAGAAGTGTGACGACCCATGTAGGGTGATCGGTAGTGGCCAATGATTGGCCGATGCTCGACGCCAAGCTTGCCAACATTGGCACTCGAGCTTGGCCCGATCATCGACCGAGCCTTGGATGATAAGAGCGGCCCGATATTCGCAATCAATATTGGCCCTAGAATGGCTTATGAGAATCGGCCGAGCATCGCGTAGGAGTTCATTCGAGAATCGGCCAACAATAAGCCCCCTCAAGATTGCCATCATTGGCACTCGAGCTTGGCCCGATTATCAACCGAGTCTTGGCGGATAATTGTGACCCAATGTAGATCACCAAAATTGGGCCTGCACAGCCAAAAAAAAAAAATTAATTATTTTTGTATTGTAATTCGCCATTACCTGGTCTTTCGAAATGATTAGTTCCAAGAAAATATTTCACCCCATAATGGGGCTCGAACCTTGAACTTCCCTACTCATAGCCAAACACGCTGCCCCTATGCTACCGAGTACTTGTAACATTTGAATCGCAGATATGGCATAAGATACCAAATGGATTTTCATCATTATTTGTATGACATAAACTATATCAATTAGTTAATATCATTGTGATAATTAGAGAGTGTTATCGAATGACATGTTATAGAATTTTCAAACCTAACCTATATATATATAATTCTTTTCTCTCCACCTTCTCTACTCCCACAACCCGTTAATATGTGTGCTGCAATAAAGACAGACCATTAGTTCATTAGTTCAAGTTTAATTTGAATAAATAAATATATTTAAAATGAATAATTCCAATAATGGAATGCAATAGGAAAAATTTGATTTCAGGAAAAATCTAGTTAATTCAAATAAAAAATAAATAAATAGACGCGGTTAGTTAATATTACTAGAATTTTTCTGTCAGTGTAGGATGGTTCATAAAAATCGGCAGAATATCGCGTATGAGCTCGTTTGAGAATCGGCCAACAATGAGTGCATTGATTTGGTAGTATATTTGTTAAGAAAAATGTCCAATGGACTCGTAAAAAGTATTTATCTCGTCTCTCAATGACTTCAACGCGAAACAATGAATCGTCAATATACGAATTGCGGTTCGATCATGCGTTACTCGGCCGAACATTGTCCTCGTATCGGCAAACCAATGATTGGCGAGTCTATACTTCGCCAAACATCGGCCTCATATCGATAAACCAATAATGAACAAGTCTATACTTGGCCGAGCATTGGCCTCGTATGGGCAAACCAATGATTGGCCCGTCTATACTTCGCCAAACATCGACCTCGTATCGACAAGCCAATGATTAGCGAGTCTACGTTTGGCCGAACATTGGCCGCGTATCGGCAAACCAATGATTGGCGAGTCTATCCTTCGCCAAACATCGGCCTCGTATCGACAAGCCAATGATTAGCGAGTCTATATTTGGCCGAACATTGGCCTCGTATCATCAAACCAATGTTGGCCAGTCAATACTCAGCCGAGCTTTGGCGTACAATTGGTTAATCGATCATCGTCCCGCCAACATTGGTCCAAGTATTGGCCGTTACGGTTCGATTGGCGAAACCTACATGGGGATGCCGCGAGAACGACGGTAGGAGCTTTGTTTATTTAACAAAGATAAAATCGGTGCTCGGAATGGTTCCCGGGGCCTCGATCGGACATTCTCGATATTACTGCCCCGAATTGGTCTCCGATTTTATCCTAATTCCGGTCAGATTGGGTCGAGAAGTCTGACGATGCCGCGAGAACGATGCTAGGAGCTTTGTTTATTTAACAAAGATAAAATCGGTGCTCGGAATGGTTCCCGGAGCCTCGATAGGAAATTCCCGATATTACTGCCCCCAATTCGTCTCCGATTTTATCTTACTTCTGGTCAAATTTGGTCGAGAAGTCTGACGATACCGCGAGAACGACGGAAGGAGCTTTGTTTATTAAACAAAGATAAAATCGGTGTTCGGAATGGTTCCCGGGGCCTCGATCAGACAATCCCGATACTACTGCCCCGAATTCGTCTCCGATTTTATCCTACTTCCGGTCAGATTGGGTCGAGACGTCTGACGATGCCGCGAGAACGACGGTAGGAGCTTTGTTTATTTAACAAAGATAAAATCGGTGCTCAGAATGGTTCTCGGAGCCTTGATCGGATATTCCCGACATTACGGCCCCGAATTCGTCTCCGATTTTATCCTACTTCCGGTCAGATTGGATCGAGAAGTCCGACGATGCCGCGAGAACGACGCTAGGAGCTTTGTTTATTTAACAAAGATAAAATCGTTGCTCGGAATGGTTCCCGGGGCCTCAAGCGGACATTCCCGATATTACTGCCCCCAATTCATCTCCGATTTTATCTTACTTCCGGTCAGATTGGGTCAAGAAGTGTGACGATGCCGCGAGAACGACGCTAGGAGCTTTGTTTATTTAACAAAGATAAAATCGGTGCTCGGAATGGTTCCCGGGGCCTCGATAAATAAACAATGCTCCTTCCGTCGTTCTCGCGGCATCGTCAGACTTCCTTACCCATTCTGACCGGAAGTAAGATAAAGTCGGAAACGAATTGGGGGCAGTAATATCGGGAACGTCCAATCGAGCCCCCGGGAACCATTCCGAGCACCGATTTTATCTTTGTTAAATAAACAAAGCTCCTAGCGTCGTTCTCGCGGCATCGTCAGACTTCTCGACCCAATCTGACCGGAAGTAGGATAAAATCGGAGACGAATTCGGTACCGTAATATTGGGAATGTCCGATTGAGGCCCCGGGAACCATTCCGAGCACCGATTTTATCTTGGTTAAATAAACAAAGCACCTAGCGTCGTTCTCGCGGCATCGACAGACTTCTCGACCCAATCTTACCGAAAGTAAGATAAAATCGGAGACGAATTGGGGGCAGCAATGTCGGAAATGTCCGATCGAGGCCCCGGGAACCATTCCGAGCACCGATTTGATCTTTGTTAAATAAACAAAGCTCCTAGCGTCGTTCTCGCGGCATCGTCAGACTTCTCGACCCAATCTGACCGGAAGTAGGATAAAATCGGAGACGAATTCGGGGCAGTAATATTGAGAATGTCCGATCGAGGCCGCGGGAACCATTCCGAGCACTGATTTTATCTTTGTTAAATAAACAAAGCTCCTAGCGTCGTTCTCGCGGCATCGTCACACTTCTTGACTCAATCTGACCTGAAGTAAGATGAAATCGGAGATGAATTGGTGGCAGTAATATCGGGAATGTCCGATTGAGGTCCCGGGAACCATTCCGAGCACCGATTTTATCTTTGTTAAATAAACAAAGCTCCTAGCGTCGTTCTCGCGGCATCGTCAGACTTCTCGATCCAATCTGACCGGAAGTAGGATAAAATCGGAGACGAATTGGGGGCAGTAATATCGGGAATGTCCGATCAATTCTCCGAGAACCATTCTGAGCACCGATTTTATCTTTGTTAAATAAACAAAGCTCCTACCATCGTTCTCGCGGCATCGTCAGACTTCTCGACCCAATCTGATTGCAAGTAGGATAAAATCGGAGACGAATTCGGGGCAGTAATATCGAGAATGTCCGATCGAGGCCCCGGGAACCATTCCGAGCATCGATTTTATCTTTGTTAAATAAACAAAGCTCCCAGCGTCGTTCTCGTGGCATCGTCACACTTCTTGACCCAATCTGACCGGAAGTAAGATAAAATCGGAGATGAATTGGGGGCAGTAATATCGGGAATGTCCGATTGATGCCGCGGGAACCATTCCGAGCACCGATTTTATCTTTGTTAAATAAACAAAGCTCCTAGCGTCGTTTCCGCGGCATCGTCAGACTTCTCGACCCAATCTGACCGGAAGTAGGATAAAATCGGAGACGAATTCGGGGCAGTAGTAACGGGAATGTCTGATCGAGGCCCCGAGAACCATTCCGAACACCGATTTTATCTTTGTTTAATAAACAAAGCTCCTTCCGTCGTTCTCGCGGTATCGTCAGACTTCTCGACCAAATTTGACCGGAAGTAAGATAAAATCGGAGACGAATTGGGGGCAGTAATATCGGGAATGTCCTATCGAGGCCCCGGGAACCATTCCGAGCACCGATTTTATCTTTGTTAAATAAACAAAGCTCCTAGCGTCGTTCTCGCGGCATCGTCAGACTTCTCGACCCAATCTGACCGGAAGTAGGATAAAATCGGAGACGAATTCATGGCAGTAATATCGAGAATGTCCGATCGAGGCCCCGGGAACCATTCCGAGCACTGATTTTATCTTTGTTAAATAAACAAAGCTCCTACCGTCGTTCTCGCGGCATTGTCACACTTCTTGACTCAATCTGACCGGAAGTAAGATGAAATCGGAGATGAATTGGTGGCAGTAATATCGGGAACGTCCGATTGAGGTCCCGGGAACCATTCCGAGCACCGATTTTATCTTTGTTAAATAAACAAAGCTCCTAGCGTCGTTCTCGCGGCATCGTCAGACTTCTCGATCCAATCTGACCGGAAGTAGGATAAAATCGGAGACGAATTGGGGGCAGTAATATCGGGAATGTCCGATCGAGGCCCCGGGAAGCATTCCGAACACCGATTTTATCTTTGTTTAATAAACAAAGCTCCTACGGTCGTTCTCGCGGCATTGTCACACTTCTTGACTCAATCTGACCGGAAGTAAGATGAAATCGGAGATGAATTGGTGGCAGTAATATCGAGAATGTCCGATCGAGGCCCCGGGAACCATTCCGAGCACTGATTTTATCTTTGTTAAATAAACAAAGCTCCTACCGTCGTTCTCGCGGCATCGTCACACTTCTTGACTCAATCTGACCGGAAGTAAGATGAAATCGGAGATGAATTGGTGGCAGTAATATCGAGAATGTCCGATCGAGGCCCCGGGAACCATTCCGAGCATCGATTTTATCTTTGTTAAATAAACAAAGCTCCCAGCGTCGTTCTCGTGGCATCGTCACACTTCTTGACCCAATCTGACCAGAAGTAAGATAAAATCGGAGATGAATTGGGGGCAGTAATATCGGGAATGTCCGATTGATGCCGCGGGAACCATTCCGAGCACCGATTTTATCTTTGTTAAATAAACAAAGCTCCTAGCGTCGTTTCCGCGGCATCGTCAGACTTCTCGACCCAATCTGACCGGAAGTAGGATAAAATCGGAGACGAATTCGGGGCAGTAGTAACGGGAATGTCTGATCGAGGCCCCGAGAACCATTCCGAACACCGATTTTATCTTTGTTTAATAAACAAAGCTCCTTCCGTCGTTCTCGCGGTATCGTCAGACTTCTCGACCAAATTTGACCGGAAGTAAGATAAAATCGGAGACGAATTGGGGGCAGTAATATCGGGAATGTCCTATCGAGGCCCCGGGAACCATTCCGAGCACCGATTTTATCTTTGTTAAATAAACAAAGCTCCTAGCGTCGTTCTCGCGGCATCGTCAGACTTCTCGACCCAATCTGACCGGAAGTAGGATAAAATCGGAGACGAATTCATGGCAGTAATATCGAGAATGTCCGATCGAGGCCCCGGGAACCATTCCGAGCACTGATTTTATCTTTGTTAAATAAACAAAGCTCCTACCGTCGTTCTCGCGGCATTGTCACACTTCTTGACTCAATCTGACCGGAAGTAAGATGAAATCGGAGATGAATTGGTGGCAGTAATATCGGGAACGTCCGATTGAGGTCCCGGGAACCATTCCGAGCACCGATTTTATCTTTGTTAAATAAACAAAGCTCCTAGCGTCGTTCTCGCGGCATCGTCAGACTTCTCGATCCAATCTGACCGGAAGTAGGATAAAATCGGAGACGAATTGGGGGCAGTAATATCGGGAATGTCCGATCGAGGCCCCGGGAAGCATTCCGAACACCGATTTTATCTTTGTTTAATAAACAAAGCTCCTACCGTCGTTCTCGCGGCATTGTCACACTTCTTGACTCAATCTGACCGGAAGTAAGATGAAATCGGAGATGAATTGGTGGCAGTAATATCGGGAACGTCCGATTGAGGTCCCGGGAACCATTCCGAGCACCGATTTTATCTTTGTTAAATAAACAAAGCTCCTAGCGTCGTTCTCGCGGCATCGTCAGACTTTTCGATCCAATCTGACCGGAAGTAGGATAAAATCGGAGACGAATTGGGGGCAGTAATATCGAGAATGTCCGATCGAGGCCCCGGGAACCATTCCGAGCACTGATTTTATCTTTGTTAAATAAACAAAGCTCCTACCGTCGTTCTCGCGGCATCGTCACACTTCTTGACTCAATCTGACCGGAAGTAAGATGAAATCGGAGATGAATTGGTGGCAGTAATATCGGGAATGTCCGATTGAGGTCCTGGGAACCATTCCGAGCACCGATTTTATCTTTGTTAAATAAACAAAGCTCCTAGCGTCGTTCTCGCGGCATCGTCAGACTTCTCGATCCAATCTGACCGGAAGTAGGATAAAATCGGAGACGAATTGGGGGCAGTAATATCGGGAATGTCCGATCAATTCTCCGAGAACCATTCTGAGCACCGATTTTATCTTTGTTAAATAAACAAAGCTCCTACCATCGTTCTCGCGGCATCGTCAGACTTCTCGACCCAATCTGATTGGAAGTAGGATAAAATCGGAGACGAATTCGGGGCAGTAATATCGAGAATGTCCGATCGAGGCCCCGGGAACCATTCCGAGCATCGATTTTATCTTTGTTAGATAAACAAAGCTCCCAGCGTCGTTCTCGTGGCATCGTCACACTTCTTGACCCAATCTGACCGGAAGTAAGATAAAATCGGAGATGAATTGGTAGCAGTAATATCGGGAACGTCCGATTGAGGTCCCGGGAACCATTCCGAGCACCGATTTTATCTTTGTTAAATAAACAAAGCTCCTAGCGTCGTTCTCGCGGCATCGTCAGACTTCTCGATCCAATCTGACCGGAAGTAGGATAAAATCGGAGACGAATTGGGGGCAGTAATATCGGGAATGTCCGATCAATTCTCCGAGAACCATTCTGAGCACCGATTTTATCTTTGTTAAATAAACAAAGCTCCTACCATCGTTCTCGCGGCATCGTCAGACTTCTCGACCCAATCTGATTGGAAGTAGGATAAAATCGGAGACGAATTGGGGGCAGAAATATGGGGAATGTCCTATCGAGGCCCCGGGAACCATTCCGAGCACCGATTTTATCTTTGTTAAATAAACAAAGCTCCTAGCGTCGTTCTCGCGGCATCGTCAGACTTGTCGACCCAATCTGACCGGAAGTAGGATAAAATCGGAGACGAATTCGGGGTAGTAGTATCGGGAATGTCCGATCGAGGCCCCGGGAACCATTCCGAGCACCGATTTTATCTTTGTTAAATAAACAAAGCTCCTAGCGTCGTTCTCGCGGCATCGTCAGACTTCTCGACCCAATCTGACCGGAAGTAGGATAAAATCGGAGACGAATTCGGGGCAGTAATATCGAGAATGTCCGATCGAGGCCCCGGAAACCATTCCGAGCACTGATTTTATCTTTGTTAAATAAACAAAGCTCCTACCGTCGTTCTCGCGGCATTGTCACACTTCTTGACTCAATCTGACCGGAAGTAAGATGAAATCGGAGATGAATTGGTGGCAGTAATATCGGGAACGTCCGATTGAGGTCCCGGGAACCATTCCGAGCACCGATTTTATCTTTGTTAAATAAACAAAGCTCCTAGCGTCGTTCTCGCGGCATCGTCAGACTTCTCGATCCAATCTGACCGGAAGTAGGATAAAATCGGAGACGAATTGGGTGCAGTAATATCGGGAATGTCCGATCGAGGCCCCGGGAAGCATTCCGAACACCGATTTTATCTTTGTTTAATAAACAAAGCTCCTACCGTCGTTCTCGCGGCATTGTCACACTTCTTGACTCAATCTGACCGGAAGTAAGATGAAATCGGAGATGAATTGGTGGCAGTAATATCGGGATCGTCCGATTGAGGTCCCGGGAACCATTCCGAGCACCGATTTTATCTTTGTTAAATAAACAAAGCTCCTAGCGTCGTTCTCGCGGCATCGTCAGACTTCTCGATCCAATCTGACCGGAAGTAGGATAAAATCGGAGACGAATTGGGGGCAGTAATATCGAGAATGTCCGATCGAGGCTCCGGGAACCATTCCGAACACTGATTTTATCTTTGTTAAATAAACAAAGCTCCTACCGTCGTTCTCGCGGCATCGTCACACTTCTTGACTCAATCTGACCGGAAGTAAGATGAAATCGGAGATGAATTGGTGGCAGTAATATCGGGAATGTCCGATCGAGGCCCCGGGAAGCATTCCGAACACCGATTTTATCTTTGTTTAATAAACAAAGCTCCTTCCGTCGTTCTCGCGGCATCGTCAGACTTGTCGACCCAATCTGACCGGAAGTAGGATAAAATCGGAGACGAATTCGGGGTAGTAGTATCGGGAATGTCCGATCGAGGCCCCGGGAACCATTCCGAGCACCGATTTTATCTTTGTTAAATAAACAAAGCTCCTAGCATCGTTCTCGCGGCATCGTCCGACTTCTCGACTCAATCTGACCGGAAATAAAATAAAATCGTAGACGGATTCGGGGAAGTACTATCAGGAATTTCCGATTGAGGCCCCTAGAAACGTTGCGAGCACCGATTTTATCTTTGTTAAATAAATAATGCTCCTTCCCTTGCTGGCGCAGGATCGTCAGACTTCTCGACCCGATCTGACCGGAAATAAGATAAAATCGGAGACGAATTCGGGGCAGTAGTGTCAGGAATGTCCGATCGGTGCTCCGAGAACCGTTGCGAGCACTGATTCTATCTTTGTTAAATAAATAAGGCTCCTTCCGTCGTTGTCGCAGCATCGTCAGATTTCTGGACTCAATCTGACCCATTGCGGAGCAAATGCTAACCCGCGATTCGCAAACCTGGGTCGTTTTCATCCCGCCCAAGATCATTTTGTTCACTTAATATTTATTTTTTAAAAATCGAAAATAAGGACGAAAACAACCTTATCATTCCTGTAGAAGTACGGTCTAAAATCGACCATGATTTTTTTCAGATTTTTTCCACCGACAATTGTTGGTTTGGCAGTGCAAAAACGATAACGACCCAGTTTCACGGGATTAAAGTGCCTGAAATACCTTCATAGATTGAGGTTTAAGATAATCGATTGAACTTGATCTATAGATTGCGAACTTTATCGGAAATAATGTCAATTTCGAAAATGTTTGCGGATTTCATGGTCCGCAAACAATATTCCTCATCATTTGCGATTCGCTAATAACTTTCGTGATAAATAATTCTATCAATACATTTTAAAGTAATTTCGCGTGAAATTATTATTTTTTGCCAAATTATACGAGCATTTTTATTTTTGACTTTTCATAAATTATTCAAAAATTCTGTAACTACAACATGTGAAGATAATTTATGCAACATTAAAAGACAGAAATCTTGTAATATTTGTTAAAAATTAATAATTCCACGTCACATTACTTTAAAATGTATTGCTAGAATCATTTATTCCAAAAGTTGTTAGCGAATCGCAAATGATTGAAAATCATATTTGCAGTGCATGGAATCCTCGAACATTTTATAAATTGACGTTATTTTGAATCGAGTTCTCAGATAGGGACACATTCAGGTCCCTTGGCTCGACCGCGTATCATCGGACTCTGATCCAACTTCCTGTGACAGCCGACCATTCGGAAGTTGCAGCTGTGACGTCAGCAGACTAGCACTTCCTATAGCACTGTCGTGCCTGACTTAGCTCGCTTGTTCCACTGATTAAATTCCGATTTATACACTTTAATCGTATGTTTGATAATTTTTTTCTCCCTGACGGGGAGCACAAATATAGTTTTTCGGGAGTGTCCCGTATTCGGAATTTTTTAATCTTCATTCTCCTGCACGCAAAATGGATTTTTTATTATTTTCCAGAATACTCTATTTTCTCTGGCAAATGCTATTCATGACAAAAATACGATATATTTTTTTTCAAAGAAAGCGTGAAAAACCATTAAAAATCATATTTTTTTCAGTCGCAAAATCACCGCGCAAGACCCTCTAAAAACACCTGTCCACCTTATAAAAGTCACCCTGTATATGCACCAAATATATGACGCATATATGACCCATATATTTTCGATATATTTTTCTGACCAAAAAATATATGCTACGTATAAACACTATATATGATGCATATATGAGGCATATACGACGCATATATTTTCGATATATTTTCAATCTATTTTTTTGTCAGAAAAATATATCAAAAATGTATGCGTCATATATGACTCATATATGTGTCATTTATGCGTCATATATGACGCATACATTTTTGATACATATTCCTGACAAGAAATATATGCTGTGTATAAACATTATTACAGTTAAACTTCATAAAACTCAAAACTTAAACTTAAAAAAACTTAACTTACAGTTAAAGTACACTATTACATATAAACACTATATACAAATATGCTACGCATATTTGTATGTATGTGGCATATATGTATGTACCATTTATGCAGTATATATGTGGTATATATGCAGGGCAAATGCTACATATATCATTGATATATGATACATTGATATACAGTAATACCACGCATATACATCTCATATATAAAAACGTTACGAAAATTAGAATTTGGCACATATATGCAACATATATTTTCAATATATGGCATACATTTCACATATATTACAATTATTAATAAAAATAAATTTGCAGTATTTTTTTGCGTATATAAATTTCCATGGGGGCATTGGCATTACTGTGGCTTGAATCTTCTACCCGGTTTGAATCATTTTCTTTGTATGCATGCACAAATATCGTGGACAGTCGTCTCATTAAAATAAAACCGCTAGGTTCAACGCCACGTAATCCAAGAACTTTGACCGAACACTCGAAGCATTGGACGGCTAGTGAATGGAGAACGTGGTTTTTTTATTATTCTGTGCCAATTTTACGCGATTTAATGAAACCAGAGTATCTTCACCACTATTTACAATTGGTACTTGGAGTTTATATTCTCAATTGCGATAAAATATCTCAAAATATGATACAAACAGCTGATCAACTACTCACAGCATTCGTGCTCAATATTGAGAATTTATATGGCCGTCGGTACATGTCATTTAATGTGCATCTTCTTAGGCATCTACCTGACGTTGTTAGAGATACAGGACCATTATGGGTGACGTCCTGTTTTCCTTTCGAAGACCTTAATGGAAAATTATTGCAATTTGTTCATGGGACGAGGGATCCCGTTCATGGGACGGATTACAAATCTATACAAGTGTTGCACATAGTAGAATTATTTCTAGTATGTTAGAGCACCGCGACCCTCTCTCACGCGCAACGACATTTTGCAAAATACTCCTTCGAATAGGAAAAAGATATACGAATGCACGGCAAATTGGGGATAAAATGTACGCTATAGGAACTATTAAATATTTACAAAATATACCGGAGAATTTGGAAGGCATTTTGACACAAGCTGAAGTGTTAATACCGGGCATGAAAGTCGGCATCTTTGCGAGATTAAAGAAAAACTCAAATATGATTTACGCTCTCAACTATACTCGGTCTACGAAATTTGCCTCTTTTTGTATTTCTTTTAAAAATGAAGAACAGATCAAATTTGGCTTTGTTCAATCGTTTTTAAGGCTATGTCGCTGTGAAAATAGTTGTGGTATCGAGTGTGAGGCTCAATGTTATGCAGTTATTGATGAACAGCAGACGACCAGTCCCTTCTATGTTTCACCGATTCTGATAAGTGAGAATAATGTAAATAGAATAACAGTGGCATATTTGTCTAAAATAATAATCCCTGATGATCATCGCCGAGAAAACTTACGGCTTATAAAAGTTGAAAATATTGAACAAGTTTGTTTCCTTATCGAAATTGGAGATACAAAATATATAGAACAGCTTGTCAATAATCATCATATTGAATGAAATAAAATATGTTACGTTTAAACTGATAAAGCCTAAATGTTTTTATTTTAATGTTTCTAGTTTCCCATCTATATTTTATTTGTAATTTTTAATTAGTTGAATATACATCGAAATATTAAGTTTCGGCGTATTTTCAGCCTGTAACCTGCGACGTCGATCAGTAGACCGAAAAAATAAGTATCGGCATATTTTCGGCTTGAGCAGAACGACTGATATAAGCTGAAAGCCGAAGTTTCGGCGTACTTTCAGCCTGCAACCCGTTAAGCCGAACAACACGTATTTTTCCGGCGCATTTTCGGTACGTTCTGGTTTATAAGTCGCCTGAATTATTACGATTTTAAAAGATTCGCCGTTTTTTCGGTCTAAGTCACCAGCCGTAGGCCAACTTTGATTTGATGATACTTTGACTGAATTTTAATGGTGCTTGATTTCAGATAATTTCTAGCTGAGATACAGTGAACACCGCAAATCGTGTTTTTCCAAAGGCGTTCTTGGAAAAGCTTTGTCACCGGCTTGTTTGTGGATATTTTCGGGTACAAATTTCACGGAATGTTCTTGAACTGACACTCAACAATGTACAAAACGTTTCAATAAACTTACTCTATCGATATAGATGGAAAAAATCGCAAAAAAGTGTTTTTTTTTCATGCTGAAACCCCTACCCTCCCCTTAAGGGGTATAGAAGAATAAATGTTGAAAAATGTGAGTTATATTCACATATAACTCACATATTTCACATATTATATTCACATATTTCAACATATTATATCAACAATATTATATTCACATATTTCAACATTTATTCTTCTATTTATATTCCTAATAATCTACAAGGGAGTTTATGTAAATATTATTACTGGATATTTTTACGTCGCCTATTCGCAATTTCAAGCAAGAGATAATCAAAAATAAGACTTGCATTTATCATTGACAATTATAATTACATATATGTGAATTAGCATAGATTTTATGATTTTTATCCCGGGATTATTTATTTATTTTTTTATAAATAATCACCTATTGTTATATATAAATAATATATGACCATATATGAGAAAATATATAATTATGTATAACTATAATGAATTTTGTACATAAATAACTATATATGGATTTTGTCCATATATAAACATATATAGATATATTATATTAATTATATATAATAATATGTGATTATATACAACAAAAATTTATCGGGATATTTAAATGACGAAGGTATGCGAATTAAAAAAAAATGAAAAAAAAAAAAAAAAAAATTCGAAGTGAGACTCGAACCAGCGACCCCGCGATTACTAGACTCGAGCGCTACCGGGTACGCCACGAGCCCGGTTCGAATATCGTTGCATCTTTGTAGGATAAGAGTGCGCTCGAAAACTTCAAAGTCAATTTTCTCGAAAATTTCTGAATATGGCGTCGAACTGCTTTGGGATATTAATATTCGAGCTCTGAACTTCACGTACCATGATAAAACCAAGATAAATAAAAATTACAAAAATCCGACTGCCGTACTGTCCCCTTGTTAGATAAATCTAGATACCGGAATCGTGTACGCGACGGAGCCGTGCGGAGGCTACAGTCCTGAGATGAAATGACAATGATTACGTTGCTTATATATATTTTGCAATAAAAAAACGGTGACATGTCAATACTATGTATTAACGGCGAAAAAAGTTCAAAATCGATCTGTTTTTTTAACTTCAAGCTTATGCATATCCCTTAAAGTTTGAAGTATAGTGCTACCGCTGGCCCGACTGACTGTGGGCTGTACCCTATTCCATTTTATGAATATTTCAATGAAATTTTCCGGGAATATATATTTAAAAGGTGATGTAATTTTGAAAATGCAATTTTTTCCCCACTTAGGTAAATGTAGCTCGTTAACCCATGAAGTTCTGAATTCTCATGATTCACAATTTATTCACAATTGACGATCTTCCGTGTTTTCTGTAATCATTGGCGAATTAAGGAATCTTAAGTCTTTTCCGTCACTTTATTGATTACGCCATTCAGAACTTTCAAATTTCAGCTTTAACCACGAAACGTCATAAAAAGAACTACCAATTTATGAGACTTCACGAACGCTGCAAATTCGTAAACATTTTTTTAATTTTCCTACGCTCAATGAAAAGGTTCATCTTGAACCGACCGATCGACGGTGCGTCGTCAACCTCCAGTAAAAATCACAAAGAGGATCAATTTTATCAAAACACCAACAATTATTATTGTTCGTTAGGTCAAGGCTTCCAACAAAGCGCGGAAGTTCGCTCGGCGCTCAAGAGTTTATTGTTGCACATATTTATTGACATCGAAGTACGCGCGTGTGCGATTATAATAATATCGCGATACCGCTTTAGTGAAGTGATTACCCGCGTTCAACGAGAATGAACGCTGTGTTGAATGATCACAGCGAAACGGACGTATATTTACTTACTCTGAAACAACTTCCTGTATTTAACGACGTATCTTTTCGCACGGTCCAGATAAGGGTGTATCTTAATGAGAGTTCTTGTATGCTTTGCCAGATTCCGAGCAAATGCTTATATTTCGTTTAACAACTTAATTGGTCAAATTACATGATTTATTTGTATCGACTGGACTATCGGCAGAGTAGCTGATCAATATTTAGATCGGACATGTAAGGACAATGTGCTGCGTCATTCTCATCAACGTATTTCGCTTTTTCTGACGCATTATTTTTTTAAGGGACCGAACAGGTGCACGCCCATTAGTATACACAGACCCGGGCAAAAACAATACGATATTTATTTGGAAAGCCAAAAATATGAACTACCCCCCACCCGTCTTCCATGTCGCAGTCTGAAACAGGTATAATAATACGCAAACGAAGATCCATTGGAATATACAAAATGTATTTCTTTTAAGCTCGGTCAATGTAGGCGATCGAAACAAAGACGGTGCACGAGTAATAACTTGCCACGCTTTAAGGGGTTACCCCCACTTGCGATTTTGAAAAAATCGATTTTTTTTATTGCATTTTTTTGAAGTATAAATATCCGGGCCCATACTTCTGTATGGGCCCGGAATAGATGACTCTATGTAAGTTTACAAAAAAAAAATTTTCTTCGTGTAAACTGAAATTGAAACTTTAAACGCGTTTTTCTCAAAATGGCATTTCTGAAGTCGGTGACCCAGATTACTCGAACACTAATGAACCGATCTTCTTCAAATTTTGCAGGCTTATTTATACATAAAAATGTAGTCTTTAATCGGTCGATTTTTTTTCGAAAAAAATGGCCGTTTTATAGCCAAAAAACGGCCGTTTTTTTCGTTAAAATCGAACCATTAACTTTGACTGTCCGCCATTTTGTGAAAAATGAATATTTTAAAAAATCCTTCGATTAAAGACTAGTTTATACTTATATTTGACTAAATCCATCCGCATTTTTTTTTCAGATGATCCACTTCGCCACAATGTTGGTCACCGCAAACTGTGTATTTAAAAACATTATTTCATTGACGACCATTTGCCACTAAACAATGTAATATTTTTCAATAAAAAAATTACTGAAAGTTCTTCAAGATGTGTTCTTTAAGATGGTATATTGATCGATTAAAAAAGTTTTGTAGTTTTCTTTTAAAAAATTCATGAAAAAGGCCTTTTTTTGCGCTACAAGTGGGGGTAACGCCTTAAGGCGGGATATACATTTAGACAGGAAAAAAATAAGCAATATTGAGGGATTTTTTAAACTAAGAAATCATTATTCTACAATTATCAAACTTTAGGTATACTTTAATAGTATATTTAAATATACGAAACAATTTTTTAAAATTAATTCATCATAAAAATGGCGGAGCTGTGACAGAATGTTACAGCAAGGTCGCCGCGGGAGTTGTGAATCGGCGTGCAGTCTAGCTTCCTGTAGATTTTCATTCGCAAAAAAGTTCAAACATTTTTTTAGTTAGAACATGTATAGTTGCTATGTGACGGTAATTAACATGAAGAAAATGCAAATTTGAGAAAATGGCACGCATTTACAAAAAAAAATCAACATTTCACGCAACATTTCTGTAAAATGTGGATTAAAAAAGTAGTTTTTTTCCAATTTTTCAAAAACAATTTTCGTTACGTAGAAGATACCAATATTATCAATATTTCTACCAAGCTCCAGCTCAATCGGCTTAATAGTTTTTGAGGAATCCTGCACGCCAATTTCGATAATGCAATTTTGAGAAAAACGCGTTTGAACTTCACGTCCGCTCCGAAACTGAGCGGTGAAGTACAGCGTTGACGGGCTGTAACGTGTAAAGTTTTTCGAATTTCGCTTTGAAACTTTGGGAAAATTTTCTACATATATAGTTCTATTGTTTAAAGAAGAAAAAAAATCGATTTTTTGATCGTTGTAAATGGATATCTCGCCTTAATTCGTCTTTATACTTTTTCTATGATGTTGCCACTTGAACAAGATCAGCTTGAATTTTCAAGCAAGTTTTGACTGCTAATAGTTAAGTATGTATCACACATACAGGACACGGCAAAAGTCGGATTTAATCAGAATTTCAGTAATTCACGCTTCGAGAAAAATCGAGGATCAAATCAGACGTACACTGTTGAAATAATTAATTCGCTTGAGGAGTCGTTACGTCCGTTTCGAAGTAAAAAAAGGATATTGTCTCATTAAAAAAGTATAATTTTTAAATTATTTTATTCAAAATGTTAAGCACATAAAAGAGCAAGATTTCAACGATATTAAAGAAAAATTTCATCCAAAAATTTGGAAATTTCAGCCGGTGGGACCTAATTTCCAGAGACCCCCAAAAAAAGTGTCCTCGTGGCGGTCAGGATAACTCATGATAGCTTTAGCTGAAATTAAAAAACCAATTTTTTTCTGTTAGTAGATAAACATGGCTTGTGATTGAACGAAGGATTAAAAAAAACTGAAATTTGAATTTTTTGCAGAGTTGTATGAAAAATAGTTCAATTTTTGGTACAATTTACACTACGTATAGCCTTGTAAAATTAGTTGTAATCGAAAAAAACCTTCGTTCAATCACTAGTCAATGCTATTTTGGAAAAATGTGCAAAATTTTAATGAGATCGGTGCATTCGTTTTTGAGAAATCGGGTCTACTGATTTCAAAAATAGTGTTTTGAGAAAAATGCGATTTACCTGCTTCGCTTCCGGCCGGCATTTCCCAACGGGGGGCTCTCTCTCCTAGACTTTTACTCCGATTGACTGAAAAATTTGGGAGAATATTCTGGACATATTGTACAAGTAGATAATAGACTTATTTAAAATTAATTTTTTGAATGTACAAACCCCCGTTAGCCTTTAACCTAGGATCCATTTGAGTCAAAGAATTTTTTGTTGCCTCACGACTTACTACAATTCTATTTATTTCAAATGTATATTTTTATTTGTTTTATGCATGACTTGATCTGGACGATCATTGGGATGTTGAATAAGGTATCGCTGTTTTTTTTTCGTGAAAATTACTGCATTTTTTAAGGTAGTCCTATCGCCAGGCTTCAATCCATAGGGTTTTCATACTATTTTTGAGCTTCACTAAATATGATAATAATCGTCTCTGGAAAATTTCAGGGTCCTTTATCGACTTAATTACAGAGAGAAGAAATTTTAAAATTGCATATTTTTGTGAAGGAATTCCGAGACGACATGCAAAAACCCAATTTCCGGTAGCTCCGAAAGTGTATATAATAGTGGGATTCCGTCAGATTCTTAAAAATAATCAAATTTACATACTTAACACTTGTAGTAATCCAGTGCTATCAGAAAAAATTACGCTTATTGACCTATTTTTTATGTAATATCAAGTTTAATTTGAACTTCCGGTATTGGATTTATCACCACTTGCTACGATAAAGAGACGTGAAAACAAGGCAACAGCTGACTGTAGTCCTAACCTCATATCACTCATTCGAATTTCCACACATATTTCATTTTTAACCGACATATTTCGCCGACACATATTTTCCACGCTTTTTAACAGTCGTGGCCCAAATACAATGCCATATATTTCCCGCACCTGACATTGTTTTGACAGATTGACGTTAAAAAGCATGGAGGTTAAACTCGCCTGGTTGAGTAAAAAGAGACGGAGATAACACCAATATTGCCAAATATGAAACCTAGAAATACTGCGCGAATCGTTGGAATAACTATTTTTTCATTTTTCTAATTAAATGTGAACATTCATTCAACAGTTTACACGTGGAAAATGTAGTTCTTACAATTTTGTTTGCATATTGTAAAAATATAAATTGTACAAGTTTCAAGTATGATCAGTGGTATGACTAGTGTGAAGCGATAGGACTACCTTAAATAATCATTCCTAATGTTTTCAAACATTTCGAAACTGTTGTGTGATCAACTCCTAATGATACTGCCAGTTCAGCTAGCGTCTGACATGAGTCTTCATGAAGTAATGCCTCCAATTCAACACACCAAAATCATTAATTTTGAAGCGTGCAAACCAATATCTGCATGTTGTTTCCGACAGAGCATGGTCGCCGCAAGTCAACAAGAATTCTGTGTGCTTTAGCTGTAGATTTTTTTTAAATTAAGCAGCGCAGTAAAATTCCCCGCAAATACTCTTTTTCTGGTACGAAATTTCACATGTTTAACACTATGAAAAATAAAGTTGTAAACACTTCGGCGAAATGACATACAGTGAATTTCAGACTTACTTATAGTGCTGCTGTGCAGATGCTTGGAAAACGGCGAGCACTTATTCAACGTCCTAATAAATAAATGCGTGTATGCATTGCTGTATTTGTATTTTTACACAACAATGTTGTGTAAACATTGCTGATTAAAACGTATAGGAGATATTTTTGATTAAAAAAATCTTCATTGGTATGCGTTAAATGTTTGTTAAATACTAATATATTGTTATTTTGAACGAATAAAAATTGTATTTGAATCATTAGTATTTTGACGTGCAACGGGCAAATTTGCCACATTTTCACATCTACAATACATATTTATGCGAATTGTTAACAATCCTCGATGGGTATGGACAGATGTGTAATTCCCACGTCTTTCGGAATGCACGCCGACCACGAGCACCTATGCGCAAAATTTGTGGTGCGTCGATACGTTTCGCGGAGTCGGTCATATGCTCGGTCAGAATGCAAACGGCTTGCGGGAGAAGCCTCGGGCTCCAAAAGTATTGATTTTACGAGAATTTTAGTCAAAACAAATAAAAAACGGATCAACAAACGCATTTAGTTGATTTCGATGAATCTTTCTTATCGGTCTATGCAAGATATTAAAACTCAAGTTCCAACAATAACGATGCAAAAAATGATTATATATTGTAAAAATGATTTTTCTGAAACTCTGCGGAATTTTATATCTCAGCGGTTTTTTTTACATTGTATTTAACTCTTAGTAGTCACACTTACAATTAGGTAGAATCACGTTACAGTCATCCTGGGTCCATGGGACCCGGCGTTTTTAAATTGTTATAAATAATGAAATAATGCATTGAGCGATATGAAAAAAATAGTGACGTATAATTTGAACCTTGTTTAAGGCAGAACACCACTGTGACCCCCTGTTTTTTTGCCATTTTTCAAGAATTTTTTTTGTGGGAAAAAAAAGAGATATTCGAAAAATTTTGTTTTGTTCGTTGTTTATTGAAGATACATAAAAAAAAATTTTCAAATTTTTCACGCCCCATGGTGACGCTGGGGAAGCTCCCGCGTCAGGTACTGTTGCCTCTGCAGTGGTTCGCGGCACGCAGCAGAACTCTCTTCAAAGTCGATCTGAAAAAAAATACCGAGTGTTTTCGTTAATAATATAATATTTTGAAGAGAAGTACACAGGGATTTGAAAAAATATTGATTTTTTAAAAATAGGCACGCTTTTGAAATTAAAGGACGATTTTCGAACAAAATTTCTCGTCGAAAATAGGCTATAACAAGGATATTGGTCAGAAATAAAAAATTAAATTTTAAATTAAAAAAAAATTATGCAAAAAAAACGTGAAAAATGACTTTTTTTACAAAAATTTCTGTAACTCTTGTAATTATTGACAAAAAAAAATAGTTTTATAATCTGGAAACAATGTACTTTGAAATAGACATAGCGGTTTCTGTGGACTTTTCAAAAAGTATATTTATTTCACCCAACGCAGGTGCGATTTAGAAGGAAAGAATGAAACGCTCACGCATATTAAAAAATGTATGTTGTATTGGGAAAAAAAGTTGTACGGTATTGAAATAATTTGTTTGGGTCCCGTGGACCCAGTGTGACTATTAAGGGTTAAGAAACTCTTCGTTCAATAATTTGGGAATTCTTAAGGGTGATGGGGAATCTTTGTACCCAAAAATATTAAAAAATTACTTTTGTTTATTCGATTTTTAGAGTTTGCCACAAACAAATAAAAGAAACAAAATTCAAAAAAATTCACAAGTGTCCTGAAGAGTAACGAACCTTTTGATTCGTGGTGATTTGTCGAGCAATTGCGAAAGCGATCCGTTTATTTATGTGTTAACGAACTTTTTCGGATTGTTGTTACACGAAATCAATCGCTAGAACAAATTTAAGATGTGAGAATTTGTTCAGATTTTTTTCCAGTCGCAGGGTATCGAAATGCTGATCAAATCAAACTTCGGGCTGGCAATGTACGTACGTGATACATCCTAGAGCAATCGTCGGAAATGAGCTAATCGAAAAACCAATTGTGAACAGATTTTTGGGAATAATTTATTACGATTTTCACTGATTTTGAAAAATCATCTACAAGTAAATAATAGCTTTTTACATATGTTTCTCTATTGTGTACCACCTTTACACATGTCAATAACGATTGATATATATCTACGAAGCTATGATGCACATATTATGCACATAATTAAAATACCATCCAAATTCGGATGAAGGTAGAATTAAATACACTATCGAATAATTTCAGGACTGCTTTTATAAGCTTGTCCAAAAAGCAAAACGAGACAAAAATCTGCGATGGGTTATTCTATAACCAGAAAAATGACAACGCTTCTTTCATCCATAATATTTAAACTGTAGATGGTAATGAGCATTTTTTTCATTCACGATTGACCGCTTTATTACAAGCTTCGTGATAGATTTGAATGATATTCTTGACGAATCAATACATGATTTTCTGATGTATGGAATTACCAAAATAAGAACATTTCAATATAACTTATTTGGTTATCAATAAGGCTTATGTATCCGTGGCACGAATTTTCTACACGTTGGAAAACCCTTTGGATTACGCGGCATGTCCCACTGTTCACCAACTTGAAGAACAACACTCATGCCAACCTCGAGATGATACACGAAGTGGCAATGAAATAGCCAGTAGCCTGAAATAAAAAAATTACGTTTCCAACATTACTAATGAATCTTACCATATGATTAAGGCAGTACTCTAGTCTAAAGATTTGAAAAACTCGATTTTTTTGCAGTTTATTAAGGAAATCCTATCACCAGGCTTCAATCCATAAGATTTTCATACTTTTTTTTGAGCTTCGCTAAATATATTAATGATCGTCTCTGTAAAATTTCAGAATCAGTTATCGACCTAATTACAGAGAAAAAAATATTAAAATTGCGTATTTTTGTGAAGGAATTCCGAGAAGACATACAAAAACCCAATTTCCGGTCGCTACAAAAGTATATATTATAGTGGGAATACGTCAGATTCTTCAAAATAATCAGCTTTACGTACCAAACACTTGTACTAATCCAATGCCCTCAGAAAAAATTACGCTTGTTGACCTAATTGTTATGTAATATCAAGTTTAATTTGAATTTCCACTCACTCGAATTTCCACACATATTTCATTTTTAACCGACATACTTTGCCGACACTAATTTTCCACGCTTTTTACCAGTCGTGGCCCGAATACAATGCTTTATATTTCCCGCACCTGACATTGTTTTGACAGATCGACGTTGAAAAACATGGAAGTTAAACTCGCCTGGTTGAGTAAAAAAAGACGGAGATAGAACCAATGTTGCCAAATATCAAACCTATAAATACTGCGCAAATCGGTGGAATAACTGTTTTTTTTTTCATTTTTCTAATTGAATGTGAACATTCATTAAACAGTTTACATATGGAAAATTTTAGTTATTACAAATGATTTTTTTTGCATATGTTAAAAATATAACTTGTACAAGTCTCAAGTATGATCAGTCACACTAGTCATCAAGATGACTAGTGTGAAACGATAGGGTTACCGTAAAGCATAGACTCTTAAGGGGAGATATACACCTAGATCGTCGAGGTCAAGGATTTAGAAGCTATGAACATTCCGTCGACCGTAGAAGACGTACACCATGGGCCTGGTATCGATGATTCCATGTAAGTTGACAAATTTCATGATTTATTCATTCCCAAATTTTCAAACGCGTTTTTCTCAAAACCACGTTTTTCAAATTGGTACCCAAAATTTCTCGAAAACCAATAAACCGATTGTCTTGAGGTTTTTGTGGTTATTCTATACACCATTATCTAGTACTTGTCATAGGATTTTTTTCCGTTACTTACTTTTGGTTTTATAGGCAAAATAATAACTAATTTTTGGCCCAAAAATCCCTATTTATGTTCAAACGTCCGCCATTTTGTCGTAAATCGATATTTTCAAAATCGGCTATGACAAGTACTAGATTATAGTATCTAATTTAATAATCTTTTTGGTTTTTTTTTCAGATGATTTTTGAAGAAATGCCAGTGGGTACCGTATAAGCAGATTTTTTCACGACGCTCCAAGGATCATATAATATCCTTGTATATTTTTTATTTAAAAAAAAGAAAATTAAATATATTTTTAAATGTCTATACTTAACGATTAAAACCCCAATCCGAAATTTCAATCAGTTTTCCTTCAAAAATTCACAAAAATGACCTTTTTCCGGCTTCTAGGTATATCTCCCCTTAAGAATATGTCCTCAGAAGGAAATTCCGAAATTTCCAATATTAACGGCATAGACGATGCCAGAATGGGATCGGCCGGTCGGAGCTACGAACTTCAGAAGATTCTATGGAAGCCGCTCGCAGGGACAAACGAGCTCCAGAAAATCATGCCATTATACCACGTAGATGGTTGCTGTTGTCTGAAATTGCACTTAAAACTTTTTCCCACTTTTTTCAACCTGGTTGTTATAAAATCTCGAGTTCTATTCAACCGATTGACTTCAAATTTGGTATGGACCTTCAGTATATATAGTATGCCTCTGTCGTCCCTACCTCCGACATTGCAAAATTATGATTATTACTATTTTCTTAATTGACCTTTGAAAAAAATAGGCCGAAAAATTAACTTTTTTCAGACAGTCGCCATTATTTTTTTTGTCTTCGGTACCTGCCATAATGGCACTCTCATTTATCAAGAAAATTCGTTTTCTTTCTATGTTAGATGGATGGGCGCTTTGGAATCATGTCAACCGCCTCAACCCTTTTTTCACGGCTATACTTTCAGGCCAATAATTATTTCTATTTTTTGTAAATTCTTGAAATATCGATAAAAATACTGTAAAAAATAAATGGTAAATATATATATATATATTTTTTTTAAAATAAAGCCCGAACGAGCGCCCGAAATTCCTCTAGACTATAATACTGCCTTAAACTACCAAAATCTCTCTCGAACATGAGTCATTCAATTGGGCAAATCACTGGACAGTTCTAAATAGAGATTTCGAGAGGTAATTAATTTCAATTAACCAGGATTGTCGGCTTTAAACCGAATGATCGAGTAGCCATTGTTGGGCACCGCGTACGTATCCTTGGATACGTGTTTCCTCGGATCTCTCATCGTCATTCCTCGTCTCTCAAGTGCCATTACTTTTGCAACACTGATACTCGTTATGTTGTGATCGACACCGCGTGCCTCGCCGATTACGTGAAAGGCGTGACCGTGCAGATGAAATGGATGCGAAAGTCCCGGAATTTGAGCTGCAATTTTGTTTATTGGAAAAGAAAACATTTTTTATTTCATAGGGGGCGTACGTATATTACGTAACGCAGTTGGGGGGGAGGGGGGCGTGCGTTACGTCACGATTTTAGAACTGCCAGATATAGCAATATTTTTATGCATGTTCAAGTTTAGAATTTAAAACTCTCACGCAAATTTACCGCGCAAGATTGACAGCTTTCCATACGAAATGTCAGTTCCGGGGGGGGGGGGGGCACTGTGCACGGAGAAAAATGCGGCCTCAAATTATAACACTGGTTGCCAGAATTCTAATTTTGAGTGCTAGAAAAGTATAGCAGTTTCCTGCCAGTTTGGAATTCTACGAGTTGTTGTTATAGAAGTGTAAAAATGATTCTCACACCGTATAGTAAAAATGATGCGTGCATATTACATTTGAAACTATTCTCGAATAGGCGCGAGTCCTATATGCTGTATAGTAAAACTAATGCGTGCATATTAAATTTGAAACTATTCTCGCATAGGCGCGAGTCCTATATACTGAGTCCTATATGCCATATTTTCATATGGATTTTACTATTCGTATAGCATGAATATTCGTGTATGTATAGATTTCACTATACGCATAGCATAAATCTTCGGCGCATAGCGAAAAGTATTACGAAGTTAGTAGTAAAATGTGACTCTTTATACCGTACTTTTTGTAAAATACTGGAAACTAATTGTTGCAATCACTTGGGCAAAATATTTTTTGAATACTACCAAAAATCGCAATATGCCAAATAAAATGTATTATTTATATCAGTTTACGTGCCATATCGTAGGTTAAAATTTAAATTTCTTCATTATTACTATACCATAATTACAATGTTTATCTTCCATTCAATACTTTTTCATATTCAATGATATTTTTTTTAGAAGCATAGTATTAATTCTAAACTTCTAGGCACCTGTTTTCTCCGTGTAGCTTTCCCCCTTTTCCCAAGCAAATTTGAAAAAAACGTTTGTTTTTTTATAATTCTTTGAAGTACATATATTCAAAAACATGTTGGCAACATTTTTAGTCACTAGTCCGAAAATTGACGGAGTGACAGTTATTTTAGTGAGACCAGGTAGCGCGACCGGTTAGTGCCCTCAGTCTGTAGAGGTGTGACATCGTTTACAATAGATTAAGTATAGGCTCTTATTATTTTGTGAAATGTAATAAAGATGAAGAACCGTCATATCGCCCGGGGCTGGATAGATTAATGTAAGTATTTATATTTTAGAAAAAACATAACTTTATATCAAGAAAAACGGAACGAAAACTTTGAACGCCGTTTTCTCGAAACCACTTTTTTCGATTTTGTCCCAGCGAATACTCAAAAACTCATCAACCGATTTTCAATTTTCGTTTACAATTTTGTAATCGCAGTGACTAATGTTTTACGTAGCCGATGTTTTTTATGTTGATAATTACTATTTTTAAAGACTGCTTGAATACAAAAAAGGCCTTGAAAATAAAAAAATTCCAATCTGTCGGCATTTGGTTAAAAAAAAAATAAAAGAACGACTGCGCATAACGATAGCTACATTTGTATGGATATGAATAAATTGGTGACTTTTCATTTACAGATAACCTTTTATAAAGATATCGATGGGACAATGAAGAGAGATTTTTTTTCGTTGCCAAATCAAGGCATCGGCCTCGGTTAAATTTAAAGATTTTTTAATAATAACTGTTATAGAAGTAGAGAAATATATACTTAATAAAATGAGTATAAACCCGGCCCTTTCATAATTAGCTATGTCTATGCAAAAAAATCGGAATTATTGACGATCAAGCACCCGTTACGTGCTTGATAGCGGAATAGCGTCGGGGGGGGGGGGGGTTCCGACCAGGCGTTACGGTTCTAGGACGTGCGGGGAGGAGGAGGGTGGTCGAAAATTGGAGAATATGGCGTTACGTTATTTGTGTACGCCCCCATATCGGTATGGGTACAATGAATCCCTTTTTTAAAAGACTTCTGTACCTTCATCGACGAGGATTATTTCCACAACTGCGTTAAGAGGAATTTTTTCCACGTGGGGACATTCGCAGTAGTCAGAAGACCCACATTTTGCAGGAAGATGTTGTTGCGTACATATTTCATCGTTCGGAATGTCTTGTCGTTGAGAGAGGTACGGAGATGACGGAAGCATGTTTGAAATACTGCCCATGGTGGTGGCGACGGGAGCTTTCGAGTCTGTTCAAAAATAAACGTCGCAATATCTCAAAAGCAGCGGAGTAAATCCAAAAATTTCGAAACACTTATCAATCAGATTTAAAGAAGAAGTGGGCAGATAATTTCTTTACTTGGCGGTTGTTTCGAAGGTGATCTTTTTTTACGGATTTTCAAAATGATAGGCTATGGTTGTATTTTGAATTGCAAAAAATGTTGAAAATTATGGCTTTTCACTGTCAAACATAAATCAATACACCGGTGCAATAATTGATAAACGAAAAAGGGAGTTTCTCTGCGGATACTGACAGAAACATTTCGAACAACAGTGCTTATCGTGTTGCTTATCAAATCGTGAGAAAAGTAGCCTGCATCGTTATGCACACAGCTGCTTCGTGTCTGTTAAAAAAGTGTTAAAAGTGGTCGAAAACAATGCCTACGTATAAAAAAGTGTAAAAAAAATGACTCCTTGAAGTTAGTAATCACTTCCACTTTGTTGAACCATAGTTTCAACAAAAGTAATCACCTCAAAAACATCTATTAAATAAAAAAAAAGTTTTCTCGTTAAGTTAACCCTATAAGTTTATAAACACTTTGGACAAGGCTCATAGTAGAACAGTCGTGCTGTATATTGAAATCGAAAAAAATTAGAAGAAGGCTAGTTTTTTGACAGGTGATTTTATAGGTGCCGCGGGTGCTAAATCCACAAGTTTGCCTAAAAATCGGGCTGTAGGGTGTTTTTCAACGGGATGAAGGGGGATGGCGTTGGATCAATGTCAAAGTACAACCCCTACGAGGTCGGTGCCGAGAGACAAAATGTTCAGAAAAATCCGGGCTATATTTTTGTCCATAGCACGGAAGTCGTGGAATTTCATTTTGGGGGTGAAAAAGTGGGGTGAAATTTTGGAAAATCAGTTTTAATTCGATAATCTTTAGGAAAAATGCATAAAATGTTTGTTCAAATGAAAACGTTGTAGCCCTTGAAAATACGGATCGATCGACTATTTGATCATCCCGCTCCGATAATATTTTCAACCCCAAAAAAATGGTTGAAATGTAAACAAAATTGTTTATTGAATAACTCACAAGCCTTCGATTTTTCGGGGATTGTTTAAATGTACGAAATGTCGAGAATAATTTTCTCTATATTTTCGTTTCTATGGACCACTCTTGAATTTTGCTTTTTCCAGCCCCTCTCGGCGGCTGAAAATTGAAAATGAAATTCTGGAATAACTATTGACCGAAAATAAAGAGATACGAGTTTGGCGCTGTGGACAAAACTGTAGCAGATGGTTCAAGCTACAAATTGTTCCGCGGGGGCGAATTCGTGCGGTCAATAGTTTTCCCAGAATTTCATTTTTTATCTTCAACCCCCGAGAGGGGTTGGAAAAAGCAAAATTCATGGGTGGTCCATAGAAACGAAAATATAGAGAACATTATTCTCTACATTTCGTACATTTAAACCATGCCCGAAAAATCGATTGTTTTTTAGTTATTCAGTAAACAATCTTTTTTGGGATTTCAACATTTTTTTGGGGGGTGCATACATTATTGGAGAGTAATGATCAAATACTCCATCGACGCGTCTTTTCAAGGGCTACAACGTTCCCATTTGAACAAAAATTGCACGAATTTATCCTAAGAAGTTATTGAATTGAAAATGATTTTTCAAAATTTCACCCCACTATTTCACCCCCAAAATGAACTACCACTACTTCAGCGCTGTAGACAAAACTAAAGCCCGGATTTTTCTGAACATTTTGTCTCACGGCGCCGACCTCGTAGGGGTTGTAGTTTGGCACCTACATAATCACCTGTCAAAAAACTGGCCTTCTTCTAATTTTTTCCGAATACGGGGTTTTTCAGTGACAGCACGTCTGTACTATAGCTCAAATACAAGAATATATCCACGAAGAGTGTCCCGAATGACGCGAGTAATCGAACGAAAAATAGTCAAAGTACTTACAGAGATATCTGCTGTATGTTCCGGGTTCGAATACTTCGCCAATCGTAAAAACGTGAAAGCCGAATGACATGTACAATCGCAGGTCGGGCTCCATCTTCGTAATCTCATCGGGCACATCATCAGCACTTTCCAGCTGGTCGAGGCAGATAAATTGCCTCGCGCTAGCCGAGTCGTTGCAATGAACGTTCAACGCGTTCAGTATCTGTGAATATTATTTATCGTTTCGATTTTTCACATTGCGCAGGATATTTGTAAAAAATGTTGTAACTTACAATTCCTGAATCGAGATTAACATTGTGAGGTGGGTTCGTGGACTCGGACTCTTCGTGAGCTGATTCGTAGCTGAAAACCGCCAATTGCTGCATGTGGCTACAACTGCCGAGGCCACGAAGCTGTATCCAATAATTCCCGGGCTTCTTGTCCGTCCTGAGTACGAAATCGTAACGCTCGGCTGGATGATGGAAAAAAAAACAATATGGAATTTTCTGAAATATGAGTATGATGCTTTGTTTGGAAAAGCAATCGACATGGTGTTTACCGGATGAGGATGTGATGCTAGTGGCAAATACAGGCACGATTGGTATACCGTCGGTCGCGATAACTGTGAGATTGTGATCCTCAATTGTCAATTGTACTGCGCACGTGAAACCGCAACTATTTATCAATCGAAATCGATAATTGTGTCCAGATTTAACTGTGATTTTGGCCAGTGGAGATGTGGTCGTCTGTCCGGTTTCGGGATCCTGCAGATATTTTAATGTGACTGTTCAAAGCGATGAGTACAGATAATCAATATCCGAGGACGCGAATTTATATCCACAGAGTGTTCCATGATAAAAAGCCCAATTGCGGGTCAATTCCCGGTAAATACGCGTGAAAACACCCGGTTGGGTAAATATTCGGGTGTTTTCATCTATGCAATTGTTTCGAATATATTTTGCAATAAAAACTATCTAATGGCTCATAAATATAGATTTGCAGTATTGTAGCCGAATGTGAGTATGTTTTTTCTCAACATTTATCGATCATACAATTAAAAACAAACCCCTTTATTCATAAAAACTTATAGGAAGCTTATTAAGGCATATCTCTCCCATAATAGCCTTTTGTAAGTTCTTATGAATATAGAGGATAGATTTTATTCCTGCGAAACCATACCGTGGTCTGTTTAAAGTTATTCTTTGTAACTATCGTCATTCCTTGACGACCAGTAACAGAGCAGCGGTAGCGGTGCCGCACATTGTTATCGCTAGTCGTCGTTTTGTCTTCGTATCGTAGGCACCAGTGTGAATTTGTTTTGTATTTTATTGATGACCTGAGTTTTATTTTGTGAACTTCTGTTTCCTTTGTGATTAAAAACGTGATTTGCTTTGGAATGATAACTACTGCTACCCCTTACGGACTCCGATATCTACTGCCTACTACCAATAAACATTATACGGTAAGTATGAGTCTTATCCAAGTAATTTTATAACGTATACTCCGTTTTTTCTTAGAAGATCACAACAGTAAACAATCGTGATATGTCTTTTTATGTTTTGTTGTTCTAAAATTGTGTTGAAAAATGAAATATTAACAAACACAAGAGCGCACATGTACGTAATGTCATTGCCAATATCCGCATTGGAATATTTGTCTCCCCCATTTATAATTTGTATTTTTAATTTAAAGTGGTGATTTGTTTTGATCTCATAAGGAAATCGGACTATAACATACCTGTAACTTAGTCTTACTGTCGTGGTGACGTCTTTTAACGATATTCTTATTAAAACAATATTCATTCCGAGGTAACTGCAACCTTAGACAAATTGCTAAAAGTGGAAGCATATTTAACATGGTATATTAGTTTTCAAAAATAACTTTATACAAATAATGAGCAATGGAGGATGCCAGAGTCAATCTTTTGGATATCTATGTGATGTCTACATGTTTATCATGTAGCTTATATAAATAATATTGATCTGACAAATAGATCTGCATACAAAATCTCAGTCTTTAGTACCTATTATTAGTGTCAAAGTGTGGAACACTCATTTCGCGAGGTCCGACTGGCACTTGATCGCTTTTAAAAGTTTTTTTTTAATTCTAGCTCATCATGCCCAGAAAGAAAAAACGTGAAGTATGGGGAAACTATTTGCATAGAGCAAATAGTAAATCTGTCAAGTGCAAGTACTGTGAAAAAGTTTATCAATTTGTTAACGTCAACAAGATGATCGGCCATCTGTTAAAATGTTTTCGATGTCCGATAGTTATTCAGAACAAATTGAAGAAAACCACTGAGAGTACTACATCTGTATTAAACTCGCCACCACAAGATGTATCGCATCAAGAAACATTACAAGATAATCGGTCCGTTGATATAACTCCTAGCATATCTTCAGCTGAAATCTCGCCAGAAAAGAAACATTATCTATATCAGCTATTGTCAAAGGCAATATTCGTTACGAGTGCTCCTTTGTCCATGGTCGAGCATCCACTGTGGGCACAATTTTTCAATGAGATACAACCACTTTACAAATTACCCTCCAGAAAAGTAACCATGGCATGTCTCGACGTTTTGACGACGCGCTAATATATATAGTTCGTCTGGTGTTTGATAAGAAGTTAGGCGTGTAAAAGGCGCCAAACTGTATATATCCAGATCCATCCAAACTGTATATGTCCAGTTATTTGATGATTGCTTGAAGCTAGCCGGATCAGGCAAATTGAATCAAGCCGTATGTCCAGTTGCCTGATCATCGCCTGAAGATAGTCTGATCAAGCGAATTAATGCAAGCCGTAAGCCCACTTACTTGACTATGGCCTGAAGCTAGCTGGATCAGGCGACTGGAGGAAACAAGTACATCCAGTTGCCTGACACCAACCCGATCAGGCAAATTGAGACATATCTTAAGTAAGGCCTCCGTACTCAGATCAGACCGCGTATCGGACCCGGATCACATATCAGGTCAGCCTGACAATATTTCTACTCGGGGACTTGAAAAAATCACGCGATACCGGGTATTGATTTGAAGAGGACTTTACAGCTTCTATTTTCTCAAAAAAGGGGGATTTTTAGTGGATTCAGCAAAAAAAACATCACCATTCCAGAATGAAAAACACGGAAGTTATGCGACTCGGAAATGTTGAAGTACCAACTGCATTAGCATTGGCCAGTGTACCTCGGATATTGCGCGATCGATCTTAAACCCCGTATATGTGTGCGTATTATCTGACATCATTATGACACAAAACAGAGAGGGAATCCGTCTTCTAACAAAACATAATTCTGGGTCGCTGGATTTTCCAAATGTGGGCGGAAGTTCTTTTTCGAACGGGACAATCAGATCATAAAATGAACGAAAGCAACAACTGCAAGCTGATGCTTTCCTATAGACTGCTCTCACGAAGCGCATAGGTGTATTCGAAATTGCCTTTTCTCACCTTTCCTCATTCGGAAGAAAGAG
This sequence comes from Ophion slaviceki, assembly GCA_944452715.1. Lineage (NCBI taxonomy): Eukaryota > Metazoa > Arthropoda > Insecta > Hymenoptera > Ichneumonidae > Ophion > Ophion slaviceki. The sequence continues at coordinate 33,602,139 of OX101788.1, read as the reverse complement.
TAATCTTCTAACTGTTCTACTTAATCATTCAAAATGGCAAAATGGCAAGGTGGCGAGTGGCGAAAATGACATATTTACACTTGTAATAGCACTTGCAACGTGCAATCATCAAAAAAGTCACATGCACTATGACAACATTGCTCTATTTTCAATATCCCAAAGTCCTATAACTTCCTGGTTTCAAACTAGTCAGGTAAGGATTTTTCATTAGATCTGTTTTAAAACCAGCTGTATTTTAGGATAAATCAAGACAGCGTGGTCCCATTGACGATAGTTGAGGGGAGATTCTGGCCTAGAACTTCTTTCAAATTTAAATACGTAGTCAGAAGGAAATATTGAAATTTATCGAGGTTACATGCTTTCGAAAGTGACAACCGCTGCATGGGTTTTATACCGGACTCTATCGCATCGGTTAACAGTAGAAGTAGATCCTCCATTTTATATAAGTTTTCGGTAGGGTTTCCCCATTCAAAACGAGTTAGGCCCAAGTCCTCAAAGTACATTTTCTGTCACATACCGTAAAACGGGGTTACATTGATATCAAGGGTAACTTTGACAGTTTTTGGGGCTACTTTAACAGAGCGCCAAAATACGGTTTAAATGTGTGCGCAGCGAGCCTGCGTGACCTGTGGCAGGCGGCGGGTGCGAGAAACAAACTTGAACAACAATTTGTTGTTTAAGTTTATTATAATGTTGCTTGAGTTGATTTTGATCACAATGATAAATTATAAGACTGATTAAGTGCCTATAATAGTACCCTGCTTGGTTGATTTTTTAATGCAAAATGTTTCCTTAAGGAGGTTACCACTGTAACTGCCCATTTTCGACCATTGTCTTTGGAATTAAAAAAAAAGAAATAAAATACGAGGTCAAAAGAACTTTTAGGTTTTACTGGGTATATATTGAAGTATGTGAAAAAAAATTATTTGTCAAAAAAATAAATTTTTAAATAAATGAAAAAAAAGATGAGTTTGAAAAAAATTACATTTTTTCGACCATAATTTTCATATCAAAAGTGATATATTTATTACAATTTTTATTAATCGAAAAAACGCTCGTACTTGACTGTTGAAGCTATCTAAGAAGCTACAGTTAAAATTTCAAGTCGATTGGACGAAAATTGTTCGAGTTCTAATGCGTCGTTTTTAATAAAAAAATTCGCGACATGAGTTCAATGTATGCTTAAAAACATACCTTTTTTCCAAATCCCAAATATATAATCCAGTAGACAAACAATCGGTAAAACGACCTTTTTTCGGCCTGTCAGAGTGGCCGTTGTTTTTCATTTACTTCCATGCATAATGCATAAAATATTAATTTTTTGTATCAAAATGATGTCAAAGTATCCCTTAATCTTTTACATAAATTGCATTTCAATGCCTTGTCAAAGAAACCCCACACTCTTTTACTTACTTTGACACTTAAAAAGAATATATATAAAATTGTGGGGGGGGGGGGCTTGATTTTCTTATACATTTGATAGCCAAAGGACACGTTGTTCCATTGGCGTCAAAGGTGGAATTTCGAATGTTAAACAAAAGTTACTTACAAAAAACTTCCAACACCTGTTCAAAGTAGGTTTTACGGTATGTAGAGGATCTTTCGTGTACCAACTCAGGATTTCCAGTGCAATCCTACAGTGAGCAACAATTTTATTTTGCTCTCAGCAATGTCGAAGATTGTTAAAAGGAGTAGTCATTTCGGTAACAAACTCGTTACGAAGCAATGTAAACGGAGAATTGTGCCTGACCAATTTAAATTGCAGCAAGAGACTGCATTTACAAGTTCGTCTGCTGAAAAGTTGAACAATTCCAAGTATGTCGATATCTACGTAAATCGTGCTCATGAATATGTGATTATTAATTGTTGTGTGATATTTTTTAGCTTTGACAGTGAATCATTTAGTGTAAAGTTTATAACGATAAAGTAATGTTTACAAAGTGGCGAGCGTGAAGCAGGTTTCAATTCGTACTTTCCATGCAACGATATCATTGTAGAATCGTGTCCTTTCGTTGATAAATCACACGAAATTTCGGTAGGAAGAGACGAAAAGTTTAGGAACAAAAATGAAGAACTAACCGTCCATTGGCCCATTCCATTGATGAGAAAGTTGTCCGGTAATTGTCCCTGTCTTCGAACCACAGTACCAGGGAAATGATCATCGGCGCTGTCGTGAAGCAAGTCGGTGAACATAATAACATTGTCCAGCCCATCTACATCCCAGAGATGGTTGTAGGGCTCGGTATATTTGGGCTGACGAACGATGAGGGGTCCTGCAAGGCCATCGACTTTCTGGAAGCCGGCGTGAGAATGCCAAAAATGTGTGCCCGGGTTTTCAGCTCTGAATTGATATCTGAATGTCGAGCCTTCGTGAATGGGACACTGCGTGACGAAGGGTACACCGTCGTAGTGCGGATAATACTTTTGAAACAATCCATGCCAATGGATGGTGATGCCACTCGCGGGTACGCGATTGTTCACGTCAACGACCACGAAGTCATTGAGGCACACCATTATGGCTGGCCCTGGATACATTCTGTTTGCCGTTATAATCGATGACATCTCGTAACCGTCGGCCATTATGCATTGACAGTCCGCCGTCAATCTGGTCGTTGTGTTGGACCTGCATAGAGTGCAGGCCTTCGTCAAAGTCGCGAAAGCTTCTACGGTGAAGTGATAGTAACATGTCTTGGGTTTCTCTCCGTCTATACACTGACGCGCGCACTCCTCGGGTGATGACAATTTATAGCTTTCCTCCGTGTTACTTTCATCGATCCTGATCTCATTCTGGTTCGAATCTGCAGCAAAAAATCAAGTACCTTCGATGCACTTACCGCATTTTAGACTAATTTTTCGATTATCACGTACCGTGTATCACGAATATGAGAGCAAGAGCTACGATGGCGCGGACGTTAAATATCATCGCCAAGTGAATAAGAATGCCGACGATGTTAATGGCTCACGCGTTTTACCGTACACACCTCTGAACGATCGATGCTCGTTTGTCTTTTAATTTTTCTATTCTCGTTTGCTCATTTATCGAGGAAAGCTACGTTTTTTATCCGATAACAAATATTGACTTTTATCTGCATATGGCATACCAATTATTGCGGCGTCATTGTACGTATCTGGGGAAGGAAATAAATAGAGACGAGCTTTTGCGGAAATTTTTTATCACTAATACAATTTTCGATATCGTAGCGATATCAAAAGTGACTCAGCTCAAATTTGCCTTTCTTCATGCGAAAGTCAAGCGAAATGCAATATCCGGTACATTGAGAACGCGAAAACTTGTAGCTGTTGCGTTCTCAGTATACCGGATATTGCATTTCTCGCTTGACATTCGTATTTTGACACGTCTGCGTGGTCTGTGGAAATTGAAGCAGGACAGTGCATGCCCGGATTGTTTTGGGAAATTTAGGACTTCAAGGGAAGTTACTACTTTGTTGGGCCAAAAAATGTTCGATTTTTCACCATTTTTTTTGCGTAGAATATTGAATATGGAATGTTGAAATTTAGTATGTTTACTGAAGCGATCTTTATTTAACATGATAATATTTTTTCAAGTGTGATAAAACATGGTAAGTTTGATAAAAATTGGTGAAAAATCGAACATTTTTTGGCCCAACAAAGTAGAAAACTCCCTTAAGATTGGTATCGACCCCCAGTTCCCCCGCGTACAAGGACCGTAACGCCACCCCCCCCCCCCCCGCCGCTATTCCGTTACGTACAGTGAAAAAAAAATTCGGTGATCCATCCCAAATTCAGTTGGTTTAACAAAATGTATCTTTAAATACGTTCAACTTGATTTTTGATTGGCATAACAAACGTTTTGTTAATCTAACTGATAGTTTTAGAGGTATGAACTGTAGCTTATTTACCATGTCTGAACGACTGTTAAAACAACAAAATTTCGACGCAACAAAATGCATTTTGCACATTCAACGATTTCTTTTTCTCAGTATAACGGGTGCTTTGTTGTCAATAATTGCAATTTTTTGATACACATAACTAATTATGAAAAGATCGAGTTTATGCTCATTTTATTAAGTATATAATCATATAGTTTTATACGACTTTTTATGAAAAAATCTTTATAATTAACCGAGATATATGACGTGAGTTGACGACGAAAAAAAAATTCTCTTCATTGTCCCATCGATGTCTTTATGGAAGGTTATCTATAAATGAAGAGTGAAAAAAATCGATATCTATACAAATGTAGCTATTATTATGCGTAGTCGCTTTTTAAATTTTAGTTTCTTTTATAAAATGCCGACAGTTTGGACATTTTTTTCTATTTTCAAGGCCTATTTATATTCAAGCAGTCTTTAAAATAGTAATTATCAAAATTGAAAAATTGGCTACGTACAACCTTAGGCACTGCGATTGCAAAAATAAAAAAAATTGAAAATCGGTTGATAAGTTTTTGAGTATTCGCTGGGATAGGGTCGAAAAAAGTAGTTTCGAGAAAAACGCGTTCAAAGTTTTCGTTCCGTTTTTCTTGATATAAAGTTTTTTTTTCTAGAATATTAATACTTACATTAAAGTATCTAGTCTTGGGCGATATGACGGTTCTTCGTCTTCATTATATTTCACAAAATAATAAGAACATGCACTTCGTCTATTGTGAAGGATGCCACAGCTGTAGGGACTGAGGGCACTAACCGGTCGCGCTACCTGTTCTCACTAAAGAGACTGTAACTCCGTCAATTTCGGTCTTGGACGAAAAATTTTGCCAGCATATTTTTGAATATATGTACTTTTAAGAATTATTTTGAAAAATCCAATTTTGCCTGGGGAAAGTAGGAAAGGGGGAAAGCTACTGTGCAAGTGACACAGTGACTTACCCCCTTAAGGGTCTATATACAGTTAAATTCTCGCAAAATGGATTTAAAAAAAATCATAATGTACATATATTGAAGTGCACACACAGAACATTCTCGATGTTACACGCACATTTGTAATGACGTATCAGAGCGTTCGAAAGTGCTTTTGAATCTTTGAACACGTTTTTCGCAAAATTGTGTTTTTAAAGTCGGTGAGCAAGATTTCTCGGGAACGACTGAACCGATCAGTCTCAAATTTTAACACAATCTTTTTAAGTATATTTTTTTCTCACCCATAAATATTTTCCATTCTATAAACAATTGAAGGCCTTATTTTGTGTCAAAAATTGTTTTTTTTTTAGAAGCCGTCATTTTGTCGAAAATTATTATTTTGCTTATTGCTTCGATCAATTACAAGATAATCCATTATATCAACGAAATATTTTTGGTTTTTTCATTTTAGATTATCCAGTCCAGAGATTTCGGCTCACCGCAAGATGCCTTTTTTAGAGGTGCTCCCGGAGATCAGCTGTAGCAGCTTTCAAAAGAATTATTTTTACAAATAATAAATGTTTAAATACAGTCAAATGTTACCATAATATGTATATAAATTTGTACGTTAATAGATTTAAAGGTCGTCTAAACAAAAATTCTTGGAAAATCAATCTTTTTGGGCCTCCTGACTGTATATAACCCCTTAACTGACATTTCGTATGGAAAGCTGTGAACTTTCCGCGGTAAAATTGCGCGCGAGTTCAAATTCAAAACTCGAACGTGCAGAAATTATGCCATTTCTGGCAGTTCTAAAATCCTGACGTAACACCCCCCCCCCCCCCCGTACGTAGTCCATAACGCCTGGCCGGACCTCCCCCTCCCCCAATTGCATTGCATATTTTGTGTACGCCCCATAAAGGCTAAATTTCACATGGACCTTTCTACACGGAGAAAGAGATCGTTCAATCAACAAAATTGTTCACTGACAGGTGGACAATTAAATGTTGAGATGAAACACTATGATATTTCATTATTCCAAGTACCCGTTAGTCACATGGTACGTATAATTCTTAATATAACCTAATACACCAATTAAAACAAAAAAATTGGTCGTCACCTCTCAATGGCGACTTTAGTCAGCCCAAGATGTTTTCGAAATTGAAAATATTTTCAGGCTCGTCAGGCTGTTTTTTATCGCGACACGGCGTCACGAGACGAGACGAGACCAGATGAATGACGCGCACGAGCGGAAGTGTTGTGAATTTTTGGCTTCACGAATTTTGTCAGACGAGACGTGACACATGTATGTGTGTGTAAAAATTGAGGGCTACGAATGGATGGTCGAAATAAGAATACGTATGTATATGTAGCGAATAACGTGTAATAAAGATTTCAAAATATATAATTATTTTTAATATCCCATTCTCTTGCATACTGCAAAGAGTGTACATTTTTGTTCACTGTACATGAAGAAAAATATTCCTATCTAAAAATACGTGCAAATGTTTCATCACATCATAGCCAAATAAAGAGTAATTGAGGCTCACGAATGTTGATCAAAATCATATGCGATTATCCTCCTATCGGAGTTAATGTTCGTTAAGACTGTCGAAGTAGCGACATGTCATGTTAAGTCGTTTCTCGTTAATGAACTTATTTTTATACTCGTGGTGAAGATCGACTTTAATTTTATCAAATGTAGATTAATTCTATTGGTGTACGGATCGACCACTGCGTTCTTATTTTTTAAATGTTAAAAGCCGCTTCGTATCACAAAATCTTGAAAAACTCGGCAAATAAAAACGTCGCAAATATCTTGACATGATATGATCGTTTTTTCCGGATTATATAAGCTTGAAATTATGTTATTGACAAATTTATATGTGCACCTACGATAAAACGGAAATTTTCTTCAATATCCCACCAAAATCCCGTTCACAACAATTTTCATGAGAAAATTTATTTTTATGCTTGACTAATAATGGAGTAATTATTTGTTTTCTTCCAGCTCGAATTGGATCTTGTTTTTAGCGACTCAGATAGTTTATGGTCAATACTAAGTTTTCATATACCTCCAGATTTCAAGGTTGTTATGTTAAGGTTAAACCAACATGTTACCACCAAGCTGAAATTTTTTTCTGGACCTTTATGTAACCTTTTTATTGATCATCCTGTGCAGTTTGAATACGATCAATAGTACCGTTTTTTAGAGAAAAAAACGGCTACTCGACGTATTTCGTGGGCTAATTACATTGCGCTTATGGAAAACTCCCGATCATTTTTCAGTACATTATTAATATTTGCTAAGTGAACGTTACCACGGAGCTGAAAAAGAGGTACGTTTCGACTAAATATCGGATTAACCCTCGGTACCGTAAAAATGAGGATTCACAGTAACGTTATAAAATTATTAATATCTTTCGTAGCGAATTTGTGCAAAAATCAAGCACACAAAATATTAGGCTGTGCCATCATGACAACGTCGTAGACGGTACAAATGCTACCTACCTTATCGGTATTCGGTAATTATGCCCGGCAACCTCAAACTACTCGGTCGGGATAATTAACAACGAATATTATTGGTACTAATTCTCTTAATTAGTAATAATTACTTAATATTAATTGGATAACTATGTTTAAAAAATTATACATTTCTAGACAGTTCTAGGCAAAGACAAAATAACGCGGATTTTTTTTCATGCATACATTTTTTTAGAATATCGGAAAATTGTTAAAGTTTTTGATTTTTTCGAGATTATAGACAGCTTTAGTACACACTTTTTTCTTTCCAGCCGAATTTTTTTACCCGGACCGATATTCATTTTTGCCAGCACCTTGGGCCGATATTGAGGTTACGAACGGGGGGCACATGTCTGTAACTTGGCGACACTTCTGCCAACCTGGGCATTACAATATACCACGATTTACGACGTTGCCAATTTCTTTGGCGTTAATTAAGCGAGAAAAATTTATAGAAAACAATTATACAAAGTAATGAAAACACTTAAGGGGTTAGGCCATAGCAACGGGTATAAAATCATGTGCGTATTTAACCATTTTTTTCGCATGAAAAAATGATTCACTCATAAAATTCACACATCTATTTAGTATGAATATCAAGCTGTTAGAAAATACATATATTTTCTTTCGATGTACAAAACGGCCGACTACTAATATTATCTTTTATAATATTTTTTTTAGCCGCTTCACGGCGTTAGCATCCACAATTTTTTACCTAGAACAAAAAACTAAAATTCTCGCCAATCTACATTAGAATACCTAGAGAAGTATGTACGGAATTTAAAAAAATTTGTTTTATCCAAAAGTTGTAGGTGTTTGAACGAATTTTCAGTGAAAAATTTCGTACAAAACTGCTCATAAAATGAAAAGTTTTCGATTAATCAGAAATTCCGTACGTACTTCTCTGCGAAATGCAATTAGGAACATAACTTTTAAATTTGAAGTAAATCGAGTGAAAATTGTTGAAGTTATGTGTCACGCCAAGTGAAAAAAAAATGTCTTGCTGTGAATCGAATAGTAACTTATTCTTGTGATGATAAAGCGCCGTTTTAGCGAAAAAGATCGATTTTTTGAAAATTCTACTGTGGCCTTACCCCTAAATGTAATCACCGAATGTTTAAAAATGAATATTTTTGCAAAATAGATGTATAAAAATAGTTCGAAAACGTACGTTTAATATGACGATTATTTGAACGCTAACAGTTGGTAACAGTCAATCGGCTCCGTGCATAAAGCATAGGGCGCTCCCCTCATACTTCACCGCCGACGGCTAAACCCCATAAAAACCTTAAATACTTATGTACAATATATTTAGAGACAAGTGAAAAATGCATTCAACCAACTTCTGCGAAAATACAAGCTATGTTTTTAATATTTGCATAATTCATCCTCATGACGGTTAATTAAGAAGCCGTTATTTACGCAATAAACACGATGAAATGGACTCGACCGACAGTTCCTGTTTTTTTCATAGGTGCAAACAATAATGCGACAATTTTGAATCAAGCCTGTCGCTCCATCTGTCTTGAGCCGTGATTAAGCTCTCTCGAGTCAACGAATAGAAATAGAAGGTCTGCAATACCAACGCTTGACAAGTAAATTCGCTGCGGTGGATAAACGCCACTCTTGCCAGATGTTCCTTTCCTTTTCTCATTTACTAATCGAATTGATGGTGTACGTGTAACTAGAGATGGACGCTAAATTCGCCGCAGTGGATAAAGGCCACTCTGGCTTGATGTTCGTTTTTTTCCTTTTCTTATTTAGTAATGGAATAATTTATGTAAGTGTAACTAGAGATGGACGCATTCGCGATTGTCAAAAATGTCCTGAACGTAACAAAAGTTCGATCGATAGTTCGTAACGCGAACAGTGATTTTTCCAAAAACGTGTCCGAAATTTGCCGAAGGTAAATTTGCACGAGACATGTAATATTTCGATAACACGTTCACAAAAATAACTTTGTCAAAATGACTTCTGTAAAAAAAACCTTCCAGGAAAAAACTTGATTGGGTTAATTGGGTTTTTTTTGTAAAAAAATTGGTTCGACCGAAATTATGAATCTTGATTTTTGTGAAATTTATTTAAGGATGGCACCCGTGCAAGAAATGTTTTTGTCCAACGATTTCTAATCTGAATTTTTCAAATTAAGGGGTTATGCGTAATTGTGAAAGTCGAAAAATCGCTTTTATCAAAACCAATATATTTTGACAGTACCTATATCGTCTTATAAATGGTCCCTGAAAATTCCAAAGTGATCGGATCAATATTAACAGATAGGCTGTTATGTTGACCCCCGTCGGAAGGCTCAGAGTGTCGTTCGGAACTTTAAACGCTTTTTTCTCGAAAGCACGTTTTTAAAGTTGGTGAGCAAAATATCTCAAAAGCTACTGTATCGATTTTTCTGACCTTTTTAGCGCTTCTTCTAGATGTAAATATGTAGTATTCGATCGCAGGATTTTTTCCAATGTATACTTTTGAATTTATGACCTAAAAATGCACATTTTGTTCGTAAAAATTAAGACTCTGACTTTGAACACGCGTTATTTTTTTGTTAATTTAATATTTCAGAAATTCCTTCCATGAAGGGGCACTACTAGTGTGACTGCCCAAAAAAGGTGATTTTCGGGAATTTATTGAAAGAAGAGTATTGCATCGAATGTTTTGAAATTTCGAGGATATATTTGCGTATAAATTATGTATACACAGTAATTTTTTCTATAACATTTTTTAAGTTTCAGTTACTTATGCGCCGTCTCCCGAGGCTCAAAAAAGTTCTCCTAGTGCTGCAGTAATTGCGGCCGTCAGAGTGCCCGAAATAAAAAAAAAAGAAGTCCGTTAAACTAGAAGGTATTGCCTGTACAATTATAGATTAAACGAACTTACCAAGTGAAGTTCGATCATAATTGTATGAGCGCCTCTTCCGAAGTGATCAAGGATCGTAGTACCCCCCTCTCAGTCCCAGTGTCCACCATTTTAAAGCTCAAACAAGCGACGCGCGTGTCGCCGCCGTCGCCGCCCTTCTGGATCATTCTTCAAAGCTGTGCCACGGTGGAACCGTGGTTGTGCCGTAACTTCTCGGGGGAGAAGGGTCTAATTGTAACGTAGACCTAGGTTCGAGGGCGGGAGTGATCACTTCGGAAGAGGCGCTCATACAATTATGATCGAACTTCACTTGGTAAGTTCGTTTAATCTATAATTTTATTTCGCGCCTCTTCCTCGTGATCAAGGATCGTAGATGTTTAAAGTCTAGTTACGGCACCTCGAATAGTGACACCAGAAAAAAGACTTGGACTTTTTATTGTCATCCTGGTTTACACGCGGTTAACCGATACGAAAATCGTTAACAATTGTTCTCTGCTATTTCTATAGCGATTCTAATACCGCTTTTGCAAACACGTTACAACTTTTCACTATTTCTCGATCATAAAATTTTGCAAATGTTTCTGAGTTACTTGTCCATCCGGCTGTTTTCCGGATGATGTCTAAATCGACTCCGTGTCTTCTTGCCGCTGAAGTTGAGGCATGATGAGTACTGTAAGCGGTGAATATACCCGTATCTACTCCACTTTCTGTTAAAACTTCCTTTATCCATCGACTTAATGTCTGAGACGTTACTGCCTTAAAAGGCCTTTTGAAAGAAATGAACAAAGACTTCGTGGAGCCACGAATGTCCTTTGTGCGTTCCAAATACTTCTTTAACGTCGACGCTGCACAAATTTCTATATCTTCCAAATAAAACGGCAAGACTAGGCAAGGTTGCCTCCTATTGGGTCCTGACGTTTTTATTCTTTCCGGGATTTTTATTTCAACGAATTCCGCTGTTTCGCGTATGTTTCTTATATCTATTAAACCGAAGGTCTGTAATCTGTGACCCGTAGTTAACGCTAATAAAGTAATTAGTTTTTTGGATAAGGCCTTAAGGGCAATATCTTCCTTATTCGATTGCGCCGATAAGTAATCGAGGACGACCTTAGGATCCCAGGTGCAATCATACCTGGGCTTGGAAGGTCTTTTTCTAAAGACGCCTTTGAAAAACCTCTTAATGCTCGGATCCTGTCCGATCTCGTGACCGACTATTAGTGATATTGCCGAACGTAGGCAATTTAAAGTGCCGTATGAAGCACCTTTCTCAAATATGTCCGTTAAGCCTGCGAGTATGTCCCGAATCGAATCCGTAAACGGGCTAATGGAGTTCGCGCTACAGAAAGCCCACCACTTTTTTAAGGTGGAATCGTACTGTTTTAAGGACGATTCTGTTAACGACGCCATCATTATCTCAATGGTGTTGATCGGTGTCTGTCTTCGTTCGAATCCTTCCCTGATAATTTTCCTGCCACCAGGGTAAGGTGTCGCCATAGTGGATGAGGCTCCCTGTCACACGAGGTTAACAGATTAACATTTGATTTTAGATAAATAGGTTTTGAAACTAGCATTTTGTTGAAGAGCGGAAACCAGGGTTGTGCAGGCCACTCGGGGACGACCACGATGCCCTCCGCTCTCTCGTCTTTAATTTTCCGGAGGACCCGAAGAATAATGGCGAATGGCGGAAACGCGTAGAAACAGAGATCTTCCCACGACTTCGTGAACGCATCTACCGAAAGCGAGTCTGGGTCTTTGAACCATGAAAAATATTTTTTACACTTTGTGTTAATACGACTGGCAAACAGGTCAATCCGCGGTTTCCCAAACTTCGTAACAATTTTTTCGAACGCTTCGTTTGCCAATTCGTACTCTGTTTCCGGTTCCATCTTTCTTGACTCTGCATCAGCAACGAAATTTTCTTTCAAACTTATATACGATGCAAATAGTACAATGTCCCGTTCTTCACACCATTGCCAGATTTCTTGGGTTATCCTGTTTAGACTGACGTACTGCACTCCGCCCATCCTATTGATGTAGGAGATAGCAGTCGTGTTGTCTATCCTGAGAAGGATGTCTATACTTCGCAAGTGTTTCACAAAACATTTTAATCCGAAAAACGCTGCTTGTAATTCGAGGCAATTAATATGCATTGAGCGTTCTGATGCATCCCATGAGCCGCGTGCTGTTTCGTCCCCGCAGACTGCTCCCCATCCCGTCAGCGATGCATCCGAGTAGATTTCTAATTGAAATTCTAATGCCTTCAACGAATAACATGACCTTTGCACCTTGCATTTCCACCAAAGCAGATCTGACTTAGTGTTATCGTTCAGGGTCATGATCGCGTCACAATTTCCGTTACTTTTCTCTAGAGCTAAAAATTTTTCTCTTTCTAGAGCCTTTGTGTGAGCATATCCATATTTTATTGCTGGGCAGAACGAAACAATTGAGCCTACCGTCCGAGCAAACTCTCGTATCGTGCATTTCTTTATCGATATGAATTTTATTGCCAATTCTAATGCTTTTGCTTTTTTCTCATTCGGGAGTTCAATCGTCATTCGATTAGTATCGAATATAAAGCCTAAATACTTGCATCTCTGGACGGGATGGAGCTGGCTTTTTTCTCGATTAATTATAAATCCCATCTCCTCTAACATTATCTGAGTGTGTGAGACATTCGATACGCATTCGTTATAAGACTTTCCGAGTAACAGGAAATCATCCAGATATGCCACCGAAAGGAACCCCATTCGCCTGAGGTCTGAAATCATTGGTTTTACAATTTTTGTGAATACATAGGGCGCGCTGGAAAGGCCGAAAGGTAAGCACGAAAACTGAAAGAGCTTTGCTCCAATTTTGAATCTTAAGTATTTTCTATCCGAGTCTCTGACCGGTATAAGATAGTACGCATCTTTTAGATCGATTGAGGCCATGAACCAATTTTTGCTTAATAATCTTGCCACTGTCTTGTGGTTTTCCAATTTGAAGTGTTGTGTTTCCACGAATTCGTTTAAGTTTTTCAGATTTAATATTAATCTATACGAGCCGTCAGGTTTTTTCCGTAAAAAGATGGTCGAGATAAATTGGTCTCGAGTCGGCTCAACCGCTTCTATAGCCCCTTTTGTCAATAATTCTGTAATTTTTGATAGAGTATGGGTTTCTTCCTCTCGCGACCAATGGGTGTCCTTCGGCGGTTCTATTTGGAATGGTTTGCGCACAAAAGGTATTTTATACCCTTTTACCCACGACAAAATAGATTTGTCACTAGTTAGCGCCTGCCATCGGGGCAAAAACGATCGCAGCCGACCGGCTGGTTTACCTACGGGAATTATGTGCGCCTCCTCCCGTGTCTCTCGTTCTGTTCCTTCTTGTACGAAGGCTTGCTGTGCTGAGACAGTCTCGAATTCCTCTGGGATTGTTGTCGATGCCCGCCCCCCGAAGCTGGTTGACTCTTGGAGCGTTGTTGGCGAGGCGGGAACTTCGGGTTTTTTGTCTGTTTTTTCCCCTGCGGCCTTGAGTGCTTCAAATCTTTTGATGAAGTTTCGATCAAATTCGCTGCCTTGACATTTTCGGACAGATCTTTGCCGAAAAGCCATTCGTCGATATCAGTCGAGCTTAGCGTCTCTTTCATCGCAGCGTTAATGTTTGTCAAAATCAAACTTCTCCGAATCGATGATTCATCGTGATGTAAATCTGCCAGAAGTCTGCTTGAGTTTCCGAGCGCTTCAATCACGGCGAGATTTTGTGACTCTCCTTTATGTTTAATTAATGTCGATAAGGCTTTGCCCACTGCCGCAAGGCATGCGCAAATTTTTTGTTGTTTTGCGACAATCCTTTCGTCTCTTTTCCAGACAGCCTCTTGCATCGAAGCTTTCACCTCTCGGTTGAGCTTCGGAGGATCGGTTCGCGTACAATTTGAAGGAGGAGGATACTTTTTAAGAAGTTCTGTTCGCTCCTCTGCTGGGAGTCCTAGCTTGAGAATTTCTTCCCATCTAGCGACTAAGTCGCTGTGTATTGGCTCGGATAGAGTCCGTTCTTCCGCGAAACGTTTTCCTATTACGTTCAGAATGTCCTCATCTAGCGCAGTCTCGATGGGTGTCTCAGTCTGCTTTGGTGTGCGCCGCGCATCTCTCCCAGACGATGATCTGCTCCTCCTGCTGCTGTCTCTGCAGCCGCTGTTGCTACTGCTGCCTCTGCTGCTGCTACTATTACCTATAATACCAAGTGCGAGGCGTTTTTTTTTTTTTTTTTTTTTTTTTCATTTCTAGGTTAGAGCCTAGGCAAATTCTTGTTGGGTAATCAAGATATTCGATTTTTCTACGACAGATTAGAGTCTGTCTACTTAACCTCAACGGCTGCAAACCAAAGCCCCAAACGCGCACGGTGTAGGTTAGGGCCTACGCCGCGTCGCTTCTCCGTAGTTGCACGTATAGGTTAGAGCCTGTGTGCCAACGATGCAGGTTAGAGCCTGCGTACGTTGTTTTTGATTCCTCCACAGGTTAGACCCTGCGTACGTTGGTTAGAGCCTGCGTACGTTGTTTTTGATTCCTTCACAGGTTAGAGCCTGCGTTGCGTGTGCGTTAATGCACGCAAGCAAAGGAAATGAAAAGAAATGATTCATGCTTACTACGCGAGGATCGCGACGAAGCTGAATCGCTCGATGACGGTCTCGAGTATCTCGAACGTCGGGTTTTCTTTTCTTTCTTCCGATGTCTCCTGAGTTCCTCTTCTAGATGTTTAGCTCGTTTTTTCCAACGATTCTCCTTTTCCGCTTTCCTATCCGATTTTTTGCTTCTTCTTCTTTTATTTCCCATCTTGAGCATGTGGACGCCTTGGCACCAAGACGAAGAATGATCCAGAAGGGCGGCGACGGCGGCGACACGCGCGTCGCTTGTTTGAGCTTTAAAATGGTGGACACTGGGACTGAGAGGGGGGTACTACGATCCTTGATCACGAGGAAGAGGCGCGAAATACAATGACGCAAGATTGTGAAAACAACTAAAATCCAACTTAAATCCAAATTACGTTTAAAAAAATGACGGTTTTTTGCATGGCAAATTGACATTTGTTATCCAATCGTAACACTGGAAAGTCATTGTACGAAGAAACAAATACTTAATACACGAAAACAACATTCAAGTCCATCGGATGATTTGTATTCGAGTTAGAACTGCAGCAAATTTGAAAAATGTCGTTTTGAGAAAAACGCGTTAAAAGATAAAAATTATGATTTCATTGTTATAAAACGATAAAAGTTTAAGGTCTATACCTTATACTTTTTTGAGGTATAGACCTTAAATCGATACCTGATGACCTTAAACCTACTTTAAAAGTATAGGGTCTTTATCGGTCTTTCTACCTTATACTAGATTTTTTTGTATTTTTGATAGTCTATACCTTCAATTATACCTTACTACTATACTATTGTAGTGGTAAGGTATGCTTGAAGGTATAGACTATCGAAGAATGCAAAAAAAATCGATTTGGTGAGAGAGTCACACTAGTGGTGCCCCTTAATAATAGGATAAACTAAAATACTAACGAAATCTCTTTGATTTTTTTATATTAGATAACCTGGTACAGAAGGGCATTGCTCACCGTAAAATACATTTTTAAGAAGTGCTTCGCGGATATCGACTGCAAGTCAATTATAATTGGCTATTTTAAAACAAAAAAATTACAAATTGTTTTTTAGATCATACTTTTTCAAATACCTAATTTTTGTATAAATTTATGATCACGATTAAAAAAAAAAAACAGAAATGCGTCGTTTTCGACTGCTACAACTAGGCTATAGAAGTGTCTCATCACAGTCATCAAAATATTGCAATTTACTCTACATTCTCACTGAAACTTCTCCTAGTTGAATTTGCGGGTTTCTCCAGACTGCCATAATTTTGAAATCACGAACACAATTTCTCGAGACACCCTCTGCGTTCTTCTCTTCAAGTTTCATAGCTGCACTTGGATCATGAAGACGAAAAAACAACCATCTGTGTAACATGCTATTAAGGGATTAGCCTACTGTGACGAGCGTCGAAACAGACTAATTTTCAATAATTAATTACGGAAAAACTACTAATGCAATGTTGACAATTGTTTTATACGATGTCATGTGCACGTTAAAGAGTGCGTTCAAAAATGTTTATTGAAAAAAATTTACAATTGGATGGGTTATATCTCCTCGTGCGTTCCGGTGATTTTCTTCCGCGGCCGGTCGGTGTACGTGATGACGCAAGTACCAGTGATGTGGATAAAAAAAGTATGGTCATTAACTACATTGTATTGGCTATCGGCGTACGGAGCTTTTTAATTTTTTTCCTCTTTGGTGACGAAAAAAAAATTCCTGATTTCATTCGAAATTTTCGGCTAAAAAAACGTGTTATTTTTATCAATAATTATTAAACAAAAAAAAACGACAAAATCTTCCGTCCGCCGACAAGTACTATTCCTTTGAATATGTGTACCAAATTTCAAGTCGATTCATTGATTACAGCTCGAGATATCGTGTACACCGTTTTGAAAAACATAGTTTCGAGAAAAACGCGTTTAAAGTTCGAGCACGGGTTTTACGAGTGAATATTTTTTATTTTCATGCCTTACCGTTAATCTGCCATTCCTGCATTTTTGCATATTAATCTTAACCGTTCAAACTATTTTTCAAAGGAAAAAACGAAAAAAATTTTTTTTTCAAAAATCACTGTAGGACAAGCCCTTAATCCAAACAGAAAAATGATCATCCGGTCCTGCCAACAAATTTCGCAAAGCTTCTCTTTGCAAAGTTTTCCATGAGCTTTAAGGGGTAAAACTTTCGAAACAGTTAAAACTTTCGAAAAATCATTTTTTTTTTATTTTTTTTTTCGTAATGTACATATATTTAAGTGCACACACAGAAAACTTATTATCAATCCGGCGAATATTCTCGAAGTTACACGCACATTTGTAACAACGTGTCAGAGCGTTTGAAAGTGATATTGAAACTTTAAACGCGTTTTTCCTAAGTCTGTGTTTTTAAAGTCGGTGCGCAAGATTTCTCGGAAACGGCCGAACCGATCAGTCTCAAATTTTAACACAATATTTTCAAGTATATTTTTTAGTAATTAATCGAAGGTTTGTTCTCACCGATAAATATTTTCCATTTTATAAACCATTTAAGGCCTACATTTTTGTCAAAAATCGATTCTTTTTTGAGAAGCCGCCATTTTGTCAAAAATTATTATTTTGCTTATTCCTTCGGTCAATTACAAGATAATCCATTATATTAACGAGATATTTTGGGGTTTTTTCATTTGAGATGATCCAGTCCAGAGATATCGTGCTCGACGCAAGACCCCTTTTTTAGAGGTCCTCCCGGAGATCAGCTATAGCAGCTTTCAAAATAATTATTTTTAGAAACAAAAAATGTTTGAATACAGTTAAAAGTAACCATAATATTTGTACAATTTTTTACGTTAATAGATTTAAAGGTCGTCTCAACAAAAATTCTTGAAAAATTGATCTTCTTGGGCCTTCTGACTGTATATAACCCCTTAACCCCACGATGGAACTTTTTCTCAAGCTTATTCCAACACAGTCCTCAAAAGCGCTAATAGAGCAAGCAATTTTCGACCAACCTATGTGGTGATCATTTTACAAGGATTCGAAGCACAGTAATGAAGCTCACCACATGTCATCACGGTGACAAGACTCAGAGTGCCAATGAAAAATACAACAAGCAGCGTCATCCTGTCACAGTTGAACTAATGGACTTTCCTTACTTTCCACCGTCTTTATAATATCACCGGATTTACGATGATGGCTTCATTCAATGGGAAGCACTTCAAACCTAGTTTGACGCCTATATTTAAATCTGATATTGAGCACAAATTTCGTTGCACTGATATTATTGTGCAGTATTTGCATTAAGTATATATCCTTAACGCGAATACTTTACAACAATGTCAGTGCAAGGAGATTTATGCTCCACACTAAACTACACGCTGATAAAAATCTTCCAATGTTTTTACGTCATTGCATTCGTACTTGCTTCCACAAAAAGCAAGTATCCTCTGGACAACTTTTATCGATGAATGATAATTCGCGTAACAGTTTGCAGAAATAAAAACTTTCCCTGATATATATCACTTTCCGTTGTGATTGCCGACGTTGCAGTCTCGTTTAAAATTATCAGTCCGCATACATAAATGAACATTCAAATGGCAAGTCCAGATGTACGGTAAACTATATCATGACCACTTCCTGGCCAATCTTATGTGTCAGACGTTGCAGCTGGACGTATTGAACTGTTCAATCAAGAAACTTTTGTAGATGTCGAATCTTGGTGATGTGCAACGAAAGGATATGGCCCTTGGGGACAAACGGGGTTTGTGCAATTATACATGCTAGAACAGCGATGAGAATGGTATCGTCTTTAACTGTATAATGTATTTTGAAGTTGCAGCACACAATAGATAGCGAAGGATTATAATTCTGCCATCATTTCTATAAACATTACTCGAGCAGTCATTACCCTATGGGATCCCGAGTAGAAATTGTTCTAGCCTGTCTGAGTTACGACCTAGTAACCGGTTCGCTCAATTGAGCTCATACGAACTGACCAATGGTTGGCTAGCTATGAGCTAGTAATATTGTGAATGTTTTGTTTTCCAGCCCTTGTCTAGTCACTGCTCGTCTGATCTTGGTCACAAATGACAAAGTGAGGTTATGCGACTACGTATAGTTCCATCGAGCGAATGGCTCATGGCTGACTAGCTAACATAAATTTTAGATGGCTTTACAAAAAAAAAATTCTCAAGTGGGCACGACGCCATAACCTAACCAACACTAGCTAACTGTGGCTATGCGACCCTTGGTTAGTCACTGCCCAGCCGAGATTGGTCACGAATGATAAAGTGTGGTTATGTGACTACGTGTAGTTCTATCTAGCGATTGGCTCATGGCTGACTAAGCAACTTGAGTTACAGATGGCGTTGCGAATGCAAAAATTCTTAAGTAGGTATCTCGCCATGACCTAGCCACCTAACTGCTGCTGTGCACCCCTTGGCTAGTCACTGCCCAGCCGATCTTGGTCACAAATGACAAAGTGTGGTTATGTGAATACGTGTAGTTCCATCGAGCGACTGGCTCATGGTTGGTTAAGCAACATGAGTTACAGATCACGTTGCGAATGAATAAAATCCTCAAGTCGGTATCTAGCGATGACCTAGCCAACACTTCCCAACTGCGGCCGCACTGGCCGGAATAAATGATCGGACAAATACAATTTAAGGTTATGTAATTCTATGCGATTATCGCTCTCAATGCGAACGCAATTAAGTCATTGATCCGATAATGTTATTTACATTTGTTAATCCACCCATTTTTCAATAATCTGCCATTGTGTAGTGTAACATATGTAGACGATAAGAAAATTCAGAAATTAAACAAGTAGAATTGGCTCAGTGGACAACGTCACAACTCATCACCCAGAGGTCCCGGGATCGAAACCACGTTACGGCGTAAGCGTTTGTCTGAGATCATTTTTAATTGAACCATTAATATATTTACAGCGCAAATATCATAAGCCTAATTAATGAACGACGAAGAATATCGTAAAAGGGTCCAATGATGTAAATAATGTACAAAAAAAATCACGAGAATATAAATATATAGCCGCAAATTTTTTTTAATCTAATCGCCACCTAATTTTTTGTTCCCAGTCGTTGGCTGAAAAAATTAGGTCATGGCTAGGTCAGAAATATAATCCAGCCCTGGGATATTTCTTTTTATCTAGTCACCATCTAATTTTTTGTATTCAGTTAGTAGAGGACCAAAGCGTTACAAGGCTGGGTAGTCAATCGTTAAGACGGCTAGCTAATGGCGATTCGAAACATCACTTTACTAGCTTGTGGCTAGGCGGTGATGAGTTACGTTTTCCACTCGGGTACATTTTTCTCCACAGCGCCAAGCTCGTATCTCTTTATTTTCGGTCAATAGTTTTCCCAGAATTTCATTTTTTTCGATTACGGGGGATTTCAGCGACAGCACGACTGTACTATAACAGATAATGATATATCCGGTGTATTCGTTGGATTGCTGAAGCCATCGTTTATAAAGTACGCATATTTTGGGGCTGCACGTAATCCTACTTTTAAGGGAGGGGATACCTCTAGGCGAGGAAAACAAATTGCTGATGATCATAACGCTTTTGAAAGGAAAGATTTGTTCACCATTTTTGAGACTTAGGGTATATTTTATTATTGCTTTTCGCTGTTACATGGTATTTTTTTAATTAATCTGTAAAAATGATGGAGGAATGGCACGGTCTTCTAAACTGCATTTTCAAAACTGGCATGACGTATGGCTGAAAAACAAATCGACCAATTCTGATGAAATTTGCTATAAATCTTTCTAATGTTATTGGCTAAAACATGACCCTGAATATTCTTGAAGTTAAAAAAAAAATTCGTAAACGAAAATTCACTCTTTTTGTTTCAAAGCGTACCATTTCATCGAACTTCAACATTGCTCACTTTTTCTTGCTTCATATTCGGCGGATGACTGTAAGGTAATCCTATCGCTTCACACTAGTCATAGGCAAAAAAAATAATTTGTCATAACTATAATTTTCCATGTGTAAACTGTTGAATGAATGTTCACATTTCATTAGAAAAATGAAAAAATAGTTATTCCAACGATTCGCGCAGTATTTCTACGTTTGATATTTAGCAACATTGGTTCTATGTCCGTCTCTTTTTCCTCAACCAGGCGAGTTTAACCTCCATGCTTTTCAACGTCGATCTGTCAAAACAATGTCAGGTGCGGGAAATATAAAGCATTGTATTCGGGCCACGACTGGTATAAAGCGTGGAAAATTTGTGTCGGCGACATTTGCCGGTTAAAATGAAATATATCTGGACATTTGAATAAGTGAGAAGAGGTGAGGACTACAATCAGCTGATGCCTTGCTGTCACGTCTCTTGATCGCAGCAAATGGTAATAAATCCAATACCGGAAGTTCAAATTCAACTTGATATTACATAAAAATTAGGGCAATAAGCGTAATTTCTTCTAAGAGCATTGGATTACTAAAAGTGTTAAGTATGTAAATCTGATTATTTTTAAGTATCTGACGGATTCCCACTATTATATACACTGCTGTAACGACCGGAAATTGGGTTTTTGCATGTCGTTTCGGAATTCTTTCACAAAAATACGCAATTTAGATATTTTTTTCTCTGTAATTAGGTCGATAACCGACCCTGAAATTTTACAGAGACGATTATTAATATATTTGGTGAAGCTCAAAAAAAATGAAAATACTAAGGATTGAAGCCTGGCGATAGCTTTACCTTAATGAAAGAAAAATATTCGTTGGTTTCTTGTAGATTAATCCCGCTACGTGTCACGCCGTCTAACAACATCTGCCGCAACCCGTTCAGAAGACCGTGCCATACTTCCGCCATGTTTGAAGATGAATAAAAAAATACCATGTAATAGCCAAAGGTAGTGATACTAGGTGCGCAACCAAGTTCCCGGGTTTTACACATGGATGGCGCTAGCGACACATGTAGTCGGCATACAGGTCTGAAATTGAGTGTCTTTATAGCTTGGGCATCTGTTAAGAATAGCCAGTCGTAATGTAAACAAATATCGCAACACAGCGACCTTTTTTCTCACCTCGAAAATGTCAAAGTTTGTGCCAAATAAACAGCATTTGCGGGAAGCATTGCTTTTCTGCTTCAACCTAAAAAAAACAGCAGCTGAAGCACGTCGGTTACTTGAGGAGGCCTACGGCGAACATATACCATCAAAAACAACGTGGGAAGATTGGTTCAAGCGGTTCAGAAGTTCCGATTTTGAGACTGGGGACAAGGAGCGCTCGGAAAGACCGCAAACATTTGCGGACGCCGATCTGCAAGCGTTATTGGATGAAGATGACACTCAAACAGAAGATCAACTTGCCGAGGCATTAAATGTGACTCGGCAATGTATTTCGAAACGTTTGCACGCCATGGGAAAATTCATAAGGAAGGAAAGTCGGTGCCGCATGAGTTGACTGAGAGACAAATGGAAAATCAAAGAGCCACTCCGAAATTTTGCTTTTGCGGCAGAACAGAAAGAGTTTCCTGCATCGAATTGTTACTGGCGATGAAAAATAGATATTTCGAGAATCCCAAACGCAGAAAATCGTGGCTTTCACTTGGCGAAACGTCAACATCGACGGCACGGCCAAATCACTTCGAAAAAAAGACAATGCTCTGTGTTTGGTGGAACCAGAAAGGAATCGTGTACTATGAGCTGCTGAAACCGGGCGAAACTATCAACGGGCATCGCTACCGACAACAACTAATCAATTTGAACCATGCAATGCTCGAAAAACGGCCGGAATGGGACACGAGACACGAACGTGTGATATTGCAGCACGACAACGCTCCGTGCCATCGCAGTTCCATCGTCCAGGACACCACAAAAATACTGAAATGGGATCTGCTACCGCACCCGCTGTATTCGCCAGACCTAACCCCTTCAGACTATCACTTGTTCCGGTCGATGGCGCATGGCTTGGGTGGGCTACACTTGGCCAATTAAAATGCAGTACAAAATTGGTTGGACGAATGGTTTCAGTCCAAAGACGCCTCTTTTTATCGTCGCGGTATTTATGTATTGCCAGAGAGATGGCAAAAATGTGTAAATAGCGAGGGACAATACTTCGAATGAACCATTTTTTGTATTTGCCTTGAAATTTTCGATTTTTCATTGGTAAAAAGACCCGGAAACTTGGTTGCGCACCTAGTAAAACTAAGTCTAAAAAATGGTGAAGAAATATCATTAAAAATCATGAAAATCAGCCATTTTTTCTCGTCTAAAGGTATCTCCCCCCTTAAACTTGCAGAGGATCATATCCAACGGGATTGCATAGTGAGTCGATTTTGACATAAATCGG
This sequence comes from Ophion slaviceki, assembly GCA_944452715.1. Taxonomy (NCBI): domain Eukaryota; kingdom Metazoa; phylum Arthropoda; class Insecta; order Hymenoptera; family Ichneumonidae; genus Ophion; species Ophion slaviceki. Next base: position 33,579,012 of record OX101788.1, on the reverse strand, counting down.
TAATGTGTTAGTACTGAGTTTCAGTTGTTCAGCCATCGGAAACTCAGTAAAACTGCCTCCCGCTCAGTAGTCGGCAGCGTTCACGGCGTAGCGGTCACCCATCCATGTATTGGCTCAAGCCAACGCTACGTACGATAAAATAATCACGACTGCCGTTTACTTATCGGCAATATATTATTTAGCAACAAATTGCGAATTCCATACAAAAATGTTAGTCAGCAAAAAGATAAATAGAAAAAAAAAGCGGTTAAAATCTAACTTCGCGTGTGTTCTTGGAACGCAAAACAAATCGGTCTACATGTAGACGAATATGATTCCTCTCGATAATTAATGCAGCTTTTTTGCTTGATTCTCCGTGTCATTCCGTCAAGCGCAGATAAAACGCCAACGTTACTGAAACAAGAGCAACGGGAATATTACGTTGTTCAAAAATGCCATTAATGCGGGACACCACTGTGACGAATATGAGATCGATTTTTTGCATTTTCTCAGAGTATACATATTCAAGACTATGGGGAAAAATTTTGAGTTAAAATATTAAAACTTGACCAAGTCCCAGACAATTTAGTGAGATCAGGTAGCGCAACGATTTACGTATACTAAAACTTTCGATCGCGTTTTTCTGGAAACGACTTTTGGACCTGGCCGGGATCATAACTCTAGCTATAATTGTCCGATATTCAATTTTGAAACACCAAAATTTCCGTAATTGCTGTAGATATCGTTATATGTGGTAGTTTTTTGTTCTTGTAAATAAAGCATTATTCTTGCGAAGTTATTTTTTCGAAAAACAGCTACGTGCAAAGAGAACCACGTGTATACAGATTATAAATTCTTTTTATCTTTACATCTGGAGTACAGGTAAGTTTTGAAGGATTTACAAGAGAGGGCGTCACTAGTATTAAATGGCATCGGACCGTAACCTAATATCGCCAGGCTTCAATTCAATTATTTTTTTGAGCTTCGCTAAATATATTAATAATCGTCTCTGTAAAACTTCAGGGTCGGTTATCGACCTAATTACAGAGAAGAATAAAAATTAAATTGCGTATTTTTGTGAAGGAATTCCGAGACGAAATGCAAAAACCCAATTTCCGGTGACTACAAAAGTGTGTATAATAGTGGGAATCCGTCGGATTCTTAAAAATAATTAGATTTACACACTTAACACTTGTAGTAATCCGATGCTTTCAGAAAAAATACGCTTATCGACCTAACTTTTATGTAACATAAAGTTTAATTTGAACCTCCGGTATTAGATTTATTACCATTTGCTACGATACAGAGACGTGACAGCAAGGCAACAGCTGATTGTAGTCCTAACCTCATCTCACTCATTCAAATTTCCACATATATTTCATTTTGAACCGACAAATTTCGCCGACACAAATTTTCCACGCTTTTTACCAGTCGTGGCCCGTATACAATGCTTTATATTTCCCACACCTGACATTGTTTTGACAGGTCGACGTTGAAAAGCATGGAGGTTAAAGTCGCCTGGTCGAGTAAAACGAGACGGAGATAGAACCAATGTTGCTAAATATAAAACCTAGGAATACTGCGCGAATCGTAGGAATAAATATTTTTTCATTTTTCTAATTAAATGTGAACATTCATTAAGGGTCTATACCGATGTGAACGCTGAAAATTTGGGTGATTTTCGGGAATTTTTTGGAAGAAAAGTACTGAATTAAATGTTTCGGCAAATTGAGAATATATTTGGCTATATTTGACCTATATTACATAATTTTTTCATAGAAAAATATTGAGATCCAAGCGACTTATGCGCTGCCTTTGGAGGCGCCAAAAAAAAGTTCCTCCACACTGCTGACATGATTCCGGTCGACTGAGTAGCTGAAACCGAAAAAGGAAAAAATGTCGTCAAACTGGAAGGTATTTCCTATACAATGACGTACGATTTTCGAAAAATATCAAAATCTAACAAAATAGCGTGGTTATGAAAAAAAGTCGGTTTTCTTGCCTATAAAATGGTCGTGTTTTTCAATGCCAAATCGTCAATTTTCATCCAATCAAAAATATCCTACGTCATTGTAGAGTAAATATATTGAAGAGTACTCAGTTCAAATTTCAAGCCAATCGGATAATTGCTCTTTGAGTTACAGTGTCAGCAAATTTGAAAAATCTCATTTCGAGGAAAACGCATTTAAAGATTTAACTATCGATTTTAGCCTTGAAATTTTTACAAGATATTCTTGAAAGTATAAACTGTCGAAAAAAGTTTTAAAAAATCGATTTTTTGATGTGTCACACTGGTATAACCCCTTACACATTTTCCACGTGGAAAATTTCAGTTTTTACAAATTATTTTTGTTGCATACGTTAAAAATATAAATTGTACAAGTCTCAAGTATGTTTAGTGGTATGACTAGTGTGAAGCGATAAGATTACCTTAAAGCGTCATCATTAGGCTTTAGTTTCCAGTAAGCCTCATTTTGTCGGAGTGTAAACAACATAGTTTTTTAAAACTCCAAAAATGTCGACTTTTATGCCAACAAAACGCAGTTTGCGGGAAGTTTTACTTTTCTGCCTCCATAAAAAAAGCAGCTGAACGTCATCGATTGTTGTGTGAGGCTTATTGGGACCATGCTCTATCAATCTCATAAGCCTCACACAGCAATTGATGACCATCAGGTGCTTGTTTTCCAAATGCAAACAGAAAAGTAAAGCTTCGCGTAAATTGCATTTCGTCGGCACAGAATTCGACATATTTGGGGTTGACCAAAATTATGTTGTTTACACTTCGACAAAATGAGCCATGCTGAAAACTAAAGTCTAATGATGACGCTTTAATATGAAGGTGGTTAGGTTATGGTCCGATGTGATTTAATACGAGGAACGCCCTCTCTTGTAAATCCTTGAAAACTTACTTGTACCCCTAATATTTCAGTCGAACGATTAACAAATCATTCGGCTGTTGGACCACATTTTTTATACAGAGGCTCTATTGTAGCTTAATAACGTTGTTAATTTTCAATTTATTGAAATAAAAATTGACACGTAATAAGTTTAATATATGCTCAACAACATATATTTTTTTGCAAATCCTAATTGAATAATCTAGAAGACAAAAAAACCGGAAAAAATTACCTTTTTCGGCGCACTCCAGTAGTGTCCTCTCTTAGTATTACATTTAAAAATGGTACGTGGCACTTTTGGCTTCCAAATATACGCGATATAAAAGGATCATTGATAAATTGCTAAGCGAATTAATCCTCATCTCTCTCACAGCCTTCATCACAACGCACCAAGGCCAAATGCGGAAACCATTTTTTACCGATCATCGGTCGTCACTACGCAATACCTAATACCTACAATGCCCAACAGTTATGCATTCCAGGTACGAGACCACAGATTTCTTCTAATTTTTCTATCAATGTTCCATGATATTTTTCGCATTTGGTTATACTAATTCTAGCCATTTCTGACAATACCATGTTATTCACCAATTCCCGCAATACCTGGCACGCATTGCTGAACCTTATGAGAACATTGCGAGCTTCGCTTAAGAGGGGTGATACCTTTGGGCAAGGAAAAAATGGCCGATTTTCGTGAATTTTTTTTCAAAAGAAAAAATTTCTTTACGATCTTTTACACTTGCGGTATATTTTATTACTACTTTTGGCTGTTACATGGTATTTTTAAAATTAATCTTTAAAAATGGAGGAATTATGACACGGTTTTCTAAACGGGTTGCGGCGGACATTGTCAGACGGTGTGACACGTAGCGTCAGCGGAATTAACCTGAAAAAAAAACAACAAAGATTTTTCTTTCACTAACACTAATACGCAGAATATGAACCAAAAAAAGTGAGAAATGGTGAAAAATGATTGAATGGTACGCTTTGAAACGGAAAGATTGAATTTTACGTAAAAATGGCTGCATTTTGCAATAAAAAAATCCTTCTTTTATTTTTCAAAAACATTTAGCGTCATGTTTTAAACAATAAGGTTACAAAGATGTATACGAAATTTCATCAGAATCGGTCGATTAGTTTTTCAGGTACCGTTTTTAAATATTTTCTTTTTATCCATGTAACAGTCAATAGTAGTAATAAAACATACCCTAAGTCTCAAAAATGGCGAAGAAATCTTTCCTTGTAGAAAAAAAATCAAGAAAATTCAGCAAGTTTTTTCCTCGCCTAAAGGTATCTCCCCCCTTAAACGTCGTGACTTCGTACACGATAACCGATCGAATCGACTTTATTTCGAATGCACTCACTATCCAACGACGAGAATTGCATTTGCGTCGATGATCCTTCCGCATTTCATATCGTGATATTTTTTCATCGTATCAGCAATCTGTATATTACTATACTGGCACGTGGGACTCTTCCTGGAATGCCTAGTGCAAGCTAACCGATATAGTTGTTTTTAAACACATTATCAAGCGCCGTGCAGAATGAAGTTTTTTTCTCACTTCGACCCCAGTCGCCCTGGCAGCGATCGAATCCGGTTTTATCAATCCGCTAGAGAAGGAGGAAGGAAAAAGTGCATAAACAGGCGATCGAAAAACTGAGCAAAAAAGGCAACATTCCTTTCAGCAAGAGATTATAAAAAAGCGGTCAGCTGCGTGTTGAACGACACTGTGAAGTGGACAACTTGTTGGGTATTATCAGAATTGAAATATTGAATCGAGGCTCTATCACTTTGAAGAACTTTATAAATCAATGCACGTTGAATAACAATATTTCACAAACGCCAATAGATGTTGATATTCGACATGTGACATTTTTCGGATGGGGTGGAAACTATTGTGAATGGAACATGGTAGAAATGAAAACCGTTCGTCTTACTTCTTTTCTCGAAACGAATTATTTTGTCGTTACGCTACATCTATCTTAAGGCCCGAAAAAATTGGGAAATTTCGATTTTTTTTCCGTGAAACTGTTGGTGAGAAAGAAACACATTTTTTTAACACAATGGTACCGTAAAATGGGGGGTACTTTGACAGTTTTTGGCGTGACTTTAAGGGGTTATATACAGTCAGGAGGCCCAAGAAGATCGATTTTTCAAGAATTTTTCTTGACAAGACCTTTAAATCTCTTAACGTAAAAACTTGTACAGCTATTATGGTACCTTTCAACTGTATTTTAACTTTTTTGTTTGTACAAATAATTATTTTAAAAGCTGCTATAGCTGATCCCTGAGAGCACCTCTGAAAAAGACGTCTTGCGGTGAGCACGATATCTCTGGACTGGATCCTCTAAAATGAAAAAATCCAAAAATATTTCGTTAATATAATGGATTATTTTGTAATTGATCGAAGGAATAACCAAAATAATAATTTTTGACAAAATGGCGGCTTCTCAAACAAAAAAATCGATTTTTGACATAAATTTAGGCCTTAAATTGTTTATAAATTGGAAAATATTTATCGGTGAGAAAAAACCTTCGATTAATTACTAAAAAATATACTTGAACATTTTGTGTTGAAATTTGAGATTGATCGGTTCAGCCGTTTCCGAGAAATCTTGCTTACCGATTTTAAAAAAGCAGTTTTCAGAAAAACGCGTTTAAAGTTTCATAAGCACTTTCGAATGCTTTGACACGTCCTTACAAATGTGCGTGTAACTTTGAGAATATTCGCGGGATTGACAAGAAATGTACTGTGTGTGTACTTAAATATATGTACATTACGAATTAAAAAAATTAAATGATTTTTCGACAATTTTCACTGTATATAACCCCTTAACAGAGCGAGCCCGCGTGACCTTCTGTGGTGGGCGGCAGGTGCGGGGAACAAACTTGAACAACAATTTGTTGTTCAAGTTTATTATAATGTTGCTAAAGTTGACTGAAATGTTGCTCTAGTTGATCTTGATCTCTATAATAATTATATGACCGATTGAGTGCCTATAATAGTACCCTAGGTACTTGATATTTTTATGTAAAATGTTTCCTTAAGGGAGGACACCGCTGTAACTGCCTATTTTCGAACGTGTTTTATGGATTTTTTTTAAAGGAATAGAACCAGCGCAAAAGAACTTTTAAGTTTCATTAGTTACATATTGAAGTATGTAAAAAAATGTATTTGTCGGAAGAATAAATTTAAAAATAATCGAAAAAAAAAGAGATGAATTTGAAAACGAAAGTTCGTTTTTTCTGCCATAATTGTCCTATCGAAAGTGATATATTTTTTATAATTTTCAATTAATAGAAAAAAGAAATCGTACTTGACTGTTAAAGCAATCTAAGAAGCTACAGTTAAAATTTCAAGTCGATTGGACGAAAACTGTTCGAGTTCTGCTGCGTGCCGATTTGAAAAACATGGTTTTGAGAAAACCATATTTTTTTATTTTGGTGGAATGTTTTTTTAAATAAACATTTACGAAATAAGTTCAATGTATGATTTATAACATACCTTTTTTCAAAATCTCAAAGAAATAATCCAGTAGACCAAATAACTGTAAAAACGACCCTTTTTCAGCCTGTCACAGTGGTATCCTCCCTTGATAAAGATGACAATTTGATTGTAAAAAATCGTTGTTTTTTATTTAATTCCATGTATAATGCGTAAAGTATGCATTTTTTTATCAAAATGATGTCAAAGTAACCCTTCATCTTCGACATAAGTTGCATTTCAACGCCTTATCAAAGAAACTCTACACTCGAGGTTACTTTGGCACTTCAAAAAAAAATATATATACAATTGTAAGAGGGTGGTGGGGTGGTGGTTGACCACAATTGTAAGAGGGTGGTGGTTGACGACAATTCTCCGAATTAAAAAAATTGCGATGGTTCACAATGCAGAAAATCATTAAAGCGAACGGCCAAAAAGTCGAGTGGTTGAAATCGCGGAGGGTCAAAATGTAGAACGGCCCGAATGGCGAATCGAGCAATACGTCACTTGCGCCTCAGAGTGAAGCTGCGAGATGGCGTTGGCGGTCTGTCGGCTAAAACATCGTAAGACAGTCGTCCCACGTGACGGGCCCCACCACGTTCGCCATTTTGGCAGTTCGACCTTTCGGCATTCGACATTTCGGGCCATCGACATTTTGCGTTTCGATATATTGCTTTTCGCCATAGACGGTATTACGCATATTAGGCACTCGCTATTTTCTGTTTCGGAGATATGGGTGTTCTACATTTTTCGATTCTGTATTTTTATGTTCCGAATTGCAGACAATCTGAATATTCGTTTTCGAATAATTTACCTCTCTAATAAATAATGGTTCGATTTATAGTCATTCGATTTTTTTATCAGTCGAAAGATAAAATTTCGAATGATTTAACCTTCGTTATTTTGAGAGTTCATAATTCTGTCGTTTCGAAATGTTTGTCGTTCTATATTTAGTCATTCGACATTTTTACCCCCACCCGAACAAAGTCGTCATTTTTACGTAACTATTGAAAAACGAAGATTGATTTCAAAGAAGTGAGATCGTCAACGGTCTCTAAATATTTCTAATCGCATCTCCTGTGAATTTGGATGTAATCCATCAAGTGGTTCTCGAGATATCATGTCCACCGACTTTGGAAATAGTATCATCAGCCGGCGGCCATGTTTTTGTTTGCTCAATATATGTAGCTTTACGTTAGAAAAAAATGCGTTTCCTTTTCACCAACCGTTTCCCAGAAAAAACTCGGATTTCGCCCATTTTTATTATATATAAATATATATAAATTATTTTAACATTTTTGACCAAAGTGCTACAAGAATGAGGGTTGGTAATGAATGTGGTGATAGGTGGAAGAGCATGACGAAATTATGAGGCTTTCCGGTGTCTATGGAACCCTAAAGAGAGATCCAAAATCGTAGAAAACATTCAACCACTTTTCAGATTCTCGTCAAGATGACACCACAAGGGATTCTCTTCTCGAGTACTATCAAATATTCGAATATTCATTCTTCGTTTCATCCGTATAAAACAAAATTTACTCAATTTTTTTCCTCACGTCAATAATATCCACGTGCACATATCAATAAATTATACGGCAGCCATTTTTCCACCACCGTAAAATGTTTCATTGACAGTGTTAAAAATTGGTACAAAAATGTGCGAAAACATATATCCCGAAAATACAACTAGACAAATTCTAACAACATATGGATATTAATTTAAAAAAAACAAAGACACCAATATCAATACCCGATAATATCTTCGAAACAGCAATAGCGAGTTTCCCCAATACGACAATAATAATCTCGTCATCGATCGTCTTACCGATACGATATAGAAAAAATGTATTAGTTGTAGGCCGGCGATTCTTGTTCTCTCTCCATCACTCTGTTATATTTCTTTTTTATCTTCATCGTCGCCTTGTGGCATTCTTGGATGACGTGTGCAAGACCTCGGAGCACAAAAAGAATGTTTCTCGCATGTTCTTTCTCTATATTCCATCGCGAAAGCATTTGGCGTTGGTTATGAAGAAGAGATCTACAGGGTGTCCTAGAACTGAATGCATTCCCTGATATGGGGGGTAGGGGGTGAAATTCTGAGTCGATCAATATAAGCATGGATGGCTCTCAGATCAACTCCTGAATTATTATTAATTGTTTAAGGTGGGCCAATCAGGTGCCCCCGATGAGCCGGCGTACGTCGGTGAGCGATACGGGCGTGTAGTGGTGCCTGTAAGTGCGGCGCTCCCGCCAGGCACCACTAGACGCGCGTACCGCTCACCGACGTACGCTGGCTCATCGGGCGCACCTGAATGGCCCGCCTTTAAAAATTAATAACAATTCAGGGGTTGATCTAAGACCCAAACATGATTATATCAATCGACTTAGAATTTCACCCCCAACCCCCCATTCCAGGGAACGCATTCAGCTCTGGGACACCCTGTATACGGTAATTAAATTTCAATACTAGCAGCGATAGCGCTCTCTACGGAAACTTGCGAAGTGAGTATACCGGTACCTGCCTTCCACCTATACGATTTATGAGGGTACCTCATTCCTTTTTGCTCTACCTAACATATGCTCGTGCATATAGGAACATACGCACACGCGGACGGACACTTATATATATATATGCGTGTAGATGGATATGCGTGGGTGGGCGTATGTGTGCCTGTGAGTGTATTATACAGGGTGTTCTGTAATTAATGGATAATCCTGCAACTGTCGATAGCTCAGATCATGTCGGAGTATATGTAGTAATTTCAGTTCAGCAAAAGTCCCACGGTTTTCGAGATTTTCGACCTTATGTTATTTAAAAAAACATCTGCTTCTAGTTTATCGCATGCCATTTCTACAAATGATATGGATCGACTATTAAGCAACTTATTAAAGTAATTCGCACGATATGCCTAGTACATTTTTTTACACCGCAGGCTATCGAAGTCAGATGTTCGAATTGGTTTGTATGAAAATTCTGCATAAGATCTTTTTTCAAAAAGTTTCCTTAACATTTGAGGATAAAAAGAAGACTTTTCTTGATAAAACAAATAACCAAGAGTATTTTTGAAAAGGTATCATTTGTAGAAATGGCATGGGAAAAACCAAAAAAAGATGATTTTCTTCAAAAACTAACATAAAGCCCAAAATCTCGAGAACCGTGTGTCTTTTACTAAACTGAAATTCCAGCATTTAGTAGGGCATGATCTGCCCTATCGACAGTTGCAGGATTATCGATTAATTACAGGACACCCTGCATATATACAGAGCTATGTAGTTATAGTCGAAATAAGAGGTACAATAGTAAACCCTGTAGGAAGGGATTATCCTACCTATTAGTTCTGCCAACTACACATATACAGGGCTTCTGGTTATTGGTCACGATCCTGTGAAAGGATTGTAATACATGTTTTCCGCTATCAAATAATCCAGTAATGCTTTATGCAAAAGTGAACTATTTCCGAGATATTATTTTATTTTTTTTTTCATAATAGACTTTATTGCTCCGGGCAACGCACTTCCTTAGTTTGCACTGGGAAACATTCACCTACCCTCGGGGGTTAGGCTCGGTCTTAACCTAGACCGGAACAATAACGCTGGGCGGCACTCGAGGGTTCCGACATCACCTCGGCTGCCGCCCAATCGAAAAGTCGCGCGAAAAGTCCAATACATCGCTATAGCCGCTCCCTCAAGCCAGAGGGTGAGCGGCTACCGCAGTCCACAATCGTGTTGCCTGAGTAAACGGAGGGACCCAAGTATGACCGCCTTCTGCATCCGACCCGCTAGCAACCGGACACCGGGTTTGCAAACCGGTATGCCAGCGAGGCCCGACACAAAAGACTCTTTCATCCCCCCTAGCGCGCCGATGATGAGGACAACGAGAGTCACCCTGAATCCTCGGTGCAAACGACGCAGCTCGACCAGGAGAGGCGTTCACTTGAGCCGTTTCTCCTCTTCCTTTCGCGACACGTTCATTTCGGTCGGAGCCGAGAACTCAATGACGTATATCGTCTTGTCGTCTAAATCGAAGAGGACAACATCAGGCTTAGTCGCTTGAAGCGGCCCGATGGTCGCGAACGAGAAGTTCCAATAAATCTTGCACCTCTCGCCCACGACAACGGACTCAATATCTCCTGGTAAATAAGGCGGCACGGGTTCCCGGTCTATCCCATAAGAGTGTCGTAGATGGTAGTACAGCACCCTTAGGGCCGCGTTATGGCGATGGATATAGCCGGACACTGCATATACCGAGCAGGCCGACAGTAGGTGCATTAGTGTCTCCGGCGATTGTTTGCATGCACGACACAAAGTGGTCGACAGAGGCTGACCCATAACGCGACTGCGATAGACCAGGGTGTTGATGACTCCGTCTTGGCAGGCGCAGATAAACCCTTCGGTCTCGGATATCAGTCCAGCTGACCGCAAGAAGGAAAAGGTCAGCTGGGTGGACAGCCCTTGCTCCTCGATGTGGCGAAAAAACACACCCTGCATGGGTCTGTCCATGTGCTGCCGAGTCAGGACAGTCTGCCCGGCAGCCCTGATTGCCCGCCGACGTCGGGACTTGGGCAACCGAGCGACGGAGTCTGTTGGCAAGGCGCCACGCCGGCGCCGGTGAAACTCCAAGCCGAGGGTCTCTGCCGCACGATCTGCCGCCTTATAGAGAACAGCCCCCGCCCCATAGAGCTCATGCTGGTGCACAATCTCCAGGAATGGGTCCGAGCTCGTTATTACATCGTTTGCTATTCCGAGGACCATGCGGTCATGACGACACTCCAATCTCGAGAGCCCGCGTCCACCGCTCTGACGCAGCATATAAAGGCGCGGGGTGGAAGATCGAGGGTGCAGACTCCGCCGGATGTTCATTATCTTGCGTGTGCCGATGTCCAGCTGTTTAAGCTTGTCTCTACGCCATTTGACGACGCCAAAGGAGTAGAGCAGAACTGGGACAGCGAGCATATTGGTGGCAGTGATATTATTTTTCCCAGACGGATCTGATTTCCAGATGCGTCTGAGACGCCGCCTATACTCACTGCGGAGGGCCTCCTTGACACCCTCAGTGTCTTATACAGAGCGCTGATCGATGCCAAGGTACCGATAAGACCGCCGGCGTCCGAGATATTATTATTATTATTATTATTATTATTATTATTATTATTTAAGTGATTGATAGGCAACTTGGAAAATTAATTTGAAAAAAAAATCTGGTGCATGGGATCAAACTTTTGTATTGTTTATAATTTGAGGACGCAGTAACTATTTATTGTTATTAAACTATTGCAATTATTTTATTGTTCATAATTCTCTGTTAGTATGTCCTCAAACTACAAATAATAAAAAAAGTTTTGTTCCATACAACAGTTTTTTTAAATTAATTTTAAAAATTGCCTACCCCTCGCTTTAAAAAAATAACAAAAATAACAATATCTCGAAAATGGTTCACTTTTGCATAAAGCATTACTGGGTAATTTAATAGCGAAAAACATGTCCTACAACTCTTTCACGGCATCATGACCAATAACCCTGTATAAACACACAAAACTGCATCACACACACATGAGTAATGGGCATTGTGAACCCGCAGACTGCAGTCATTTTAAGGTTTTTCCGTCCTAAAAATCACCTCCCGTGCTGTAGACAACTGCCTTAAGGCGGGATATACATTTAGACAGGAAAAAATAAGCAATATTGAGGAATTTTTTAACTAAGAAATAATTATTCTACAATTATCAAACATTGGGTGTTCTTTAATAGTATATTTAAGTATACAAAACACTGCTTTTTAATTAATTCATCATCAAAATAGCGGAGCTATGGCAATGTGTTACAGCAAGGTCGCCGCGAGAGTTGCGAATCGGCGTGCAGTCTAGCTTCCCGTAGATTTTGATTTGCAAAAAAGTTCAAACATTTTTTCAGTTAGAACATGTACCTATAGTTTCTATGTGACGGTAATGAAAATGAAAAAATGCAAATTTAAGACAATGGCATGCATTTACAACAAAAAATCAACATGTCGCGCAACATTTCTGTTAAGGCCTAAGGCCACTGTAACGGTCCAAAAAAAAAGGTTTTTTCACGAATTTTTTGCTTCCAAAATTGAAGGTAATTGAAAAAAAACTTTTAAGGGTGTTATCGGGCATACATTAAACTTTATTATCAAATTTTTTACAGCAAAAAAAAAAACAAAATGGCGGTTCCACAGCTATCTTCCCGGGGCATGTTTTGCTCGCAGGGCTCCGCGGCACGCAGCACCACTGGTGCACTTTTGAATCTAGAACAAAAAAAAACCACCAATCTAGAGGGTTATAGCTAGAGAATGTCGATCGGATTTTAAAAAGTATCAATTTTTGTGGATTTGGCGTGCGTTTGAAAAAAAAAATTGATTTTTGACGAAAAAAACGGCTAGTTTTTTGTTAATAAAAAATCAATAAATAAAGTTATTGAAAATCCCGATCGACATTCTCAAGATAATGTTAATGTTCACATCTGGTCAAAATTTCAAGTAAAAAAAATGAAAATTGTTCGAGTGATGCTGCGTGCCATTTTGAAAAACCGTATTTCGAGAAAAACGCGTTTAAAGTTTTGCGAATAGTTTTTTATTGGAAAAAATAAAAAAAAGAAGGTAAAAAAAAAATTTACCGTTAGTCTGCAATCCCAGCACCATACATTTGTCCTTCGATGGCCAAATTTTCGTCTGGCAAAATTTACAGTGGCCTTACCCCTTAAATGTGGATTAAAAAAGTAGTTTTTTCCCAATTTTTCAAAAACAAATCTCGTCAAGGAAAAGGTACCAATATTATCAATATTTCTACCAAGTTTCGACCTCATCGGCTTAATAGTTTTTGAGTAATCCTGCACGCCAATTTCGATACTGCAGTTTTGAGAAAAACGCGCTTGAAGTTCATGCCCACTCCGAATCCGAGCGGCGAGGCACAGCGTTGACGGGCTGTAACGTTTGAAGTTTTTCGAATTTCGCTTTGAAACTTTGGGAAAATATTCTACATATTTAGTTCTATCGTTTAAAGAAAGAAAAAAAAGAAATCCATTTTTTGATCGTTGTAAATGTATATCCCGCCTTAAGGACGTTCAGTAAAATTTTAAAGATAAATCATCGATTTTGACTACGTATCCTTGAAATGATCATTATGTAAATATACTTATATTCTTTCGGAGGTAGTTTTGAAGACCTCGGAATTTACATAACGTTCGAAACTGGAAGCTACGAATACGGTCCTTGAACTCGCGTGTCCTCATAATTATTTTTATTTCCCCATATATATATATATACAGGGTGTCCTTTGTATCTCTGCCACCCGAAATAACTCGGTAATTATCGACGTCACAAAAAAATGTTTCAGACAAAAGTTGGACGGTGTGAAGGGGGCCATCAAATGCGACCAATTTTTTTGATTTCGGTAGAGGCGCTGACGCACTGTGAAGGTCACCTCCACATTTTTAGATGGAATGGTACATTTTCTTTCAACCATTTTGTGGAGCACCTCAAGCCGCATTAAAAACATTAGAGGGTCAAATTCATTCAAGGTAATTCAAGGTCAGTATCGATTACACAAATCTAAATATCTCGGATGACTACCAAATATTTGGTAGTCATCCGAGATATTTAGATTTTTATCTCATTTTAATAGGTGTTTGAAATGACCTTGAACGACTTTGACCTCCTAATGTTTTTTATGCGGCTTGAAGTGCTCCACAAGATGGTTGAAAAAAAATTATGTACCATGCCTTTTTCAAAAGTGGAGGTGATCTTCACTGTGCAACAGCGGCTCCATCGAAATAAAAAAAAAATTGGTCGCATTTGATGGCCCCCTTCACACCGTACAACTTTGGTCTGAAACTTTTTTTTGACGTCGATAATTACCGAGTTATTTCGGGTGGCAGAGATAAAGGGGCCACCCTGTATATACACAGCCTTGATCAAAAATGTCAGGTACCCTATAAGTTTTCTATCTGGACAAAAAATGCAATATCTCGGCGAAATAAAATCGTAAATCAACATACCAAACGGGGTTTTGAAGCGGACAAAGCCAGCTTCATTTGCTTTCTAATTTTTATTTTTGCGATTTTTTCCTACGCGGTACGGGATTTTGAACATGCCGGTTTTTCAGGATTTTCGCACTTTGCCAAATCGCGTGGTGGACTTTGAAAAATAGCAATCTCACCATTTAGTGATAAGATCGTTGAAAAGGACACAGTTGGCTTTAGTTTTGTTTTTAGAGAAAGAAATTGCGATTTTTTTTTCGTAGGGTTATCTACTTTTTTCTTGAAAAAAAAACCGCGGTTTTCCGAAAAGCCGGCATCGTGCGACGTAACTCGAAAACTATGAGATTTGGAGCATTTAGTCTAAGGAGTAAAAAGTTGTATTTTATTATTTTGGAGTCACTAAATTTTTTTAGATTTTCTGTCCAAAATTTCTTTGTATCCCTATTTTTGTTTCATAGTCGACGATTTGTCTCATTAATTTATTGCCTTTACTTCGAAACAAAAATGTTTCAATGAAAATATCAACAGGAAAAATATAACATAATTGAATTTGTACATCGTACGAATCAGATGACGTTTTTCCACTTCTCACTAATATTCGATTCTGCCGACGGGTTACTTTGTTCTTCCCAATCTCCTTCGATAAGCTGATAAGCTCACGTTTGATGACATTTTTTTAGACTCACGAATATGGTTTCTGCGGTTTGACGTAAAATTGATATTTTACGCGTTTTCAATATTCGTGTAAATAATTTTACGCAGATCGTGTAAACAAATTTACGCAGATTGACGATGTGAGAAAAAATAATTCTAAAAATTGCGGATACAAGATTTACCCGTGGCATTGTTGCTTCTCAAGTAATGCTCGGCAATACGATTTTGCTTCGGGACACTAGAGGTCAACAATACTTTAGTGCATAGCGCGCATTACGTGAAACAATGAAACGCGTACACGGAAAAAAAGAAACAGCGAAAATCACAGTATAAACCGCATGAAAAACAGGGTGCCATATTTCATTTTACAGTAAAACAAAGTAATGTAAATCCTGTCCTACAAAAATGACGAATTTTCCTGTACACACTGAGATTTTTACAGTTACACTGGATTATTTACAGTTCGGTATTGTGAATACATCAGTGTCTTCAGTAAAAATATTCAACTGTAAAATTTACATGAGATCACTGATTTTTATACTGTACGCAAACTGCAAGGGTTACAGTGTACACTGTATTGAGTACAGAGTGATTCATTAAATTGTACAGTGTGGCACGGTAGTTTTACTCTTCTTTCGACAGTTCGTCACGTAATCTGTGCACTCTGAGATTTTTACAGTTACACAGATTTATTTACAGTTTGGTATTGTGAATAAATCAGTGATTTCAGTAAAAATATTTAACTGCAAAATTTACATGAGATCACTGCTTTTTATGCTGTACGCACATGAGGCACGAGGCCAGGACACAAAGAATTGCCAGTTAGTAGTGCGTGGTTGATGGGACGCGGACATCGAAATTTGTGCGACAGAATTCAAGAAATTATAAAGAAAGAGAGAATTTAAAAAAAGATACGTTCTTGTGTAATTAGGACTTGTCTCGCGCGTGGGGTGAGGCACGTGGCCAGGACACAAAGGATTGCCAGTTAGTAGTGCGTGGTCGATAGGATGCGAATGTTGAAATTTGTGCGACATAATTCAAGAAATTATAAAAAAGAGAGAATTATTTACAAAAAGGTACGTTCCTGTGTATGTGACTGATTTTTTAATATTTTCTACACAGTTTTCTCAAACTTCTTTTATGGATAAACGTTTTTTTGTGTGTCTCACTCAGTTCAGTATATTCTTGATATATATATATGTGTGTGTGTGTGTGTGTGTGTGTGTGTGTGTGTGTGTGTGTGTGTGTGTGTGTGTGTGTGTGTGTGTGTGTGCGTGCGTGCGTGCGTGTGTGTGTGTGTGTGTGTGTGCGCGCGCGCGCGCGTACGTGTGTGTGTGTATATATTACATTGCTTACAATATACATTGTAAGCGAAGGTTTCGCCGAACTTTTTTAATTTTATGTTTATAATCAAATTTACAGTGTGACGTTGTAAACGGTATTCACTGGTTAGGACCTGTCTCGAGCGTGGCGCGACCACACGGAAAAAAAGAAACAGCGAAAATCACAGTATAAACCGCATAAAAAACAGGGTGCCATATTTCATTTTACAGTAAAACACAGTAATGTAAATCCTGTCCTACAAAAATGACGAATTTTCCTGTACACACTGAGATTTTTGCAGTTACACTGGCTTATTTACAGTTCGGTACTGTGAATACATCAGTGTTTTCAGTAAAAATGTTCAATTGTAAAATTTACATGAGATCACTGATTTGTATACTGTACACAAACTGCAAGGGTTACAGTGTACACTGTATTGAGTACAGAGTGATTCATTAAATTTCACAGTGTGCCACGGTAGTTTTACTTTTCTTTCGACAGTTCGTGACGTTATCTGTGTACTCTGAGATTTTTACAGTTACACTAGTTTATTTGCAGTTTGATATTGTGAATACATCAGTGATTTCAGTAAAAATATTCAACTGTAAAATTTAAATGCGATCACTGATTTTTATACTGTGCGCAAATGAGGCACGAGGTGAGGCCCGAGGCCAGGACACAAAGGATTGCCAGTTAGTAGTGCGTGGTTGATGGGACGCGGACATCGAAATTTGTGCCTCAGAATTCAAGAAATTATAAAGAAAGAAAAATTAAAAAAAAAGGTACGTTCTTGTCTAATTAGGACTTGTCTAGGACGTGGCGTGAGGCACGTGGCCAGGACACAAAGGATTGACAGTGCGTGGTCGACAGGATGCGAACGTTGAAATTTGTGCGACATAATTCAAGAAATTATGAAAAAGAGAGAATTATTTACAAAAAGGTACGTTCTTGTGTATGTGACTGATTTTGTTATATTTTCTACACATTTTTTCAAACTTCTTTTATGGATAAACTTTTTTTGTGTGTCTCATTCACTTCATTCTATTCTTGATATGTATATACATTGTAAGCAAAGGTTTCGCCGATTTTCTTTTATTTTATTTTTTATAATCAAATTTACAGTGTGACGTTGTGAACAGCAGTCACTGGTTAGGACTTGTCTCACGCGTGGCGCGACCAGGACACAAAGGACTAGCAGTTCTTTTAGCGCTATCTAATGTTATTTTTACCCCTAATTTTGTATAATATACGATTTGTGGCACTATTAAATTACGAGGTTCATCAAGTTTTAATTACAGTATTAAAACTAGAACGTTTCCCGTGTTTATACTGTAAAAAGCAACGATTGAAAACTGAAACTATATCTGTTGCTAACCAGTTTGTAGAACAGAGGACTTCACTGTTAAAACACCTACATAAACTCTGTCGATATAACTGGCGCATTCATTGTACATAATACAGATTAGCCAACTGTCAAATTACAAGTTTTGTTAAATTTATATTACAGTGTTGAACTGTGAAAATTTACTTTTGACTACACTGTATTTTGGACTGTGTGTTCCAGTAAAAGATACAGTAGAGCGGTTCGAGTCCAAAGAAGACAGTATAGGAACTGTAATAATTTACTTTGAGCACACTGTATTTTGAGCACTGTTTCAGTAAATATCGCTGTGCAATCGCTCGAGTCCAATGCGAACTGTGTAACCCCTGTATTTTGTACTATTTCTTTTTTTCCGTGTAAAGGGGCGTACGCAAATTACATAACGCAATTTGCGTTTGCGTTACGTCACGATTTTAGAACTGCCAAAAATAGCAAAATTTCTGCATATTCAAGTTTTTAATTTGAAACTCGCGCGCAATTTGACCGCGTAAAAATTGACAGCTTCCCGTACGAAATGTCAGTCACCGTACAAGAACTTGCACAATACCTTTCCCCCTTTCCCACTTTCTCCGAGCAAAATTAGAAATGCCAATTTTTTGTTTTCTTTTCTTCAATTTTTAAAAGTCCATATATTCCAAAATATGTTGGTAAATTTTTTAGTCACAAATCCGAAAATTCACGGAATTACAGTCACTTTAGGGAGAACAGATAGTGCGACGGGTTAGTGCCCTTAGTCCCTACAGAACCAATGCAGAACCGTCATATCGCCCGGGACTAGATACTTTAATGTAAGTATTAATGTTCTAGAAAAAAACATGACTTTATAACAAGAAAAACGGAACGAAAACTTTGAACGCGTTTTTCACGGAAGTACTTTTTTCGACCTGCTCTCAGCGAATATTCAAAAACTTATCAACCAATTGTCAATTTCTTTGACTCTTTTGTAATCGCAGTGACTAAGGTTGTGCGTAGCTGAATAATTTTTTTTGATAATTACTATTCTTAGACTGCTTGAATACAAAAAGGGCCTCGAAAATACACTCATTGCGAAAATTAAGGGAACAGTGAAATTTCAAACAAATTTAATTGATTTTTGAATAGCTGTTACTTCGTGAAAAATGGGCGTGTCGTTAAAAAAATGGGGTTTTAAAGCTTGAAATCTCTAGTTTACGAATCTCACCGGTACACATTTCTTTAAGCAACACGTTCGGCGTGAATCTAAGCAATAGCGCGAGGCAAACATTTTCGATTTTTTTTTCAAAATGGTCCACCGGCTGAACAAATTTTTTTGAGCTTAATCAATACTGGGGTCATTTAGCCTGATTCTTCTGCTTCAAAACGGTATTTTTTTGGACCTCTGTACGACCATTTTGTCGCTGAGATATCGGCGTTTAAAGAAAAAAGGAGCTTTTTTCGTAGATCATCAATATCTCATGAACAAATAATCGTACAGCGAGCTCAAGGTGGGTTTCGTAAACTGGAATAAATTCTCTAAAAGCGCCTTTTGATACTTTATAATTTCTTTCAACTTTAATATTGATTTGAAAAAATACGAAAAAATGACTTTTTTCCCGTTTTCGGAAATCTACGTGAGCATTGCAAATATTGCGAAAATGATTCATATGTCTAGGTTTTTTTAGTTCAATACATGCCCAAAGACCCCCCACAATTTAAAATTGATCGGCGAAACCGTTATTTTTCACCGAAGCGTCAAAGTCTTATCAAAAATTGAAGGAACACTTTTGTTGTTCCTTAAATGTCAATTAATGATGATTAAAATGAAGAAAAAAAATTCCGTTATTTTTTAACTAAAGAAAAAAAATGAAGAAAAAACAATTTCGTTATTTTTTAGCTGAATGAAAAAATCTAAATGAAATTAAGTGACTCCAAAATAACAAAATGCAACTGATGACTCCATGGACTAAATATTCCAAACCTCAAGTTACGCTGCACGATACCGGCTTTCCGGAAACCTGCCGTTTTTTTTCAAGAACAAAATTAGATAACTCTGCGAAAAAAATCGCAACTTTTTTTAACGAAATCAAAGCTAACGGTGCCCTTTTCAACGATCTTATCACTAAAGGGCGAGATTACTATTTTTCAAAGTCCAGCACGCGATTTGGCAAAGTGCGAGAATTGTGAAAAACCGACATATTCAAAACGACGTACCGGGTACACAAAAAACCGCAAAATTAAAAATAAAAACGCAAAATGAAGCTAGCTTTGTCCGCTTTAAAACCTCGTTCGGTATATTGGTTTGCGATTATTTTTCGTCGAGATATTCAATTTTTTGTCCGGGTAGAAAACTTACAGGGTGCCTAATACTTTTGATCAAGACTATATCAATCTATTTTTTTCTTCATGCGGAATATATATATACATACGGATATATATATGTTCATAGGGAATATATATGAACATAGGTATATATATATATAAGTTTATAGGGAATGTGTATATGTTTACAGTGGGTGAAAAAAAGTATTTGTACATCTCACACGAAACTTTTGTTAATATGGCTTTATTTTTTTATCCGTGTTTACCCAAGATTTTTGTCATCAGACATCATGTATATTTAGAATAAGCCATCGAACACAGAAAGTTAATAAAGCATTTTATTTTTTTCGAAGGATAATATGAAAAAGACGACGTGCACAAATACTTTTTTACCCACTGTATATATAGGGCCATTTTTTATAGGGACTGCCAACTATTGTACGGACGATATTCAATTCACCAATTGTCCTGTTGACACTTATTTGTGTGTGCATATACACTAGGGTGGCACAAGATCAGCTCTGTTTTTTTTTCCTTTTTCTCACCATCCCATTATCTTCTTTGAAGAAAAATAAAATTGTCGCGATATCTGAAACCGGCCAAAAAATATTTAGCGGTCACTCAAGCCTCTTGAAAATTTAAATTTTCATTATAATATCAATTTTTTTCTTTCACAAGTCACCGATTAATGCTACGCTTTATATTTTTTAAATTAACCTCGCAAACTTTAATAGGGCCCTAATCGGGTAGCCTCACATGGGCCCTTAGTGGCCCGTCACACTTTGCTACTGAGGGCCATTAAAGGCAGAATAATGAGGGCCTTCCAGGATGCCTTATCGACGCTTCATGTAAACCATGGTGTGCCCATAAGTTATCCCTGTCAATGGATATGATCACGTATGTGTAAATGTATGTTTTTCTGCGTATATGTGTCCGTTTATATATAGTCACGATACACTGCCAAATTTTTTAAATTTATTTAAATAGGATCTATTTAAATGAGATAGGTTTTTTCCTCGTCTCACGGCCTACTACGATCTTATTTGTTTCAAAGATATTTTTTTATTCGTTTCAGCTATTCTTTTTGAATATCAAATATATTTAAATCGAATAAATAAAGATTCGATTCAAATAAATCTTTATTTTTGCTTACAATGTACACTGTAAAGCTAAGTGTACTATGTGGATAAAATATTTCATAAATCCAAAATTAAATTAAGCACTTAATTGAGAGTTTACCACAACGATTTTGTGTCGTAATTCGTCATGCCCTGGCCTTTCGAAATGATTTTTTTCGAAGAAAATATTTCACCTATATCGGTATTGAACCTAGTACCTACCTACTCATAGCTACGCACGCTGCCGAGTGCTTGTAACATATTTGTCGCAGATATGGCATAAGAGACCAAATTAATTCCTATAATTATTTGCTATATCACATAAACAATATCAATTAGTTAATATCATTGTGATATTAGCTATCACAACGCGAAATAATTTTTCATATTAAAAGTATTCGGCGAAAATAATCACTATAGAAATGTTTAAAAAAACCGAATGGGATTGTTCCAACATACGCGCTGGCATCACTCCATGAGTGAATAAGGCAATAAGAATAATATGTAATTTTTTGAAGGATTTGTAAATGTAATATATAATAATTTTTAATGCCCTCACGTTTTTATCCTATTTTTACCTATCATTGAATAATTGAGTGTAGTAATTAAAATACCACAAACGATTTAGTCCAAGCTATGTATACTGGTCCGTTTCCTATAATGCCCAAGCCTGGCCCTCTTGTGGCAATCCCTGTCGGGATTGCCATAATAGGACCCGCAAAGGCCCGTATTATGCCAACTCCTGTCGGGATTGCCATATAAGGGCCTTCAAGGGCTTATTTGAGGCTTCCCTGATAGGGAAAGCCTCAAATAAGCCTTTAAAAGCCCTTATCTTTATGAGGGATGCCCTATCAATTTTCCGCACGGGCATTTAGTGGTCATTCAAGAGCTTCGAAATTGCCAGGTTTGACCAATTTTTTTTTACTCTTCTCACTCATAAATTTAACGCTCTGTAAAATTATCACAACAATTAATCGTTTTTCTTTAGAAACATATTTTTCAAATTTACTTCACACTACTGACCCAAGAATATTTGTTCTCATAAAACCATTCCTTAAAGCTCTTGTCCGTAAACAAAATTATAGGTCACCCGTTTTATCGGGTTAGAAGTGTGAGGGAAATTTAAAAAATTCCTTCCTAAAGAAAAACAGGATGAATTGTTTTGAAAATTTTACAAAGTGTTAAATTTATGAGTGAGAAGAGAAAAAAATCGCCACATTTGGAAATTTCGAAGCTCTTGAGCGACCACTAAATATTTATTGGCCGGCTAGAGCTTTCGCGAGCTTAATTAAAAACTTATTAAGCGTAAAATGCATGGGTGAGAAGTGAAACAAAAATCGATTTTTTAATGAAAATTTGAATTTTTGGGAAGCTTGAGCGACCTCCTAATATTTTCTGACCGCTCGCAGCTTTCGCGACAATTTTTTATTTTCTTTAAGGGAAGGTTCTGCCTTGTTGGGCCAAAAAATGTTCGATTTTTCACCAATTTTTTATTCGAAAAGTATTAAATATAGACTGTTGATATTTGGTGTGTTGACTAAGCGGTCTTTATTGAACATCAAAATATTTTTTAAAGTTTGACAAAACATGGTGGCGGGAGTGTGAGGAGCCACCTATGTCGGTGCGGGGGCTATGACATTGTTCGCTTGCGGAAGTCCTAAATCCCGCACAGGTGATCTGAAGCAAAAAGATCAAACATATTTTTACTTTGTACAATATTGTGTATAAGTTGACCTAGAATCAAGAAGAAAAATTAAAAATAAAAAAATTGTGAGCAGAAAACTGCGACAATTTTTGGAAAAAAACAAAATTCCTCCCGATCGCTCACAATTTTTTTATTTTTAATTTTTTCCTCTTGATTCTAGGTTAACTTATACACAATATTATTCAAAGTAAAAATATGTTTGATTTTTTTTCTTCGGATCACCTGTCCGAGACTTAGGACTTCCGCAAGCGAAAAATGTCATCGCCCGCGCACCGTCGTATGTGGCTCCTCCCACACCCAACACCATGTTTTGTCAAACTTTAAAAAACATTCTCATGCTCAATAAAGACCGCTTAGTCATCATACCAAATATCAACATTCTATATTTAATATTTTTCGCATAAAAAATTGGTGAAAAATCGAACATTTTTTGGCCCAACAAGGCCAAATATAGACATTGACACTTATTTACGTGTCAATAGCAATAGGCGAATTGAATGTCATCGGTCCAATAATTGGCAGTGCCTATAAAAAATTGCTCGGAATAAAACGACAGACGTATGTGAACAATTGCATTTTTTGTTGCATTTTTCGTCTGCTCAAACGGCCAATAATTCCAGTGTGTATTCTTCGTTTGTATGCGAGTGTGAATCGCGTTGTTTCATTCTCGCCAAGCTCGCGAGCAGCTCGCGCGAACGGAGACCGAGTTCCAGTGGCCGGATTTCAGGCGAGGTGAATGCGTTCTCCGGTTGCGTTGTGGCCGGCCGGTCGCGCTTCTCTTCTCGTGCCTGGCTGAATGTACCTGGTTGCGGTACCCGTTTTCTTTTTTTTTTTCTTTTTATAACATTCTCACTCATCCGTCTACCGACGAGTTTCAATCTTTGCCTGTGGGTGGGGAGGGACAGGGAGGAGGGGAAGGATTCGCGGAGCAGGTACATTCGTGTGTAGGCGCACCGTCGAAAAACGTGCAACGAACTCGCACCAACACCATCGAGGAGCCAAGGCACCAGTCAATTTGCCAGTACACAAGCGTGCAGTACGCTCCGATCGGCCTCGTATTGTGTACACGCGCTTATACGATGTGTCGTCGCTCTTAGGTAGACGAGGAGTTTATACATTTCTTTATAATAGTCGATTCAACGCGCTCAGTTTCGCCGATCTTCTTTCGTGCACGGAAGTATCGACCGAATTGTTTCGACAACATTATTGAACATTTCCGTTTTTTTTTCGTCAATTTTTGGTAGTTTTTTCAAGGAGGATCGCAATTTCGTCGTCAAGTATGTGGATTTGTCGTCAGTGTGTGCAGAGGCTGGACATTTTTCAGATTAGTCAAGCAGCCGTTTTAGAGAAAGTTTTAGGTTAAGGCGGGAGCCCGAATCAGAAGGTCGAAAAAGGGAATTTTTCGGGAAAGTTTTTAGAAGGGAAAAAAACAAGTGAGCCCAGTTAACATTGAGGTATCTTGGCGTGTATATTAGAAATGTATTTTAAAAAATGGTCAACATGACACAATAAATGCAGATTTTTCAGCCTATTCCATGTGCGTCTTGCCACTGCAGTCCCCAATCGGCGGGAAATATGCAGCTCGCAGTTTTTGACTGAAACAAAAAAAAACCAAGAAAATTTTCAATTGTCGGATATTTTTCTTCTGGGTAAATTGAGAAAGAGCTGAAAAAATCGTGAAATTAGAACTTTTCTGAAGTTAGAAAAAAGGTGGTTAAAAAAACACTTTAACGTGCTATAAAAATTATTTGAAAATTGTGTTATAAGAATTATTTCACACTGAACAAAATAAACTTTGGTTTGATTCAATAGATCGTTTATTTTTTTTTTGCTATCACGCTCACCAATTTGGAAAAATTGTGAAAATGAAAACTGGAGAAAACGCGCTTCAAAGTTTTCAATAGGAGGACATATCAGTATCGAATATCAATCGCTTCTCGGCTTTTGGCGTTGTATCTTCGAAAATATTTACAATTGGCCTCTGTAACTTTGTAAATACAATCTTCGATAGTTTATCTATCGATTTAATCAATTAAAAAAAAACGATTTTTCGGACCTTCTAATTCAGGCCCCGGCCTTAATAATTTCCGTTGTTTTATTTGTTTTTCTTGTCGTGTCTGGGCTTTTGAACACTTCGTTCGTATTTAGCACCACATTCGGACATTCGGGCCTTGGGGTGAAAATGATTCACGAAAGTAAATGACAAAGATGGTAAAAATGATTGACGAAAGGAATACGCGTTTGATTGCTTCAATCGATACGGTGGTGTCGATTCATCGAAGTATGCTATTTGTTCGATTCAATTTATTTTTAATCTTTATTTGTTCTACTGTTTATTGCTATGTATGATTGAACGTCGCAATAGTCGTTACTGTGATTGCTTCGATTCGCTTCCAGTTTTTCTTCGTCGTTCATTTTACACGAGGGAATAGAAAGAATTGACTCCCAACAATCCATTCCTTATAAGTGCCTTGCTATTACTTCATTGGCTCGTTTCTTTCAATATTAGCTGCGGCGCGTTTTTTATAGCCCGTGTTTTTTCATGTCAAAGGCCGGCAAGCGTTTCTCAGCGGTAAGGTACAATGTTATTGAGAGGAAAAGAGTGTGAGGCCAAGATTTCGAGGATATTTTCATCCAAACGACGGAGGGAATCTCAGTGCCGAGTAATTTCCTCTGGAAAGTTCGCCTCGTTCGGTTGCCTCAGCTTTAATTTACGTAACGAATTACCTAAGCTTCTGTGCACGACAAAATGATCCGGGATACGTGTCACGTGTCCGTTACATCGATGCAGGAAGTGAATTATGCGATGAAAAAATGAATCAACAGGCATAAAGGGGGGTTTGCTCGTTGAAACTCGCTCACGCTTCTTCGTCATTTTTCCGCAATGACGAAACCATGTGGGTCAATTATGACGAAACAATGCGAAAATCAATTTGCAGCCTCAGGAAGCATGGGAGAAATTATTTTTTCCGATTAACCAAATGCGGGGGCCGGGTTGAAATTCCGAACTCTGATTGCTCCGATGGTAGGAAGGCTCAAAACTCCGAAAGAATAGTACCGCGAAAATCAAAACTCCGAAAATTTTGACACCGTCGAAATAATTCGGCTATGGTAGTTTTGAAAGTTTCAAAATTTTCAATAAATTGACGAATTAATGTCAAGAATTTTTTTATTGAGTAATGATTTTGCGTCAATTTTAAAATTTGTCTAGACAATGTTACACGTTCTACATCATTTACAGTCAACTGTGTAGACTATCGCTGGCATAATCTTGACATGAGGGCCGGGTTGAAATTCCGAACTTTGAATGTGCCGGTTTAAAATTCCTAATTTTAATGTTCCGAAATTACCAGGTTCGTCAACATTATGCCAGCGAAAGTCTACACAGCTGACTGTTAATGATTTAGAACCTATAACATTGTCTAGACAAATTTCAAATTTGACGTAAACACACTTCTTAATAAAAAAAATTCTTGAAACAATTCGTCGATTTATTGAACATTTTGAAACTTTTAAAACTTCCATAGCCGAATTATTTTGACGGTGTTCAGATTTTCGGAGTTTTGATCTTTCGTGTAAAATTCTTTCGGAGTTTTGAGCGTTCTGATCATTCAAAGTTCGGAATTTTAACTCAGACCGCAAATGGGGTACATTTGACGTTTTTACTGTCGGACCAACTACATTGCAATTTCCTCTGACTGAAATATTCATTGGTCTTGAAGAAATCATGGTTGATGGATACCTGTCGGTGCAAATAAAATTTTGATTGTCAACTGCAAATAAATAATTTGCAGTTGCGCGGATAATGTTTTAGTAGAGTATTCATTCAGACGTGGTGCCATTTGTGCCTTTTTCTAGGGGAAGCAGCAACCTGTTTTGACGAAATAAAATACTTGCAGGTTTGACATGTAATTTGATCACAGTGGATAAAAAGATCTGTCTAGCTTTGGTAAAGTTTTATCAGAGTCTGATACACAGTTTTTCCTAGTGTCAAATGTTATATTTAGTCGAAGTAAATGTATCGTTCAATTGAATAACAAATTAAACCGAGATAGCCAAGTTTCAAAAAAACTTTTGTTCAAGGGGTCACGTGGGTTTCGAAGCCAAAAAAAGCATATTTTCTCTATGTAAAAAAATTTAATATATACATTATTCTATTCAAAATGTTGTATTCAAATGCACAAAATATTGTATTCAAATGCACATAAAAGAGCAACATTTCAACAATATTAAAAAAAAATTGATCCAAAAATTAGGGAAATCCAGCCGGTGGGACCTGCTTTCCGGAGACCCCTCAAAAAACAGTATCCTCGTGGTGGTTAGGATAACTCATGATACCTTTTTCTGAAATTAAGAAACCAAATTTTTTCTGTTAGTAGATAAATATCGCTCATGATTGAACTAAGGATTTTCTAAATAATTGTAATTTGAATTTTTTGCAGAATTGTATGCAAAATAGTTCAATTTTTGTAACAATTTACACTACATATAGCTTTGTAAAATTAGATGTAATCGAAAAAAAACTTTTGCTCAATCACTAGTTAATGCTATTTTGAAGAAGTGCGCAAAATTTCGATAAGGTCGGTGCACTAATTTTCGAGAAATCGTGTGCACCGACTTTTCGAGGGGTCTCGGGAAACCAGGTCTCACCGGGTGAATTTCCCAAATTTTTGAATGACTTTTTTTTAAAATATTTTTGACATGCTACTATTTTATGTGCTTAAGGGGTTTTCTCACTTTACACGCTAAAAAAGGCTATTTTCATGAATTTATTTGCTAGGTTTATATTATATATATTGAGATAAAAGTTGTTACACTTAATAAATACACTTTCGAAATACATTTTCTTTATTATTTATTTACGTCACTATTTATAGACGAAAATGGCAGTTAAAAAAGTGTCCTAAAAAAATGTAGGTCTGCGCTGTTGATGAAATCTCGGAGATGGATCATCCGAAACAATAAAATCAAACGGTTTTAGTTTCCGTATGTTGGCTAAAGCCACTCGTCTGTGTGGCTATAGCCACTCGTATGTATGGCTATAGCGCATATCATGCGATTTTTGATATATGCTAAAATAACAAAATGGCGGACGTTTTTCGAAAAAAAAGAAAAAGTGTTTTTTTTTACCGTTTTTGGCGAAAAAAAATAGTAAATATCAAAATTTCAACAAAATTCTTTATAAGCGCTATACCTATAGTTGCAAATAATATGTGGTTAAAATTTCATAAGGATCGGGTCGGTAGTTTCGAAAATTTTATCAACAAGCCGTCGAAAAACGTTGTTTTGAGAAAAACGCGTTTAAAGTTTGTTTGGGTTACATAAATACATAAAACGTTTTTTTATGTATTTCGAAAGTGCATTTACTGAGTGTAATAACTTTTATATCAATATCTTTCATATAAACCTATAAAAAAATCATGAAAATAGCCTTTTGAGCGTCTAAAGCGAGAAGGTCCCTTCAAATTTTGAATAAAATAATTTATACATTATATGTTTTATACAATATATGTTTTTAAGTAATTATTTATACATTATATGTTTTTTAAATAGAGAAAATGTGCTTTTTTGGCTTCGAAACCCACGTAACCCCTTAACCCGAACGACCCATTTCTTTCTGTTTAGTCATTTCTATTCGTATCCTGCATCTGCTCGTCTGAGATTGTTCTTGAACATTCTTTTTTTTAATATTGTTCGGCCTCGGAACAATTATAATAATATAGAAAATTGACGTATAATTGAAACAACAACGCTTAGATTCAATTTTTAACTTGGCCTCCTCAATTCTAGTGCCGGAGAATTTTACTTCGAAATTCTTTGTCTTCCCAATAAAAATGACCTGTTATCTGCGAGGACGCAAACCTGCAATTGCTCGTCGAATACACTGGAGTATCGTAGTCCGCGAACGAACATACGATTTTACATCAACGTCATGGATGAAAAATGAAAAGAAAAATAGAAAACAGCGCACCTGCAGAAGGGGCCTTGAGTTCATGCACGTGCAAACGATTAGATTTTCTTTTCATAGTCGATTCTGAACGTGCAATTAAGCATTGAGAGAGACGGAAAGAATGCAAAAAAAGCCTGTTCGAAATAAATTTCCACAACGCGGTTGCAAGAATATTTCCCCTTTGAGACAGACGAGCGGCAATTACCGATAGGGGAACACAAGAGTGTGCGTTTGAACGGATTGGCATGTTTGCTCGAAACCTGGCGAGCGTTAATTAATGCAGCCGCGGACTCTTCATTCTCACTCATATGTGAGTGAATCAATTTGCCTGTAAATCAAGAATATAAATTCCAATAACTATTCATCGTAAGCAGTGTATTATTGGACGAACCTCGAATTATTCAATTTTTGAAAATTACTCGCAGAAATAATTGTATCGAAACATTAAATATAACAATTCGAAAAAATCAAGTTTTTTTAAAATGTGGTTACGTTTTATTTAGATGCTGTCTTATAAGCTCTCGAGACAAGAGAGGCTGTTCGAGCCTCTCGTCGCCAGTGAATTTCTCATCTCAATGCAACGTACGATTGGTCTCGCGAGCGTCACGACCCGGTCTCATTAGAATCCTTTGACTTTCACTACTCTCGTATATATATTTTTTATTTGCTCTTACCCCTTCCCTCGGTGTTTACGCGCGACACGTTATTACTATATGCACTGCTCAAGAGTCTTGAATTCCGTGCCATTCGTTTGCTTGGATAAGCGACACAAGTATCGATCTTTTCGTAAAATAAACAGACAAAACAAACTTGCGATATGTAAATGTTGAATCTGAGATTATTCTTTCTTGATAGCAGATATGCAATATTTTGTAATTCGCCTAATCGCACGAGTCGGTCGAGTGGATCACTATCTGGAAGTTCTTTTCAACCTGCCATACACATTTTTACACAGTCAATCGCGTCAACTAGATTCGTTTTTTTGTCAGCCTTGCGTCATTAAGGGGGGAACCTCCTCCAGACGACCGGTTTTTCAAGAATTTTTTACAATAAATTGAGAGCATTTATTGCAATGAATCAATTCACATCGTAATTATGACGTTGAACTGAAAAAAAAATGGCGGCGCTAGAGGTGCTCGAACTTGGCTGCTAGAGTTAGCGCAGTGGAACGCCCAAGTCCTTATGGTTAACTAAAATCAACGAAACAATTTCTTTTCATTAAAATAAGTCATTCCGCTTTGCATGAACCTAAATTTAGCAGAAAAAATTGAAAATTTGAGGACAAAAAGAAAAAAACACTTTTTAAAAATAAACAAATCGTTAAAAAATATATTTATTATAACAATTTATACGAAATTTTAGGTTTATGCAAAGGCCGATAAGTTAAAGAATATCTGTGAAAAATTTCAAGTTGATTGGTTCATTGCTTTTTGAGTTACATTCCACGGCACGGAAAAAAACACGTTTCGAGAAAAACTCGATTGAAGTTTTCGTTCTTGAGAAGTAGGGTTTCGAGTGATTTATAATTACCCAAACTTAATCTGCGATGCCAGGGCCATAAGGCACGCCTTCTTCTAGGAAATCACTAATCTGGGCTGCATTTTTGGCTTTTTGTGTGCCCCCTATTATTCAAAAAGTAAACCAGCAAACTTGTTTAGCTAAGAAATTTAAAGGTAGAGACCGCAAAGGGCGCGCGCTCGTTTACTTACTCTCGCTACTTTTGGAGAGCATCACTTCGGTGACTTCCTAGGGACCTTTAGGGCTTTGTGATGGGCTTCAAATTTTGGAAATACAATCTTCAGGTACTAAATGAATTTTTAAAGCAATGAAAAAAAATTGATATCTGGAGGAGGTTCCCCCTTAAGTGATTTTTTTTAGAATATATTTCTTAGTTTTTGAGAATTAGGGTATGTTTTCTTACTACTTTTGGCTGTTAGATGGTATTTTTTTATCAATCTTTAAAAATGACAAATCAATCTGCAAAAATCTCAAATCAATCTGCCAAAAACCATCGAAGATTTTTCTTTCACTAACACTTATACACAGAATATGAACGAAGAAAAAGTGAGCATTTTTTAAAATCGTTGCAATGGTACGCTTTGAAACAAAAATATTGAATTTTCCGAAAAAATGGTCATATTAAAAAAAAAAAATTATTTTTATTTTCAAAAACATTTTGGATCATGTTTTCACAAATTTCCTCAGAATCGGTCTATTATTGTTTAGCTATCCGTCACGCAATTTTTGAAAATGCAGTTTAGAAAGCCGTGGTGTGCCTCCGCCATTATTACAGATTAATAACAAAGAATACCATGGAACCGCCGAAAGTCGTAACAAAACATACCCCACGTCTCAATAATGCTGAAGAAATCTTCACGTAAAAAAAATTATGAAACTCAGCAAATTTTTTCATCGCCTTCAAGGTTTTCCCACCTTAATTATCAATGATCTATCGTATGCCCTTGCGGGCTCCTACGATGCCATCCCTTTCACTTTCACGCCACACATGTTACTGAATTGTTTCCAGTCCTTGAGCACTAATCGCATTCGCAGGAGGGCACGGGGAAACTGTTGAAAACCCGTGTCGAAACGGACGGGTGTATTTCACTGAGTTTCAGTTGGGTTATCATTGGTAACTCTATAAAACCCGCGTCCCGATTAGTTTTTAGCGCGCACCCATACACGCGCCCGAGCGGGCACCCATCCAAGTATTGGATTAAGGCATACACCGACCATTGCAAATTATATATTTTATAGTACGCGGGGATAACGAATACAGGTGTAATATATCGTATATAATTACCCAACATTTCGTTTATGGTTAACGGGTTACACCTAGTTCGCGACCCGAAAAAAGGTGTTTTCGTGATTTTTTTTGGGAAATAGGTGCAGGTTAAATAAAATTCATAGTAAAGAGTATCATTTAAAGTATCTTTGATAATGTTTTTATTGGGAAATATTTATAAACGCCGGAGATACAGTAAATTGCACAGACCGCTGTGCAAAAAAGGTCCTTCGCGGTGACCACCAGGCCTGCTTCGGAACAAATCATCTGAAATAAAAAACCAAATGAATTTAGTTTTTGTACCGTATTGTCTAGTCTTTAATCGAAAAATTCAATGAAATAATGATTTTTGAAAAAATGGTCGCCGATCGAAAGTGTTCGTCGAAATTTCGGTGAAAAAAAAACACTCTATTTTCCTTTATATAAAAAAAAGGATGCATTGAAAAAAAAATCCGTTGATTAAGGACTGCCTTTTGATATACAAAAAATGTCTGTGAAATTTGAAGCAGATCGGTTTGGTTGTTTTTGAGATATTTTGGTCACCGATTCTAAAAAAGTCATTCCGAGATAAACGCGTTTAAAGTTTTACGTCAGGTGTGTACATAGGTAAAATACGTAGATAAAACGCTCACACCTCCCCCAATTTTCAGCGGACCAACTTGAAATTTTCAGAGAAAATTTTTGAAAGGTTATATTATAAGAAACTGTCGAAAACGAAAAATCGATTTTTTTTTAAATTCCAACTAGGTGTAACCCCTTAAACGAGATTGCTGTTTTCCAAATGATAATCACAATACCGATTAAAATTGGCATCTTTTTACATAGTAATCTTCCACTAGCGTTCAACCCGATGATTTTCCTTTATCATCTTAACCCTGAGTGATGACCCCACTGCCGCAATAGATCGTTCTTTATTTTCAGTTTCTTTTTTCGGCGTGATGTAACACTCAGCAATTTTAGGTCGACGGTCCAGCAAGCGAATGACATGATTGCACACGAGGCACATACTCGTTTTTTTGTAACGCAAATACCAGTTGAAAATGTAATAACAGAGAGTGGAGAATCTTTTCGGCGGGCACTAAGCTGATTTTTCATTAAAATAAATGACCAAGAGACGAGACGGATGAATGAAACAAATATTACCAATTTCGTCAAGTGGAAAACGTAACCCACTCGAGAGCCGAGAGGATAAGAAGAGGAAGAGGAATAGACTGGTTGATGTTTTTTTGAATTTTTAAAACTCGTCGTTATGAGAGAAAAAAGGAATGTAAAAAAATTCACAAGTAAAAGGTCGATTTACCCAGGCCAAAGTCTGATTACCTCGGCACGTGACTACTCTCAACACGAGTCGAGCACGTTTTCCATTCGCATAGAAGTGGACGAAAAAAAATAGTTGTTACTCGACTACTTGGGGATTATTCAAAACCTTCATTTTCATTTGCATTTTTTTCAACACAAAAAAATCGTTACTTTCGTTTAAAAAATTGCCAATTTATGGTTCATCGCTGGATGTGCACGATGGCGACTATTTTTTGTTAATTTTTACGTCAGCGTAGCTCGGTCGTTGGCCAGACAAGTTCGAGTTGCTAGAAGGCGTTTTTGAACACCGAAAAATGAAAGTACGCATACTCGCAACGACACAACTCGTGAGCGGAGATGTATTTTATTTCGTTGTAGATCTGTCGAGAAAGCCTGACTCTCTACTGGTGCCTGCATGGTCTAATGAGCGTTCCTCTTTTTTTCGCCCACTGAATGTGTTTCAATGTCACTCGCACAGAAATACACACGAATCACTTTAAATTACACACACACACACGTAAGAGCGTGAGATTTTCGGGATGAAATCCGAATATATTTACATATATATTCATCTGTACGACATTCCATTTTCAATCATGGAATTACACAATAAAGACCAATTTTGAACGATGTGTCAGCAATTGAAACTCGTTTTGGACGTAATAAATTATGTGGCTCGTTGATTTTTTTGTTTTTGGAAAGAGTCGCTCAACCCGGCTATCTTGTTTCGAAGTCACCTCTGAATAGAGAATGCACATTCATTAAGGGGGGCCATACCTTCAGAAGAGGAAAAAAACTTGTGATATTCATGATTTTTTTTTAAGGGATAGATTTTTTAAGACTTGGGGTATGTTTTATTGCTGCTTTTGGCTGTTACATGGTATTTTCTTTATTTTTTTTCCATTCATTTTTAAAACTGCCCGACGTATGGCACGGTCTCCTAAACGGATTGCGGCGGATGTTGTCAAACGGCGTGACACGTAGCGGCGGCGTGATTAATCTGAAAAAAATCCAAAGAATATCTTTTCTTCATCAACACTCATACGCAGAATATGAACCAAGAAAAAGTGAGAAATGTTGAAAGTTGATGAAATGGTGCGCTTTGAAACAAAAAGATTAAATTTTTCGATTAAAATTGCTACATTTTGCAATAAAAAAAACATACTTTTTGTTTTATTTTCAAAAACGTTTTGGGTCATGTTTTAGACGATAAGGTTAGAAAGATTTATACCAAATTTTATCAACATCGGTCAATTAGTTGTTTAGCTATACGTTACGCCAGTTTTTAAAATGCAGTTTAGAAGACTGTAACAGCCGAAAGTAGTAATAAAACATACCCTGAGTCTCAAAAATAATGAGGAAATCTTTCCTTTAAAAAAAATGAAGATCAGCAAATTTTTTTCAGAAAATCAGCACATTTATCTCCCCCCTTAAAAATATTTGAGGGGGTCGCAGGAACTGGAAGTAGGGCCCAGGTATGGGGTAAAATTGAAAGGTAAGAGTTCCCAAAAACTCCCGCGGGCATACAGAGGAATATTGACAATTAAGGAAAATTGTAATTTTCATCGATTTTTGACAATGTAATAAAAATAGTAAAAATGTCAAATATGATAGAAAAAATCATCGTACACTTTCATTCGCCAATTTTGCCAATTATCACTAGTATGTGAAAGTCGAGGTTCAAAGTTCACGTTTTATTATTGCAAAATTCACTTCAGCAAGATGTTGAAAGATCTCGACTTGATCGTCCATTGTTCGACGTTGTCGAGTGCGAATTTGTTCTTCTTGGATAGTCCCGTCGTTTTTTTCAAGTGTGCAACCAATGTCGAATGCTTCCCGATCGAAAATGCAGGCTGGTCGAGTTATTTTTTTCGGGACTTGAACTCCGCCCAACATACGTCCTCGGATTTCTATAGAAACGAAGACCCGCGTCTTTGTTAACTCTGTCCCGTCGGAAAAACACGATTTATCATTCCCAAAAAAGACTGTGAACGATGAAAAAAAACATTGGATTTCATTCGGCTCCTTCGATCTAATGATATTTTGAATGAGGCTTAGATATTACGTTTCAGGATTGTTGGTATGCTCTAAAAGTACGCTTTTTCCCAAGTTTTGACGTTTTCGTGATGAACCGCGTTGTTGTCATCGTTGACGTTCTTCTGTCACGAGAGTCTACAAAATTCTATAATGTTACCGCAATAACAAAGTG
The DNA here is from genome assembly GCA_944452715.1 of Ophion slaviceki. NCBI lineage: Eukaryota > Metazoa > Arthropoda > Insecta > Hymenoptera > Ichneumonidae > Ophion > Ophion slaviceki. The sequence goes on along the minus strand of OX101788.1, from coordinate 33,543,955 downwards.
ATTTTTACAATAGATCGTGCAATCGACGAATGACGGTTGTTCGACTATTATGTTTATCGAATATTAATTGATCTGCCTTGACTACCGCGAAATGATGATTGAACACTCGACAGCGATCAATTGGCTTCGTCAAAAACATCGTTACCTATGATTATACTCTAGAAAAGGAGAGAAAAAAATTTCAACTATAAGCAAACGGAAAAATAGAGGATGAAATTATTTTCTATCACAATCATATGTCAAGAGTACACTCCTTCGGGATGTCAACTATGTCATTGCAAGCGCCGATGCCAAAAGAGAGCACGAATCCGTGACATAAAAAACACTCAAAAAAGTTCGACAAGTTGACAAGATTTTCAAACAAACAAAAAACGTTCTAACAATTTGAAAATATAATTATCTGATCGTATAAAATAATTGCGCATTCTAGAATTCCAAAATTAAATTTCCTCGTTTTTTTGCTTTGAAGCTACATTCGACGAGCAAGTGAATAACGATCGGACGTTATATACTCGAGTCAAGCGACTGTTTTTTTTTCTTCAAAAGTCAAATCGTAGAAGGTATACATCCCCCTGCGAAACAAAAAAATGAAGAAAGGACAAAGAGCGCGTACTTTGCCGCCGTAAAAAAGTGTCCCCAAACGAGGGGGAACAAGCCTGCCGGTACAAAAAGAACCAAGGATGTATACATCCATTTAAAATACGATAAGCGGGCAATGACGTCAAGGACAGAAAAAACCTGGCTGCCTCTTTTTCACTTCCACCTACCGCAAAATCTTCACAACAGATCTTTAAAAACTTTTTAACGCGCACGCGAACGCGGGATTTGAATTCGGCACTGATATATTCACTTGCGGCAGAGAAAACTACGTAGAAGCGAACCAATCGCCAGGTTGACCGAACAAAGCACTTAAGAAAACAGCCAACAAAAGGACCAAACGACGAAACAAAACGCCACATCTTCTTCTGGAACCATTTTCTGCTTATACTTTTTGCAACACAGTGAGTCGGAAAAGGAAACATCTCAAACAGGTTGAAATAAATTTTAAAAAAGTGAACCATTCTCATGAAGATTATCTGAAATGGCAAAGCGGAAAAAAACTGTGAGCGCGACTGAAGAAAAGTGGATAGGTCCCAACAGCATTCCTCATAGATCTAGGATTTGTTTGAATCCCATCAGCAATTTTATTCTCCTCGTCTATATCGATATAAACATCGCGGCATATTATTTTCTTTCGCATTCTCCATCTCACTGGGAATATTTTTTTTTCCATTATCGATACTCGTCTCTTCTTTTTCGTGAACGACTCAAGGTTACCATCGAGTCCCGATTAGCATAGTGACCATGAAGTGGTCTCTGAGTGGCGCCCCAGTTTTCCTCCTATTCAGATAGACGTGTCGGTCTTCTAGATCGCGAGGTTACGACGTCATGTAAATAATTGCTCGATAAGAAGTAGCCTTAGTTTACACTACTACGTCTCGGCTCGCACCATTCTAGAAATATCCCGATTTAGGTCATCTTTCGATTAAAATAGATACGTCATCCACTTGAAGAATGGATTTTTTTCCGAAATTGCTTCGAGCATTTTTTACTGCAAGAGCCCCACCGCCATTCTGTTTCGACTTTGCCTACTTATTGGATCGTTTAGATGTAAAAAATCGGGCACCGTTAAACCGACTGTATCGCACAATGATGTTATTGAGTACAAAATAGATACATCGATTCGTAATTCACCCAAATATACAGAATGTGCTTTAAAATGCTGCGGCCATTTTGCAATAGGGATGTCCCGCTGCCATCTTGTTGTGACTTTCAGCGTAGAATTAGCTCCGTCGCAAAATGTTGTTATTAAGTGCAACATGGATGAATCGATTCGTTATTTACCCAAACACACGGAATCTGCTCTAAAATGCTTGGGCCATTTTGTGCCAGGGATGTCCTCCTGCCATCTTGTTGTGACTTTCAGCGTACAATTAGCTTCGTCGCAAAATATTGTTATTAGGTGCAAAGTAGATACATCGATTCGTAATTCACCCAAACACACAAAATCTGCACTAAAACGCTTCGGCCATTTTGTATCAGGGATGTCCCGCTGCCATCTTGTTGTAACTTTTAGCGTAGGATTAGCTCTTCGCAAAATGGTGTTATTAAGTGCAAAATGGATAAATCGATTCGTAATTCACCCAAACACACAGAATCTGTTCTCAAATGCTTCGGCCATTTTGTACCAGGGATGTCTCGCTGCTATCTTGTTGTGATTTTGAGCGTAGAATTAGCTCCATCGCAAAATATTGTTATCAAGTGCAATATAGATACATCGATTCGTAATTCACCCAAATACACAGAATCTGCTTTAAAATGCTTCGGCCATTTTGCAATAGGGATGTCCCGCTGCCATCTTGTTGTGACTTTCAGCGTAGACTTAGCTCCGTCGCAAAATATTGTTATTAGGTGCAAAATAGATACATCGATTCGTAATTCACCCATACACACAGAATCTGTTTTAAACTGCTTGGGTCATTTTGTACCAGGGATGTCTCGCTGCCATCTTGTTGTGACTTTCAGCGTAGAATTAGCTTCGTCGCAAAATGTTGTTATTAGGTGCAAAATAGATACGTCGATTCGTAATTCACCCAAACCCACAGAATCTGCTCTCAAATGCTTCGGCCATTTCGTACCAGGGATGTCCCGCTGCCATCTTGTTGTGACTTTCAGCGTAGTATCAGTTCGGTCGCAAAATATTGTAACAATACAAAAACTACAAAACGCAGGTGTGAGTAAATGTTAATTTTCTCGACGAGAAATTACGTAGTCACAAGCGATCGGTTTGCTCCGTGTCCCTCGATCCCAGCACTTCGATTTCATTTCATTCGCGACTTTATCTTCTCACAAGACTGAATATACCGGTTTTGAAGTTTCATGGGCAACGATTTACGCGTAGGTTGCGCCCAACGATGTCCCACAGTTGCGACGTCATCGTGAAGTAACACGTTGAGAAGGGCAACTATCGATCGCCCTTAGAAGTGGCGGGCGCGTAAGATTATGTGTTGCACGTCTACCAGTTCTGACCGACACACGTCTATCGTAACAGCTGAGTGTTAAGGGCTCAGCAATCGATGACGTAAAGTTTTCGTGACTCGTCGCGCACATATCTTATTTTTTCTCTTCTACTACCGGTTTTTTCTTTGCCTGACACATCACAATTTGTCGAAAAATGAACGCTATTATTCCATCTGCATTACGTTATTGTTTGTCAAAATTATTCTCATACATTTTCTTACAACGGTTTTTGTGTTTCCGGAGTTTATCTTGAAACAAGTTCCTCCCGAATGTTGACGACAGTTGCAAGCTGCGATGATGAGCGCTTATTCGATATTTTTTTTCATATTCTTCGAAGAAGCAAGTGACGGATTGAACGACGTTCGAAACTTCAACAATGAAACGACCATAGGGCTCGCCCAGTTGAGCCGAGTAGAGAGAAATCAGTAGCCACGTATTCCTGCAAAATTAAACATTGAGAGGGGCGAAATGGAAGACTGTGTTGAAAGACGCGACGTTGTGCGTGGATAGACGGGTTTTGAAAAATTGAAGGGCGGATCGGAGCACGTGGGGAGACATCGAAGCGATCGTCCGGGAGTCTGGTGGGTATATTGGCGAAGCCGCGCTGATGAAGACAATCATCAGTAGCAGGATCATCAGTCGCGAATCAGCAGCTCGACCATAAGCTCGCGCCCACCCCGTGCGCTTCATTCGTCTCGATACACACCTCACGGCGAGTTCTCGATTCCTGCGCTGTCGAGGACTCACACCGATCAACGCTGCAAACTTGCCTCATTGACAGTTATGAAGAATTCTTGACGAATTCATCATTCGCAGACATCAGACGATAAGCATACACGAGACAGCCGACGAAAAATAAGGAGAGCAACGAACCATCGGTTTTGTGAACGATAAACACGTGGAATGTGATATACACTTTTAAGAAAGAACGGTTTATTGACTCTTGCGAAAGTTATAGACTTGTTTTTGTCATTTTTGTTTAAATACACTGACAATATGTCGTTCATACGATCGATCGGTGACGTTATCGGTTTTCTGGTACTATCGCTTATCGCGATAATCGAAGGGATCGTTAAGGTGTTCATACCGATGAAATACAGGATGAAGAGTGTCGCGGGCGAAATAGCGCTTGTCACAGGTGGCGGAGGCGGGCTTGGAAGATTGTTATCACTGAGGCTCGCCAATCTTGGAGCGATCGTCGTTGTCTGGGATATCAATAAGAATGGTGAGTCGTTAGAGTTCAAGTAACGTATTTTTTGTCCAGTCGACTGTTAAATGCGATTCGCTCTTTGATTACACCTCGAGAATGAAACTAGCTGTACTCGAAGAAAAATAATCCACGTGCTAAAGCATATCTCTCGAATTATCGATCACTTCGATGACCACTGTTTCGTCGTCGAAGTCTGTAGTAACTGTATGCCTATAATATCCCTACAACAACAACGTCATTGCTATGATAGTTGATCACGGGAACACCCATTTTTCGTAATTTATCTGACATCACTGTCGGATAACACCACTCTAGCGGCAGAAAATATGGCCTAACTTTGGCAATTTGTTTTAGGGAGTATGAAAAAAGAAATAGGATTTCTTGCGAGAGGGTTTATTTAACACATATTAAAGTATAAATAAAAAAAATTATCATAATTTTCATACAAAATGGCGGTGACAGAGCCCATCTTGAGAAACGTTTTTTTTACAAATAGCTTCACGGGAGGACGGTTTTCTCGTAAAGTATAAGACCTGGAACAAAAACAAAATAAAAATTATAATCTATATATTATTAGCTATGGGACTACGTAGGGATTTTTTTTAATGAAATTTTGAAAAAAAAAATGCGCACTTTAAAGAAATAAATCGATGTTTTACCCAAAAAATATTTATAAAAAAAGTTTACATTTAATCACAAAACGGTTACGTACTCCCATAGAAAATGTAATTGTGAAGCTACTATCAAAATTTCAAATCGATCCATGCAAAGATGTGCTAGTAATCCGTCCTCCCAGTTTGAAAAAAGTGGTTTCGAGAAAAACGCGTTTAAGGGACTATACCAGTGTGAACGCTGAAAATTTGGGTGATTTTCGGGAATTTTTTGGAAGAAAAGTACTCAATTAAATGTTTCGGAAAATTAATAATATATTTGGCTATATTTGACCTATGTTACATAATTTTTCATAGAAAAATATTGAGATCCAAGCGACTTATGCCCTGCCTTCGGAGGCGACAAAAAAAAGTTCCTCCACTGCTGCCATGATTCCGGCCGATTGAGTAGCTGAAACCGACAAAGGATAAAGTGTCGTTAAACTGGGAGGTATTTCCTGTACAATGACGTAGGATTTTCGAAAAATGTCAAAATGTAACAAAATGGCGTAGTTATGAAAAAAAGTATGTTTTCTTGCCTATAAAATGTTCGTTTTTTTTCAATGCCAAATCGTCAATTTTCACCCAATCAAAAATATTCTAGGTCATTGTAGAATAAATATATTCAAGAGTACTCAGTTCAATTTCAAGGCAATCGGATAATTGCTCTTTGAGTCACAATGTCAGCAAATTTGAAAAATCTCATTTTGAGAAAAACGCGTTTAAAGATTTAACTATCGATTTTTGCAACATAAAATTATTAGAGATACGGCCTTGACATTTTTACAGGATATTCTTGAAAGAATAAACTGTCGAAAAAGGCAAAGAAATCGATTTTTTTTAAGTGTCACAATGGTATAGCCCCTTAAAGTTGTACGAGGCGCCTAAAAGAAGTCCAAGACGCTGCGGCAAAATCGATATTTGAACCTCAGAAAAAAAAATTCGCTACAGGACCAAATGCATTTTATTTTTATAACCTCAAAGTATTTTTTGCGCAAAAAAAAAACGATTTTTCCAAAATCCTAGAGTGGTGTTATCCCTTAAATGATGGCATGATGCTGATCGAATTTATGAAAAATCCACTTTACTGTCATACTTTACAACAGGAAAATTTCAAGTCCGTTGGGGTGTAAAAAGAATAAGAATCAATATATTTTCACTATCGATGTTTATCCGAAACGACCGGCGCCCCATACAATGTTGGTATGTTCATACAAATGCGTAGTTGAATTTTGATGAAGGATTAATAGCAAAAAAACTCCGTCCACGTCTTAAAATAGCCGATCAAGGAATTGAGAATTTCAAGGCCTGCTAGATCGAGTTCCCTGTGCAAAAAAAACGTTTACGAATATTTTATAACTCGTATCCGATCGCCGATTCGGGAGGGTCTCATGCGTAGTTAAGTTTGTGCATATTTCGGCAACTTATGGTGAAGCTGCATTATTAAAGTGCAACGAAAATAATTTTTTTTTGTCTGCCCAAATTTCGTCCGACATGTTTTTTCTAAGATTCTTATTAAAGGTCTACAAGCTGAATCTACGAACAAATATTATGGATGATACTTTAAAAAATGGAGAAATAAACAAAAAAATCAGTTTTCATTCAATTCAAAAGGTACACAACAGTCTTCTTTTGCGGAAAAAGGTAATCTTTTTCAAAATCAAACACAAAATAGATTTTGATGTGTTTTTATTGTTCATTTGAATGTTACTATTTGCAGATCGCTACTTCTAAAAATTCTACACGCAAGGTCACGTGAAATCGATAAAATATTGCATTCTTCATGTGACAAGAACGAATTTTCAAATTACTACAGTAGCGAAGTATATACGAGGGTTTTGTAACGACCATGAGTTTGCAAGGAATTCACTTTCCGTTGAATTGTATTCGAACTGTGTCGTGGTCAATCGGACTCTGCCATGGAACGAAATGACTATACACTGTACAAGAGCGAAGATGAAAGTGGAGTAACGTGTGAGCCTAGGAACGTTTATTGACTGTACTGACGATGCATTCAGATACAAAATGGTTACATTACGTCAAATTGTCACTATTCGTTTTTTCACATAAATATATTATGCATTCGATTGTTTCTGCAATATTTATTACTTTTCATAAATGTCTGCAATATTTACAATGCTACCTACTAACCCTACGCACCGTCAAATAAATCTCTCAAACATCGCAAGTTATTTTATTGCACAAGTCATTAATTTATTTACTATTTAGGTTTTTAAAATACGAATATTGAGTATGGCACTGTGGGAAAATAGTTGAATCTTTTTTTTTATTACGTCACAGAGTAAAGAAATAGTCAATGCCCCTCAAAATCTGCGTCCAGGTGTAAAGTCTCTTTAAGGCGTTACCCCCATTTGTAGCGCAAAAAAGGCCTTTTTCATGAATTTTTTAAAGAAAACTACAAAACTTTTTCAATCGATCAATATACCATCTTATAGAACACATCTTGAAGAACTTTCAGTAATTTTTTTATTGAAAAATATTACATTGTTTAGTGGCAAATGGCCGTCAATGAAATAATGTTTTTATATACACGGTTTGCGGTGACCAACATTGCGGCGAAGTGGATCATCTGAAAAAAAAATGCGGATGGATTTAGTCAAACATAAGTATAAACTAGTCTTTAATCGAAGGATTTTAAAAAATATTCATTTTTCACAAAATGGCGGACAGTCAAAGTTAATGGTTCGATTTTAACGAAAAAAAACGGCCGTTTTTTGGCGATAAAATGGCCATTTTTTTCGAAAAAAAATCGAACGATTAAAGACTACATTTTTATGTATTAAATAAGCCTGCAAAATTTTAAGAAGATCGGTTCATTAGTGTTCGAGTAATCTTGGTCACCAACTTCAGAAATGTCATTTTGAGAAAAACGCGTTTAAAGTTTCAATTTCAGTTTACACGAAGAAATTTTTTTTTTGTAAACTTACATAGTCATCTATTCCGGGCCCATACTTCTGTATGGGCCCGGATACTTATACTTCAAAAAAATGCAATAAAAAAAATCGATTTTTTCAAAATCGCAAGTGGGGGTAACCCCTTAATTGCCTTTGATTGCCTAGAATAAAAGATCAACCATATTTCAACCTTTCATAATACGAAAACTTATGTTTCTTCAATAGTCAACAAATCCAAGTCTCGTTGAAAAGCATTATTAAAAAAAAAGAAAAACATTGCAAGCGCAATAAAATAACGGTGTACGTACATCCATGAACAAGACTCCATAAAGGAGACGGGACAGGCCGTGCGGCCGAGTGAAATACCGAATTATTCACGTGAAGCCTTGTATTACGTTGTTGAGAAAGAGATGGAACGGAGTAAAAGTGTGCGAGCGAAGACAGCGCACTATAAGTATACCGAAGACATAATGTTACAGCATTTCAGATAATAACGTAAATGAGCCCGATATAATTTTTTTCATACAAATTTCGTAATTGCGCACGCACGGGCAGCGGACCTTAAGTCTTAAAGGGGTTCAGCGAAGCATCGGCTCACCGAATAATTCGAAGGCCTTTCGAGGAGGAGGTCTCTGATTTATCTTGCGACGAGTATAGTACTTTCGTTCGCGTTTCTCACGCAATTCGATGTTAAATCGATCCATTTTATTAAGCAGGCAACATAATAAATCTTTTCTGGCACATTCATCAATCAATATGGAAAAAAAACCTGTTCATAGTATTTTTCACAATCAAGTCATTGAATATTTGTGATTATTGTTATTATTAATATCAGCATTATACTACTATAATATTCGCAATACAATATACACATATATATATGGGATATTCCACATCATTTCAGCTAGCCCGTGACCCCGACCATTTTTTGTTTTCCTTATTTTTTTGTAAAATTGTGATTTCCAACTCGGTTTCGACAGGCCTAAGATGGTCGATTTTTAATTCGTGCTGAATTTAACGAAAAAAATTGTTTTATTCGAAATTACTTTTTTTGTTAAATTCAGTACCAATGAAAAATAAACCATTTCATACCTGTCGAAGCCAAATTGGAAATCACAAAATCATTAACAGCATTATTGTACATTATGATGATAAAAATCGTTTACAAAATATAATTAAATCGAAAAAAAATAGAACGAAAAATGGGCCCACGATGAGACTAGTGGTAAAAATCATAGAATGGGTCACTCTATTTCGGAGAATATTTTGAAAAATTTAAAAAAAGGCAATCATCTTTAAAGAAAATATTTTTCACTTTAGAAGCAAAAAAAAACGTTGACATTGATAATTGATAATGTTTTCATATTTTTCAACGAAAGTATGCTTCAAAATGAGAAAAAAATATATAATGCCTTTCGTCGATATCTCAATTAGTTCAGGAGTTATCAGCGTTTAATCGTATCCAAAACTTCTGAAATCGACATTCTTTGGAAAATTATAACTTCTAAATGAGGAGAGATAAAAATCGAAACATTGATGGGGATATTCTTTTCATGTGGGACAATATTACAAAAAAATCAAGAAAACCAGAAACGGTCGGGGTCATGGGCTAGCTGAGATGGCGTGGAATATCTCATATATACATCATATAGTAATATAGCATAGACATAGTAATATTCTATATTAGTATGCAAATCTAATAGAGTTATATTGACAAGTAGTTGCAGAGCCCAAAAACTAATCATGTGAATATCGCATGATCGTTCGATGAATGTCAAGCCGATGAATACGTGAATAGAAAATTTTATCTCATTTGGCCAGTGGTCAACGTCCAAATTCATTGCCATATCGAGCTTCAGGATCGCGTCGTCCATAGCCTCAGTTCTCGAATACTACCGCAATTATGTTACTACTCCAATTTTTTTCTTTCCCATTGTAATGCGAAAAAATTGAAAGTTAAAAGGTATTTCCAATTGATAGCTGATTGGAAGTATGCTAATAAAAAATGGTTATTTGAAATATTCCGTTACGATACAAGCGTAATTCACGTTCTCACCTATTCTTTTTTTAACATCGTACGAGAGACCAACACTTTATCCCTCTTCTTTGGCCTCAACATGGGCTCGTGTAGCCTTCTGTATAGAAGGTTTTTTACTGTAATTATTGCGCCATAATACTTTACAGATATATAGATATACAAGCAAAAAAAATGCTTATAATAATGTATTGCGATATACTATAGATATTCTACATGGCATCAATTTGGCCATGACTCCAACTAGGTTTGAATTTAACCGCGCGTTCATTCATATTGCCGAATTAAAAAAAAATATCCGCGCACTAGGAATAAATTCGTGAAAATATCTATTTACTTATTCGTGCTCATGTATATTTATATGTATATATATATATACACAAGTACATACACGTTTGTAAAGAACATCCGGTCCAAAAGGAACGTGCGTGTGCAATAAGTCACAACGAAAGCTCACCGCGGACACTGTGATTAGAATCATTACAGTCATTAGAGGCGTACTGTCATGAACTTACATACATGCCATGATAAAGCCCCTCGAGTATGAGCGTGTGAGTGCTATATTCTCCATTGGCCAATCGTCTTTTTACACATCTTCGAAACCATTCGCCATATTTAGAATTGAGCAATTGTATATATGTGTAATAACACGATACGGACAATTTTCATATGCCGTAAGCCCGAGTTTACCAATCGAATTTTCATAAGAATTTTTAACAGCATTATTGATTTCGTAAATAAGCAAGGTATATTGAAAAAAAATACAAGTTCTTTTGATGTGTCGAACTTTTATCTATCATATATACGAAGTCAATAATATAATAAAGATGCACAACCACGATTGTACTGATAATATCAATGATCATAATAAGAAGAAGAATAGCAACAACAACAACAAAAATGATAAAAACCATGATAAGATTAATAAAATGGAGTATTCATATAATAATGATAAAAAAATATTACGCAAAAGATCTATTCGAATGACTTTTCGCTATGGATGACGCAGCTGACCTCAAGCACACACACACACATACGCACACTCATTTATTCACTCACTTACACATATACAGGGTGTCCCAGAACGGATGGTAGTCCCTGAAATGGGGCGTTAAGGGTGAAATTCTGAGTCGATTGATATAAGCATGTATGAGTCTCAGATCAACCCCTGAATTATTATTAATTTTTAAAGGCGGGCCAATCAGGTGCGCCCGATGCGCCAACGTACGTCGGTGCGCGATACGCGCTTGTAGTGGTGGCTGGCAGGAGCACCGCACCTACCGGCACCACTACACGCGCGTATCGCTCAGGCGACGTACGTTGGCTCATCGGGCGCACCTGATTGGCTCGCCTTTAAAAATTAATAATAATTCAGGGGTTGATCTGAGACCCATACATGCTTATATCAATCGACTCAGAATTTCACCCCTAACCCCCCATTTCAGGGACTACCATCAGTCTGGGACACCCTGTATACGAACAAATAACATTGTTCGATCAAAAGAACTGAAACTCTTCAAATTGTTTTATCTTTATTCACAAAAACTCATAAAATGCATTTGCGGCAATTGATCAAGGGATAATTGGAAAAATTTATCGGCGAAGAGATTTTTATTCATAAATCATCGATGATACTGGCTCGAAGCAATGAATTATCAATTCGTTGTCTCTCGCAGGTGCGACTTAATATGTCATGTACGATGTATTCGTCATCAGTTGAATTTAAATCATATTATACGCAGGGGCTAGCGAGAGACTGCAAATCTCTGCGTTTACGCTAAGGCGAGAGTGGCATCTCAATTCAATGATGAATATGAGGATCATTTACAGTGGGAACGAACTTTTTTTTATTAGTGAATAAGATGGGTTGATAATTTGGGTAGAATACATTTTATTAGGAATAAATAACTTCGTTGTTGATATTGATTGAAACTCACGATTGCTTTAACATTATTATTTTTATTTTATTTTAGTGGAGTCTGTGATTGTCTCATATATATCGTTATAGCCGTCTTTTTCTATTAGATCGAATCAACAGAAGCTTTAATATTGCCATTATAAATAGCGACGTTTTGCCTAAAATTGCTTTCGACAAGACCTTGAGAAGCCCGAATTCGAATTTGATCGCATCCGTGTCTCGAGCATATTAATTTTTCGACGCCAGACGTGGAGGCTAAACCGGCTTTGTTCAACAAAAAGCATTGACGCCTTTGTAAGGATTTACGACTTGGATACAGCAAAAATTAAAAATGACAATGCACGCGAGCTGCTCGAGGCGTCCGAATTTCAGTGCGCTCGTGCACATTTTTTTACCTGCGTGTGCTAATGGCTTCGATTTCATTTTTTTTTACACATTTTTCATACAAAGCAGTAGTAAAGCCACAATTTTTAAATAATTATGCACATTGAAATTGTACATTTTTATTTTTGATTGCCATTAGTTTCATTGAAGCTTAAAACAAAGGCATTTCCATTTTTCTTGAGTATACGGATATTCAACAAAATGTGTGCATTTATATATTTGTATACATCAAAATCGAAACGCGAAATGCTTATTCATTTCGTCGGCTGTTGAAAAAAATTAAAGGGAATTTACAACTCTTTGAAAATCGGTATGAATAGTTACAATTATTTTCGAGCAATAAAACGACTAACGATCTTTTCGTGAATTCTTTCTGGTAGCACTTGCATTCACGAATTTCAAAACGGTTGTTCTCGAATGTGCTGCGAATATTCCGGTAAAAAAATGGAGATATTAAATGATTATTCAAATCTGACCATTAAGTTAACCAAACGCGGTTCAATGGTATTTGTATGAATATCGAGGACCAAATATGGATAGTATGGACTGTTGCAGCTCGCGCGTCATGTATCCATTGGTATCAATAGATGTCGAGAATATACGCATACATAAATGCGTATATATATGGGATATCCCACGCCATTTCAGCTAGCCCGTGACCCCGACCATTTTTGGTTTTCCTGATCTTTTTTTGTAAAATTATACCCCATGAAAGGAATATGCACACCAACTTTTAGATTTTTATCTCTTCTCTTTCATGAGTTGTAATTTTCAAAAAATGTCGATTTCAGAAGTTTTGGAAGCGTTTAAACGCTGATAACTCCTGAACTAATTGAGATATCGACAAATGGCACTATATAATTTTTTTCCATTTTGACGCATACTTTCATTAAAAAATATGAAAAAAATTATCAATCATCAATGTCAACGTTTTTTTGCTTCTAAAGTAAAAACTATTTTTAAAAAAGATAATTGCCTTTTTTATTTTATCAAAAAGTTCTCTAAAATAGAAGGACCCATTCCTCATATTAATCATATTTTTGTAAACAATTTTTATCATTTTAATGTCCTATGATGCTATTAATGATTTCCTATTGGACTTCGACAGGCCTGAAACGGTTTATTTTTCATTTGTACTGAATTTAACAGAAAAAAAAGGATTTCGAATAAAATATTTTTTCGTTCAATTCAGCACGAATTAAAAATAAACCGTTTCAGACCTGTCGAAGCCGAATTAGAAATCACAAAATCATTAATAACATTATTGGACATTAAAATGATTAAAATCGTCTATAATAAATATGATTAATTAAAAAAAAAAAATAGAAGGAAAAATGGGCCCACGATGAGACTAGTGTTGAAAATCATAGAATGGGTCACTCTATTTTAGAGAATTTTTTGGAGAAAAAAAGCAATCATCTTTAAAAAAATAGTTTTCACTTTAGAAGCCAAAAAACGTTGACATCGATAATTGATCATTTTTTTCATATTTTTTAATGAAAGTATGCTTGAAAATGAAATAAAAATTATATAGTGCCATTCGTCGATATCTCAATTAGTTCAGGAGTTATCAGCGTTTAATCGTTTCCAAAAATTCTGAAATCGAATTTTTTTGGAAAATTATACCTCCTAAAAGAGAAGAGATAAAAATCTAAAAATCGGTCTGGATATTTCTTTTATAGGGTAGAATTTTACAAAAAAAAAATCAGGAAAACCAAAAATGGTCTGGGTCACGGGCTAGCTGAAATGGCGTGGAATATACCATATATATATATATACACACACACACACACACACACACACACACACACACACACACACACACACACACACACACACACACACACACACACACACACACACACACACACACACACACACACACACACACACACACACACACACACACACACACACACACACACACACACACACACACACACACACACACACACACACACACATATCGGTTGGTCTGCACCTCTCCCGGCAAAGAAGTGAGAAGTGGCACGGCAACGAGTCAAGGCCTGCGGACCTGCTGACTACTCGTAGAGCGCGTATACGCGTGCTTCTCATTCGGTCAACGGTGAAAACTGGTTGATACTTGCACAAAAAGAAGGAAACAAAAAAAAACATCGATTCGACCGCATGGGCAAAAAAAGTCGAGATGCATACAACCAGAGGATCGGATAACGGAGTTTCAAAGTAGAAATACGTTGTATGTGATCAGACAATGCCGGAGACACGTTTCGATCTACCAATCTTTGGTTTCTCGTGTCCGGCGAAAAAAATACCTTGATAACGTTTTTTTTTCTTCGGATATCAGCGTGTCAATGTACAAAGTCGTCGGTGAATTTATTTATGCACAATCAGTATACGTATTTTTACGAAAAGTTAAAAAATATTGTTAATTTTTTAATTGGTATTTGTCAAATGTTATTTGTGTGATTTCTGTGAAATGTCATATCTGAGATTTGATTAATCTCCGGCGAGTCCCTTTTTTCGAGATTCACAAGTCGAAAAATCTCGACGTGTGAAGTCGAGCTTTTTAAAATGAGGGCGCCTTGGCACACAGCGCGCTCATTTTATTTAGATTACGATATTATCGCGATTTCGAACATTATTGCTTCGTGTTTTTACTCGCGATGTTGCAAAACGCCCAGTCCTTCGCTTACGAGTAATAATTTGAGGAAGAAAGAGTTCAACGCGCGACGTAAGTTTTAACGCCCGTGTTAAGGCGTTAGGCCACAGTAACGGGTATAAAATCATGTGCGAATTTAACAATTTTTTTAATATGAAAAAGTGATTCACTCATAAAATTAATTACACATCTATTTAGTATGAATATCAAGCTGTTAGGATTTTTTTTCGATGTACAAAATGGCCAACTACTAATATTTTCTTATGCTATTTTTTTTTCAGGCGCTCCGCGGCGTGACATTTAGCATCCACAATTTTTTACCTAGAATAAAAAACCAAAATTCTCGTCAATCTACATTAGAATACTTAGAGAAGTACGTACGGAATTTAAAAAATATTGTTTTATTCAAAAGTTGTAGGTATTTGAACTTAAGAAATGAATTTTCAGTGAAAAATTTCGTTCTAACTGCTCATAAACTGCTCATAAAATGAAAAGTTTTTGATTAATCAGAAATTCCGTACGTACTTCTTTGCGAAATGCTATTAGGAACATAACTTTTGAATTTGAAGTAAATCGAGTAAAAATTGTTGAAGGTATTTGTCACGCCAATTGGAAAAAAGCTGTTTCGAGAAGTTTCGAGTAGTCGGCCATTTTGTAAATCGAAAAAAAATATATATTTTTATTAACAGCTTGAGATTCATACTAAATAGATGTGTAATTAATTTTATGAGTGAATCACTTTTTCATACGAAAAATATTGCGGCTGTAGATGATGTCCAAGGTATTTCGGTTCGGATTTTTCATGTGTTCAATTTATGGTCGGAAATTTCTTCCGATGAATATTCAGAAGATCAAACGAAAGCTGAATACTTTTTTGGCGTCTGCTAGAAGCCAGCATTTTGGGGCGTTTATTGCAGGGAGGAAAAAACTTCTTAGATTAAATGTCACGCTGTCGCTTGACCAATATACTTGATTATGAGATTTTTAAAGATCGAAAATTGTCGTAGACTATCGATCCGCCATTTACAATTTGCGAGAGGAAATTTAGTGGAAGAAATTCCCCTTGGAAATAAAATCGGACGAAAAAATGTTCCCAAATATAAATGCCGAGTAAAAAATGCCATACAGAAAAACAAGATTCTTTGAACATGAGATTCAAGTTTAATGAACAGTCTACAGACAATCAATGGTGCATTAATAATACACATGTTAAATGGACTTTAGACAATGGTAATGTTCGAGTCGAAAAACGCCAAGGATATTGCAACGTAAACGTATTCGCAGTATTTTTTATTGACTTCAGACAACAACAAAATTTGATTCGTAGTTTGTTAGGAAGTTTTACAACGTAAAAAAACTCGCAAACTTTGAAGGGATTACGTGGGTTTTGAAGCCAAAAAAAGCATATTTTCTTTATTTTTTTTGACTATAACATATAAATTATTTTATTCAAAATATTAAGCACATAAAAGAGCAACATTTTAACAATATTTAAAAAACAATTCATCCGAAGATTTGGGAAAATGATCCTGTGGGACCTGGTTTTCCAAGACCCCTCAAAAATGTGCCCTCGTGGTGGTGAGAATAACTCATGATAGCTTTATTTAAAATTTAAAAAAAAACACATTTTTCTGTTAGTAAATAAGTATAGCTTGTAATTGAACGAAGGATTTAAAAAAAAAATGAAATTTGAATTTTTGGCAGGGTTTTATGCAAAATATTTCAATTTTTGATACAATTTACACTACGTATAACCTTGCAAAATTAGTTGTAATCGAAAAAAAACCTTCGTTGAATCACTAGTCAATGCTACTTTGAAGTGTGCAAAATTTCAATAAGATCATTCAATAAGAGCATTCGTTTTTGAGAAATCGTGTCCACCACCTTCAAAAATAGTGTTTTGAGGAAAATGCCATATACCTGTGGCGCTCCCGGCCGGTCTTTCCCAACGGGGGGAATTCCCAAAGGCTCTCTCTCCTAGACTTTTACTCCGATTGACTTCAAACTTTGGGAAAATACTCTAGATATATTGTGGTATTAGATAATAAAATTTTAAAAATTGATTTTTAGAAATTTTCAAACCCACCCCTTAAGGAGTTTCGGGAAAAATGACAAAATGTTACCATTTGCTTCAAATTTATACAGTAATTTTTTTGTCATATGCTGAATGCACTTTCCTAATTTTTAATCGATCGTCTACACCGTTTCTATACAATTTACAATTGAAAAAAAAACGTTTTTCACAGAGAGATGCCTATGATCAGGTAACATAAAGAGTACATTATGACACTGATGACAAAATTGTCATAATGTACTGATCAGTACCGTCAAATCGCTCGAGCGATTTGACGGTTTTGCATAACATTTTTCAACCCTTTTTCATGCGTAAAACTGCCATTCAGCGATAAGCGTGGGCATCAATGTTGAAAAGTGTTTTTGCAATTATACATTTTATAGAAACGGTGTAGACGATCGATTTAAAATTTCGAGGGTACATTCAGTAAATGACAAAGAATTTACTGTATCAATTTATATCAAATGGTAATATTTTGTAAATTCTCCGGAAACCTCGTCCTTAAACAAACATCATTGTTATTTTAATCGAAGACGGCAACAATTTCTTTCTTATCCCATTTTAAAGTGTACGTTGTTCTCATTTATTGACGGAGATTCCCTTCCGGCCTGGGCCAATTTCATATACATATATGTATATATATATATATATATATATATATTAGGGTGGCCCAAATTTGAGATCTATTTTTTTCCTTTTTCTTCCCATGCAATTATCTTCTTCAAAGAAAGAAAAAAATTGTCGCGGAATCTACAAGCGGTCAAAATATATTTAGAGCCTTCCACAAAGTCAAGTTTTCATTAAAAAATCGATTTTTGTCTCTGGCTGGTCAATAAATATTTAGTTGTCGCTCAAGAGCTTTGAAATTTCCAATTGTCGCCATTTTTCTCTTCTCACTCATAAATTTAACACTCTATAAAATTTTCAAAACAATCAATGCTTTTTTTTCTCTAGGAACGTTTTTCTTAAGTTTACTTCACACTTTTAACGCGATAAAACGGAGGACCTATAATTTTGTTTACGGACAAGAGTTTTGAAGAACTATTTTATGAGAACAAAGATCATAATTCTTGGGTTAGTAGTGTGAGGTAACTTTGAAAAATCTGTTTCTACAGAAAAACGATTAATTGATTTAAAAATTTTAGAAAGCGGCAAATTTATGAGTGAGATGGGTAAACAAAATTGGCGAAAATTGGAAAATTCGAAGCTCTTGAGCGACCACTAAATACTCATTGACCGGCTAGAGCTTTGGCGAGGTTAATTTAAAAAATAATGAAGCGAAAAATTCATGGGTGAGAAGTCAACGAAACAAAAAATCCATTTTTCAATGAAAATTTGGAATGACAAATGTATATGTATATATATATGTGCATATCAGAATAATTCCGAAGTTCAACCTTTTCCACTAATTTCTAAATACTTCGATCACTGGATTAGATTTGCTCAATATCGTTCCATATATGTACATGTAGGATGGCAAGGAATGAAAAAAAGTGCGAACAAATCCTCAAGAATAATGATGACGCATAATTACAAAGCGTTCACCAGTTAAACAAAATCACATCTCCGAGTTTTTCCGGGTTTTGCGTAAAAATGTACATAACAGTGGTCCGTATTTATTCATTCAAATTTACCGCTTACGAAAATCGAATTTTTCGGTATTTTAAGCATGTTTTTTTTTCCTCTTCAGGCGTCGACGAGACAGTGAAGCTTGTACAATCAGCCGGTGGCACGTGTTACGGTTACGTCTGTGATTTGTGCGATCGCGAGGATGTCTACAAGAAAGCCGCTCTGATTCGACAAGAAGTTGGCAAGGTACGAAAAAAGTTATATACTATGTCTCTTGTATTCGAGAAAAATGTTGAATACAATAATCTTTTTTAAAAACTCGATTGACAAGTTTTTTATCCTCCCGGACTCTTTATCATACTTACTGTACCCATTTATATGTCTAACATAAAAATTCGATATATTAACTCCTAAAAATTTACATGAGGAAAAAAGTTTATTCACACATGGTTTTCCTGAAAAAACTCGTTCCAAAAAAATAATGTTTTCGTAGATTATTTTAGACGGTAGCTTATTTTGACCTTTCGACTGCACACTTTCGCAAAGTACCTCTGACTGCATGTGGGGTCGATCCGACCCCAGACGTTTTTCAGAGCGTTGTATTTCGGTAAATTTGCATTTTTTTATAGAGAGGATTTGTGTAGTCAATGATCCTTATTTTATGGCCAAAAATGTATTTTTTTTTAAATAAAAAATTAAGTGCCCAAGCATTCGCTCAAAGTGGGAGATGAGTGGAAAAATACTTACACTTACAGAAAAATTCTATTGATATAAACTAACCGCGTCTATTTGGTTTTTTTTTCATTTGAATTAACTAGTTTTTTCGTGAAATCAAATTTTTCCTATTGCATTCCATTATTGGAATTATTTATTTGAAATATGTTTATTCATTCAAATCAAAATCTATTTAATATCGTCTAATAACTAAATATTTTATTTAATCCTAATAAGTACGTGATTCGGTTTCGTCTGGCCAAAAAACAGTTTAGTTGAATCCACTGAATGGATCTATTTGATTTAAAAAAAAATTAAATTAAATTAAAAGAATTTTCGTAGAGTCAACCATTTTTTATTTGATTAAACTAATGGTCTGTCTTTATTGCAATACACATATCAACGCGGTGTGGGTGAAGAGAGGGTGGAGAGAGAAGAATTATATATATATATATATATATAGGTTATGTTTGAAAAATCTATAGCATGTTATTCGATAAAACTCTCTAGTTATCACAATAATATTAACTAATTCATATAGTTTATGTGATACAACAAATAATTATAAGAATTAATTTGGTCTCGTATGCCATATCTGGGACCAATGAATTACAAGTACTCGCTAGCATAGGGTCAACGTGCGTAGTTATGAGTAGGTAGGTTCTAGGTCCGATTCCATATAGATGAAATATTTTATTCGAAAAAAATCATTTCGGAAGGCCAGGGAATAATGAATTACGATACAAAAACGTTGCGGTAAAACTCTCAATTAAGTGTTTCATTGCATTTTGGATTTATAAAATATTTGATGCATATAGTACACTTGTATTTACAGTGTACATTGTCAGCAGATAAAGATTAATTTGAATCGAATCTGCATTAATTCAATTTAAATATATTTAATATTTAAAAAGAATAGCTGAAACAATTTAAAAAATATATTTGAAACAAATAAGATCGTAGTAGGCCGTGAGGCAAGGGAAAAACCAATTTCATTTAAATAGATCGTATTTAAATTAAAAAAAAAAAATTAGGATCGTGAAAAATGGAAAAAATCAACTCCTTCGGCAAATTAATTGTTGAAAACGTATATTTTCCACTTTTTTACTTTAATGACTTATTATTATTCACATTTACCGCAATCGACGCATAAGTACATTTGGTTCTCGTTGCACATAGCCCTTCTGTATAACGGACACTTGCTTGTAGTTTTATAAAATCTAATATCACAAAATAAAAAAATCTATGAGCGTTTTCCATCCTAACTCACTTTACATGTAGCACTGAGCACCAAATTTCACAAAAAAAATGTTTTCACTTTCACCGCACTACTGCATAAATGGGGTCGATTCGACCCCAGGTCCTTTTTTGACAGCTGTCCTCAGTACGCGGGCTCGATGTAGGGTGGGGGTCGAGTGTCCAACTATAGAGTAGAAGTGGGAGGAC
This sequence comes from Ophion slaviceki, assembly GCA_944452715.1. Lineage (NCBI taxonomy): Eukaryota > Metazoa > Arthropoda > Insecta > Hymenoptera > Ichneumonidae > Ophion > Ophion slaviceki. The sequence goes on along the minus strand of OX101788.1, from coordinate 33,523,339 downwards.
ATTCGAGTGCCACACTGCGGCCGAATGGATTGCCCCGTTTTGTGATAAAGGCAGATGAAAAAAAATGGGGGCAATATGACCCAGTGTGCAGTCCAAGGGATAAGTATCGATACTGGATATTGATATTGATATAAATAATGTATTTTAATGAAAGTCCCGAAAAAAACACACGGAAAACACACAAGATATGCAAGTGATTTTTTATCCATCCATCCAAAAGGATGTTCAGTTTTTGAATATAACTCGATTAAAATGTTTGGAAATGCAGTAATAATTATTCATTTGTAAGTGCCGATTACGGTTGGGCGATTCGCGACAGCAGTTTCGTCGTGGTAGTCGATACAATAAAAATCGGACGGGTGCTGGGGTCGTGTTGACCCCCATGTGACCTGCACGTATATTTTTTCGTAAAAAGTGATATTTTTGTTCTGCGTGGAATCACTCTACGTAATGTAAGTGTGAATATGAGAACGGTAAAAAAATAATATCAAGTTCACATGAATTACTCCGAATTGGGAATTCTCTGCGACGTCCGTCTATCCCATTTAAAACTTATTACAATACTACCTGGAAAACCATAAAAGCATTTAGAATGTGCAACAAGCATAGAGTTTTCATTGGTGCCGACTGTGTGGCACAAACTTGATTTATTTACGATTTTTTAATATTTAGGATTTTTTAATATATTTTTTGAAATATATCTTTCGTATATATTGTGTTTGGAGTATAATCTCATGATTTTTGGAGCCGGTGTTGCGAATAAATGGCTCATTTTTCGTGATTATCGTTCTCTTTTTACTCCGAAATGGGCCCACTTCAAATGTCCAGATGAATACCTTCTTTGAAACGCCCACTATGAAGCTATTTTTTCGTCAAACTATCATGTCTCAAGTGTATGACCCTATTTTTTTAAATTGAAAATTGCAAGACTTATGATATTTAAAGCAAAAATGGCTTTTTTCACGCATTGATCCCTTCCTGATTTTTTTCCGCCATTTTAAATATCGATCACAATATTATACTGAGAATGTCACATTTAGAAAGGTTCAAACTAACACCCTGAATTTTAAGCCATTCGGAACAATAGAATCAACGTGGCAATCGTTTAAACATGGCTGGGGTCGCGGGGACCCCCATGTGACCAACTAAGTTACAGGCCGAGGGTATTGTAACCCTCAAAGGGTTAAAACAGGGGACTTTAGTATGAAGGACGTGTTACCAATTTCAGTCAGGCGAAAAAATTTAAGCATTGCTTTTTTTGTTACCTTTTATGCTTTTTTATTTAAAGCATAATTCATGTGAACCAGTATCTTTCTTATATGTGAAAAAGAAAATTTAATCCCTATCTTTTTTACCTAAATGAGAATATTTCCCGAAAGGATCGTCGAAATCCTAAATGAGAATGTTGTCGCGAAGTATTGAAAAGTAGAGAGCAAGGATGCACACGTTTTTTTTTTAATTTGTTTTACCGCAAAGTGGCCGGGCAGAAATAGACTGAAAAATGATTCCATTGTGATGATTTTTTAACAAGAATATGTCGGGATTAAAACAGTGGTTCGAAAGTGCACCAACTTTTCCACACATAGGACGGCAAAGTGACGAACCGCCTCTGGATATGAGACAACGAGCGACAACAACATTACGAAAGTCCTTACAGCGCGTACAGTTACGCCATAACGTTAGTTGCAGCATGGTCCCGTGATAAACAGGCTCTTAAGGGGGAGACGCCTATAGGCGAGGACAAAATTAGTAATTTTCATGATTTTTTTCTTTAAGGAAATATTTTTTCATCATTGTTGAGACTTAATGTATGACTTTTTCATACTTTTGGCTGCTACAGGCTATTTTTTATTTTTATTAATCTTTAAAAATGGTGAAGGTATGGCACGGTCTTCTAAACGGGTTGGGCGGATGTTGTCAGACGGCGTGACACATAGCGTCAGTGGAATTAATCTGAAAAAAAAACCAACGATGATTTTTCGTTCATTAACACTTAAATGCAGAATATGAACTAAGAAAAAGTAAGAAATGTTAAAAATCGATGAAATGGTACGCTTTGAAACAAAAAAAAATGATTGTTCCGAAAAAATGGCTACATTTTGCAATAAAAAAATACGTTTTTTTTTCATTTTCAAAAATATTTAGGATCACGTTTTAGACGATAAGGTTAGGAAGATTTATGCCAAATTTCATTAGAATCGGTCGACTAGTGAGTTAGCTAAACGTCACGCCAGTTTTGCAAATGCAGTTTAAAAGACCGTGCCATTTCTGAAGATTAATAGAAATATTGTAACAGCCAAAAGTAGTAATAAGACATACGCTAAGTGGAAAGAAAGTGGAAAAATCTTTCCTTTTAAAAAAGATCACGAAATTCAACAACCAAATTTCCTCGCCTAAAAGAATCTCTCCCCTTAAGCTACAGCCCTCCTAACTCACTATGTCGCAAAATTTATCAGACGAGCATACCATTTATCGAGCCTCAACAATCAGAGTGCTAAATAATAAATTATTAATAGAAACTCCATCAAATTGCTCCTAAAGAAATACATTAATTATGCACGTACGTCGATCAGTTTCAAGACGATGAAAATTTGATTTGTTCGCAGGTGTCGATACTCGTTAACAACGCGGGCGTCGTCACAGGGAAGAGGTTCGTGGACACTCCCGATGAATTACTCATCAGAACGATGGATGTCAATATAATGAGTCATTTTTGGGTAAGCAGAAATATTTTTAGATGATACGTCTTCCCCCAAAATAAATATTCAAATTGCATTGCGCATAAGAATTAAAATGTACCGAAAAAATGCTGTTCCAAATATGGCTCGTTGCTGTCAATTTGGAACTCGTGCTGCATCGTATGGTTGGCGAAGTTCGAACGATTTCTCAATTTGATCACCCAATCGATAAGTTCGCGGTGCTATATTAACTTCGCTAAGGAGAATCGATGCTTATTTTCAATCGCCGTTAACACCTGAAACGCGTTTCCCTTTCCCCAAAGAATCACTCAAGGACTATCGGGCTCCAGCTCGGGAGTGGACGCATGGTGAGAGGAATTTTTGAGGTGCATGTACAGCGCGATTCCTCATAACTTAACAGGGTCTTCTCACTTTAGACGCTAAAAAAGGCTATTTTCATGAATTTTTTTGATAGGTTTATATTATAGATATTGATGTAAAAGTTATTACACTTAATAAATACACTTTCGAAATACATTTTTTAAAATATTTATTTAAGTCACTATTTATAGACGAAAATGGTAGTTAAAAAAATGTCCTAAAAAATTGGAGGTCTGCGCTGTAAATTTAAAAAAATCCTTGATATGCGCTATAGCTATAGTTGTAAAGAACATGTGGTTAAAATTTCATAAGGATCGGTTCAGTAGTTTCGAAGATTTTATCAACAAGCTGTCGAAAAAATGGTTTAAAAAAAACGCGTTTGAAGTTTGTTTGGGTTACATAATTACATAATTTTTTTTTAAATGTATTTCGAAAGTGTATTTATTAAGTGTAACAACTTTTACATCAATATCTATAACATAAAACTATCAAAAAAATCATGAAAATAGCTTTTTTTAGCGTCTAAAGTGAGTAGACCCCTTAACGTTCCCTCTCTGGAAACCCAATATGAAGGGTCAGAATGATAATCTTTTTTCTAGTAACACATTCTTTGGAATAAATAATTTTTTTCCCAACATGTTGTACACATGTTTGTGGTTACAATGTAATTTTTTCGGAAGAAAATCTTTCAAAGTGATCGTGGTGCTGCAGTTGGCATTGCAGTCCTCCAGCGGCGAAGCCCGAAACGGCGGTATCTCTACGGGGCTCAAATGTAATTTGAAACGAAAATAAAAAATATTTTGTTCAAATATATCCAACTGGCTATGGGTTCACGATCCACTTTTCGAAATTTCGAAAAATACGAAAAATGACAGCGTCTCCAAAGAAAAACTCATATTTCTCTTGAAAAACAGGATGCTGAAGTCATTGTGATCAACAAATTGTTCATCCAATTAAAAAATGCGATCGTGAACCAAAAATGACTACTGTTTGAACGCTAACTGCGCAAATTCAAGTCAATAGTGTGAAAGTAACTCAAGATATCAATCCCGCCGTATCAAGATATGTAGTTTTGAGATAATCGCATTCAAAGTCGACGGATCGCGGTAAACCCGACGCACACTGTTCCACTAAAATAGGTGTAAATTCGTCAATTTTTACAATTTCTCGGTCCGGTTGGTCTTAAAATATTCTTGAAAGTTCAAACTATAACAATATGCAAAAAAAAAAATTTTTGAAATTTCCAGAGAGGAATACCCCCTCAACCCTACTACGTTGACCCACTGGGTCATTTTGACCCAGACAAATTTGAAAAAAAATTATCATTTTCTCAACATCGAAAGTTTTCGACAATTTTTTACGACAATTCAATTTATACTTTCCGAATTTTTATCATGCAGACATATTGAGAAATGTTAAAAGTGGATCCCTGATTCTTTTTAATAAAAACCGTCCGAGGGATTTTTAATGGCAGGTGGATGAAGTACTACCCGGGACTAATTGACGCAGTGGGTCAATATCGTGGCCAAATATAAGTGTGTCAACGAAGGGTTAAATGCGAAATAATTCGAAAACTTGAACTGAGAACCGGTGAGGATGTGCGAAAACTTGGCTAGCGTCTTCGCGTCTTGAATTAGTTCCTGGGGAAAAATACACGAGTGACAGAATATTCAAACTATCAATAACATCGCTGGAGAAAGTTGGCGAAGTTGATGACATGTGACAGTGGTCCTGCTCTGCTTGGTATTTAAAAAAAACCGATTTTGCTTGGTACATTGTCCAGTAACTGGACGTAAAGCTCACCAGTCTTGAAAATAAATACTTAAGGCCGGAGCCTGAATTAGAAGGTTCAAAAAAGCGTTTTTTCGGCATTTTTTTAGAAGGGAAAATAACAAATAAGCTCAGTAAACATTGAGATATTTTTTCATGTATAATTGAAATATATTTTTAAAAATTTCTACGTGAAACAATGAATTACTGCGGATTTATCAGCCTATTCTATATGCATCTTGCCACTGCAGTCCCCAATCGACGGGAAAGATGCAGCTCTTAATTCGTGATTGAAACAAAAAAAAACCAATAAATATATTGTTGATCTGGGTGAATTAAGAAAAAGCTGAAAAAATCGTGAAATTATCACTTTTCTCAGGTTTGAAAAAAAATGTGTTTAAAGAAACACTTTAACGTGCTATAAAAATTATTTTAAAAACTATTCCAACGACTTTTTCAATTCACGTAGGAGAGATTTTCATACTGAAGAAAACAAACTTTGGTTTGATTCAATAGGTCGTTTATTTTTTTTTTCTACCATGCCCGCCCATTTGAAAAATCGCAAAAATTAAAACTGGAGAAAACGCGCTTCAAAGTTTTCAATAAGAGGGAATATCAATATCAAATATCAATCGCTCCTCTGCTTTCGGCCGTGTATCTTCGAAAATATTTACAATTGGCCTCTGTAACTTTGTAAATATATTCTTGGATAGTTTATCTATCGATTTAAGCAATAGAAAAAACGATTTTTCGGACCTGATTCAGGCTGCCTAGGGTAACCTTCCGCTGAGGGCCGTATTTTGTGGGGGCATAAGGAGGGCCCTTCCGAATCATTGTTTAAATTACAGTGGCGCTTGATAAAAATAAGTCACAATCAATTATTGTACCCAACGATAAACGGGAATACATTTTCTCTGAAAAATCACAGCTACAAAAACTCTACTACTAGTCACAGTTTTCGAAGTTTTATCATTAATATTTTCATTAAATATTCGGTGATCCCCTGTTTTTATTCTCGTCACAGAATCTTTAGATTTTTTTACACACGTGAGCAGTTGATATCAAGCATCTACAGTTATTTAGTGTTCAAATTATTAGATAGAAATGTAGCCAGCTTGTCATCCCCAAAAAGCGCCGTACAAATAAGATGTTTTTTAGAGTCGTCATTTTTCGTTAAAAGCTGGTTAACTTGGCTTGCACTTTTACCAATATACCGAGATGTATTTTTATTTGATAATAACCGTAAAGCAGTTAATTTAAAAAAAATCGGGTTCGTTAAAGGAATACCTTATGGGTTTCTCACTAGGAGCTAAAAAAATAAAAGTTATTCCACTTAATAAATACACTATCGAAATACATTTTTTTAAATGTATGTATAAATGCAACCCAAACAAACTTTAAACGCGTTTTTCTCGAAACAAAGTTTTTCGACGGCTTGTTGATAAAATCTTCGAAACTACTGATCCTAATGAAATTTTAACCACATATTTTTTATAACTGTAGCTATAGCGCATATCAAGGATTTTTTAAATCTTGATATTTACTATTTCCTTTGCCAAAAACAGTGAAAAAAACACGTTTTTTTGTTTTTTCGAAAAATGTCCGCCATTTTGTTATTTTTGCATATATCAAAAATCGTATGATGTGCACCATAGCTATGAACATACTGAATCTAAAAGCGTTTGATTTTTTTGTTTCGGATGATCCATCTCCGACATTTCATCCACAGCGCAGACCTACAATTTTTTTAGAAGATTTTTTTAACTACCATTTTTGTCTTTAAATAGTGACGTAAATAAATTATTTTTTGAAAATATATTTCGGCAGTGTATTTATTAAATGTAACAACTTTTATATCAATATCTATAATATAAACCTATCAAACAAATTTATGAAAATAGCCTTTTTAGCTTCTAAAGTGAGAAGACCCCTTATGGGCTGAAATATATTATATTTTAAATCAGCACAGTTTTCCTGTGCTTGTCGAGGTGTAAGAGATTTATTAGGTGAGGTACGAAAGACTTTACTGTAGCGCGAGCGTGTTTCGGTCCACTCATATGTTCATCTCCCGTTTTACGTTGATGGTGGTCAGGTGCATAAACCGGTCACAGGCGAGAGAGTAAAACATTTATTTTCCTTTTTCTATATACATACATATATATATATTTCTGCACGAGAAAGAGCGTTTTATGAACGTGTTCTCTCGACGTGAACGCTGATTTCCACGTTTCGAAAACGACTGACAGCCTTTGAATAAAGGAGAAGATCATTCATAATCAGCGAGACACAAGAGAACCAAAAAAGCCCAAGTGACAGGAGATAAAGTTTTAAAAATTGTTATTTCTTTCGGTCTTTTTCGTTTGAAGCTCTGCTTACCGAAGGTAGAATAGGTAAAGAAAGGTATTTGGTACGGACTAGAGGACACGTCAGAACTGAGAATTTCTGTACGTGTACTGTATTTGACACGAAAAATCATAAGCAGCGTAGAAAATCAAATTAAACGCTAATTCGATACGGATGACGCAATCAGGCTGATTAAAAAATGGATATTTGCAGTGCTCGGAATTTTTGAAAGTTTATTCGGAATTGCAATTTTGTTTACAAAATTTGAAACGATGAAGTGAATATTGGCTCGTTAAGGGGATATATACACCTAGGAGCCGGAAAAAAGGTCATTTTTGTGAATTTTTTCAAGGAAAACTATTTGAAATTTCGGATTGGAGTTTTAATTATCTAAAAGTACATACATTCAAAAATATGTTTAATTTTCTTTATTTAAAAATATCAAAAATATACAAGGATAGTGTATGATCCTTGGAGCGTCGTAAAAAAATCTGCGTATAAGGTACCCACCGGCGTTTCTTCAAAAATCATCTGAAAAAAAAACCAAAAAGATTATTAAATTAGATACTATAATATAGTACTTGTCATAGCCGATTTTGAAAATATCGATTTATGACAAAATGGTGGACGTTTGAACATAAATAGTGATTTTTGGGCCAAAAATTAGTTATTATTTTGCCTATAAAACAAAAACTAAGTAACGGAAAAAAATCCTATGACAAGTACTAGATAATGGTGTATAGAATGACCACAAAAAACCTCAAGGCAATCGGTTCATTGGTTTTCGAGAAATTTCGGGTACCGATTTGAAAAACGTGGCTTTGAGAAAAACGCGTTTGAAAATTTGGGAATAAATAAATCATGAAATTTGTCAACTTGCATGGAATCATCGATACCAGGCCCATAGTGTAGGTCTTCTACGGTTGACGGAATGTTCATAGCTTCAAAATCCTCGACCTCGACCATTTAGGTGTATATCTCCCCTTAAAGTAAACACGAGACTGTTTGCAAATAGAAATTGAAAAATAAACATTGGGATATTTTTCAATGGTGAATGAAGTAGCTGTTTTGAAAGGTTGTACCGCTTCCATTCCAGACTGTTAAGGCCTTTCTTCCCGCGATGATGGAGGATAACAAGGGCCACATCGTGAGCATCGCCAGTTTGGCAGGTCACACTGGAATTCCAAAGCTGGTGGATTATTGTACATCGAAATTCGCCGCAGTCGGTTTCGATGAGGCCCTGCGAATGGAGCTGGAAGTGAGTATAGCATTGATCTTGAGCAGCAGAGAAAGAAGAAAATTTTTCTTACTCCATTCTTTTCCACAATTGCGGCGAAAGAAATGTTTTAAAAAACGTCTCAGTTTTGTATTGTGTTCTTTATCATTTGCGTATTGTGTTCTCTTCTTGTATTCGCGGAAGGTGCATTCTAATTTTTGATAACGCTCACCCGTCGTGCAGCATTCAATTGCTGCGTGATACGACGAAGATCTGAAAAACTTCAGACATATTGGAGTCCTCATTAACATCGATTTGGCAAATTAATAATGCTTAAAAAATATCGACGAATGGTTTAAACGAAAGATTGTTCAACAAATGATCAGCACTAACTTTTTTCATACGCAATAACTTCGTTGATTTTTCTTAAGGGGTAATACCACTTTAGGATTTGAAAAAAAATCGTTTTTTAAATTGCTTAAGGCCTTATATACGCGATTTCGCCGATTTTCGAAGGTACTTTTCTAGTCGCGGTTAAAAAAATGACGCATATATTGACAACATTTTTTTTACAGATCATTTATGCACATGGTTATATATGTGTAAAAAAATCAGAAATATTAACAAATGGTGGAGATATAACATAATAAAGCAATGTATTTTTTTTGCGCGCGCGTTGATGGTGAAAGTTCTCGGCATCGATATGGGTGTGTGAAAAAAAACGAACATATTTATAATTGCACAATGAATGTATCTTCAGCGTGATACACCGATATTATTAAAAATTGGAATAAAAATTTAAAAAAAAATGAAAATTTTTGAAATGTTTCGCGTATATAAGACCTTAACAATGCTTTAACATCATAACGCGTTTCTATCGAAACGACTTTTTTCAATTTTAGCCAACTCATTACTTCAACACAGGTGCATGGAACAATTTGAAATTTCGACTGTAGCTTTACAATTACTTCCTTTATAGAATTACGTAGGGGATTTTCGATTCCATGCAAACTTTTTATTTTGTAAAAAATTTACTGCTTATTTTTTCTATCAAAAAATCGATTTTTTTCGTTCGTGCACCATTTTTACAAAATTTGATTAAATAAAAAATTCCTACTTACTTCTATAACCAATAATATATAGATTTAAAAAATGTTGGTGTTTGGTTCCAAAACTTATTTTTCACGAGAAATTTGTTCGCTACTGGAGGCGTTTTTTTACAAAGATCTTTTCGAAGATTGGCTCTCCCGCCGCTATTGTACAAAAATATTTTTTTTTTTTAATTCTGTACTCAAATACATACTAGATAATCCCTCTAAACAGAATTCCCATTCCTTTTGCTATACTCCAAAAAAAAAATCCTCATCGTTAGGCCTTCTTTTTGGCCGCTAGAGTGGTGCTACCCCTCAATACTTATACTTTTTTTAGAGCTCTCCCTTTTTTCAATCGTCTAATATGGATAAACAATCGCGATTTTCAATACGTTTTTTGTAGGAAGATTGCACACCACTTTTGAGAAATTTTCAGTCATCGAAAGAAAAGTTTCATCAACCCTTAAAAAAAATAACGAGCGAAGATTATAAAGAACAACCACAAGAATTTGAAAAAACCGATTATTTTATTAAAAATTAAGAACATTTAAATTATTTCAATAAAGAACAAATGAAGAATAATAATAATGGCGAAAAGATCTTAAGAAACTGTTTCAACAATTGTTTGTTGAAACAATTTGTTAAGATCTTTTCGCCGTTATTATTTGTAAATAATAATTAATTAATAAATGATAATTGTAAATAATAGTAAATTGTAAATAATTAAATAATCAGAGGTAAATCTCTCATTATGTCTTGAACAATTATTTGTTGAAACAATTTGTTAAGATCTTTTCACCATTATTATTTTATTAATGGTATAATAATACATAATTATTGATTATTATTATTAATAATTACAATTACTAAATATTAATAATACAATTATTTGTTGAAACAATTTGTCAAGATCTTTTCGTCGTTGTTATTATTCGAAACGACATTCGTAAAATCTTGGACAAGTCGCAATCGCAAAATACTTAAATTCCGACCAAATGAAACTTTCGCCTGGAAACGTATGTGTGATACGTCGTGAAACATCTTTCTGCAGAAGTGTGTGTCGACACGTAGCCTCGAGTGCGTTGACAAGTGTGGACTCTTGCGATTTGCGCAACTCGACTTTGTATATTTATAGGCATATCGTGTTTGATTGTAGGGCGAGGGATACAACATAAAAACAACCGTAATATGTCCCTACTTCATCCGCAGTACTGGAATGTTCGAGGACGTCGAGTCGAGGTATGATCCAATAAATATAACGTTCCGACCAAGCCAAAGCACTTTTCATCGACGCGAGCCTCGATCGATGGACTGTTCTTTCAAATGGCGAATTCTTGCGTACTCTGTACTAAAACAAATTATTTACTTGTTTTAATAGGCAAATGGTTTTTGACCTTAGATTCGTGCCTACCCTGGCCCCAAACGAAGTTGCCGAGAGAGTTATTACAGCTATGAGATGCAACGAGAAATTTGCCATTGTCCCAGGCTATCTTCAAGGCATGCTTGCCGCAAAATGGTAATGAATATTTCATTTTTTTTTTAATATTCGAATATCTCGGCAAACATTGGAAGACTTTATATTATATATTGTTGCAATGTGCGGGAGAAGCGAATTTTTGAAACTCTACCAATTTTATCTCAGACCTATGACCATAAAAATACGTAATAATACATTAAAAAATAACAATAGTAATGACATTTTATCGTCGAATAACATGAAAGTGCGTGGTAATACTAATATGAGTCTTGTAATCACAACGTCTTTTACAAAAAGATAGTTGATTGTCGATCTCAATAAAATTAAACACTAATTGGGGTCATCATAATGGGGTCCAGTGAGGTCCGATAAAAGGACATCTGATTAAGTTGTCTAAATTTATTAAAGGCTAAGTGAGGTGACCAGAGCTGAGCGTTTCATCAATGAATATCGAGAAATACTGATTTTTATTCAAACATCGATAAATCCAATTAAAGTTTGGCTCAGAAGTTCGAATAATCGAATAAAAATAAAAATCTAAACAATTTAGCAGAGTGTCTTATGAAAAATCATTAATTTAGCCGCGGTTAATATCTCATACGGATATGTTTACTGCACTCGGATATTATAACATTTCAGCTGTACTTCACAACTCCCCATCAAAACCTGTATCAAGTTGTCTAGATTTTCCTATTCTTTCTCGATAACGATGTTGTGGAACTTACTAAAACTTTGCATTTTAACCTTTAATTGACGTACCTACGTCTGAAAAAATCAGTGCCCTTTAAAATTTATCGGTGAAACGGCCGACCCTTCTTGTAACTCTAGTTAAATAATTTAATAATAGGCGTAAGAGCCTTTAAGGGGGAAAATCCCTTAAGACGCCCGAAAATGAGTCATTTTTCAAGAATTTTTTTAAAGGTGGTGAAATACTCGCATCATTTTTAAATTTTGAAATTATCTTGTTACAAGTTTCAGATATTAAATTTTGTTTTCTTCTTTAAACAAAACAAAATGGCGGCGTTACAAGGCATTCCTTTAGGCGTCTTTTGAAAAACTGCTCATGTTATAGCTCAAAAAGTTATTGATCGATCTGGCTGAAATTTGGAGAGATTTCTCGCTATAACATTATTGGAAGGATGTACGTATAAAAATATAAAAAAGTTCAAGATTAAAAATTAAGTAGGCTTTGTAAGGCCGGGTTGAAATTTCGAACTTTGAATGAACAGAACGCTCAAAACTCCGAAAGAATTTTACACAAAAAACCAAAACTTCGAAAATCTGAACACCGTCAAAATAATTCGGCTATGGAAGTTTTAAAAGTTTCAAAATTTTCAATAAAATTGAAAATTCAATAAATTTTCAATAAAGGCGAAATGTTTCAAGAATTTTTTTATTAAGAAGTGATTTTACGTCAACTTTGAAATTTGTCTAGACAATGTTATACGTTCTACATCATTTACAGTCAACTGTGTAGACTTCCGCTGGCATAATCTTGCCGAACCTTGTAATTACGGAACATTAAAATTAGGAATTTTAAACCGTCGGCGCATTCAAAGTTCGGAATTTCAACCCGGCCCTCATGCAAAGATTATGCCAGCAAAAGTCTACACAGTTGACTGTAAATGATGTAGAACGTATAACATTGTCTAGGCAAATTTAAAAAATGACGCGAAATCACTTTTTAATAAAAAAAATTCTTGCAATAATTCGTCGATTCATTGAAAATTTTGGAACTTTTAAAACTTCCATAGCTGAATTATTTTGACGGTGTTAAGATTTACGGAATTTTGGTCTTTCGTCTAAAATTCTTTCCGAGTTTTGATCTTTCGGGGTACTATTCTTTCGAAATTTTGAGTGTACTGACCATTCAACCTTCGTAATTTCAATCCGGCCCCATCTTGAATTTCGGAACGCGGCATCGTAATCAAATTTTCACATTTTTGACCATTTTCTCAACAATTTTTACCCTAAAAAGTTAATTTAATTACGCGATAACCTTAAAACTTTAAGTATATCCTTCCAATAACGTTATAGTGAGAAACCTCCCAAAATTCCAGCCAGATCGATCCGTAACTTTTTGAGCTTTAACACGAGCAGTTTTTCTAAAGACGCCTAAAGGAATACCTCATAACGCCGCCTTTTTGTTTCGTTTAAAAAACGAAAAAAACGTTTAACACTTGAAAGTTGTAATAAGATAATATCAAAATTTTTACATGATGCGATTTTTTCAGGCGTCTAAAGGGATTTCCCCCCTTAAGACTTCCCAGTAAAAACTGTAACCACCCAAAGTTAGGAAAAATCAACACGCTGTTATGATCCGTACAATTCGTGACGAATAACGTATTATTTTCCATAAATTATGCATTATCGCTTTTCCAGGCTTTTCCCTTGGCCCTGCGTGAGAATGTTCCTCCGCGGTTTGGTGAGAGACGCGTCGCCTGGCCAGGAGAAACCAATGGCTACCGTGACACAGGACGAGAAAGTTAGCGAACCGTCCAAGGATCAGAATGGCGTCGCACTTCATCAACAATTGGCCAGACGTGTCTCGAGCTCGGAAAGGAAACCTTAAAGACAACGTCAATTTTGTACAATGCAACTACAAACTACGAAAGAGTGAGATGATTTCCCATGGAAGAGAAAATTTAGGCAGCAATTATTCGATGTACCGAACTTTTTTTCATTTCTGTACCGTCCATGTAAACAATTTCTTTATTTGCAATACTGTTCGCAGACACTTCTGCTACATCGGAATATTTCAGCAACATTGTATACAAATAACGTAATGCAAGAAACATACAACTTTTCAACTTTGGTATATTCATTTGGGATCTTTTTTGCAAAAAGGCTGTGTACTTTTTTTTCTGTGGGGATTTTATTTTTAAATAATAATATTACGTGTTATATTTGGTAATTAGGCAGTTCGAGGACTTTTCCGAGAAACGACGGGATTTTTTCACCATAAACTTGTTTATTTCATTATATTGAGTGATATTTCGTCGGGGGGCGGGGGGCTGACACTTTCCATTCATTCCATATATTATGGGGTTTTGAAGTTCGCAGGAACACATGATAAAATAAGGAATTTTTAAATATTTCAACGCTCATATTGGAAAGGGGTGGGGGGATTTATAAAAAAAAACCTTTCTAAATGCAATGCCGTCAATAAATCGCGGCGGTCATCCTCCCATAAAAAGGTATAGAATTTTGAAGTACACGAAAACACGTGACAAAATAACGTATTCTCGAAAAAATTTGGAACACCTCTTTTGGATGTGGGGAGTGGAGGGATTTATAAAAAAAGCCTTCCTAAATACCCCTGCCCCTCCTCTGTTTTTGCGTGTTGTATGCGGAAGGTGTCTGATGCAACCACGCAGGGGGTCCGGGGGCTTCAACCCCCTGCGAGGCCACGGGGCAGAGCCCCCTGCGGGGGCAAAGGAGCGGCGACCCCCCCCCCCCCCCTAAATAAACTAAACGTAGTTTTTAAATATATTTAAATGAACTACAATTGTACTACCTCGATAATTTTTGGGACCCTAACAAGGGCCCCAAAAATTGTGGATTTTGGGCCCCAAACAGACCCAATATAGGCGTCGAAATATTTAAAAACGCCCTATTTTATTTCGTGTTTCCAGGAACGTGAAAACCTCATAACTTATGGAATGAATAGAAAATCCCCCCCACCCCCCGACGGAATATCAATAGTGGTGAAGAATTAAAGCGACTCATGGAAAAAAAATTCCCTAGTTTCTCGGAAAAGTCCTCAAATTGCATAATTACTTTATATTTTTATATCGAAATAAAAAAACCTGAGAATCGTGAGCCAAAAGGGAAAATGCAAAAATCACATCTACGTGCATGTAAGAAGAGTGGAAAGGTACAAGTTCTCTCACCTCTCTCTCTCTCTCTCTCTCTCTCTCTCTCTCTCTCTCTCTCTCTCTCCCTCCCTCTCCTGTCTTACTCCTTGGATTACCAAATCCACGGTGAGATTGGATTATGTGCCAGATGCGATTTCACCGTTCACGTCTTCCATACACACGAACATATACGTACACAGAAATCGTGAGCATTACTTGCGATCACTCCGGCACGAATTCTCGATCTCAAAGAGACAATATAAAAAACCTCCAGTGAAACTATATTCCTTCTACCTTCCATCATATCAAATTATTATTTTTTTTCACATATGTAAATATCTCTATGAATTCGTCTTCTTCTTCGCGAACGATACACTCGACGAAGGTGCGTTTGTGTATATACAATAAAGGTAGCAGGTAGACTCGAGGAATATGTATTTTTTAGGAAGAGGAGAAGCACCGAAAATTTATTCGAAACTTCTCGTCGAATCATAAGCCGAAATGATATTAAGCTTGTGACAATGAAATATCAAAAGTCCCATGCTGGTGCGCAAGATATTCGGAAGCAATCATTTTTTGAGGGCAAGTTACCGTCGAGAAGCACGAAAAATGCATCAACATAGGGGATTTATTTGTTTATATAAAATCAATATTTTTGGAAATGGCTTTCAACGTATGTTATTCTCCTATCAATGGAGAATAAATTACAATTTTTTTATGAAAAAAAAAATCCAAAATGGCGGCTCCAACTCCCGTCAAATAAAGCTTTGCACGGCGTGTTCTGGTCTGCGCAGGGCGCTCCACAGCCTTGCCAGTTCATCTGAAACAAAAACGGGTTGAAAATGATTAAACTAGACTAAATTATGGTTTTTTCGTTTTCTGAAAAACCTCTGGATAACAAAATGACGCCGTTTGAAAAAAAAAACGTAATTTTTTGCTTCAACTGCCGAAAGAAATATTGCTAAGTAAATTTTTGACAAAAATCGCTTCCTGATGGCCCCGCAAATTGAATTTCCTTTCAATTGCGCAGAGATTCGTGTGAATCGGTCCCATCCGTTGAAACTGCAGAGCGCTCCGCGCGCTGAAACATGGTTTTTCCAGAAAAAGGCTCCGAGCGCCTCAGCTACCTGTTTTCCAGCTCAACGGTTCCGCTCAACAGGCTGTAAATTCTGAAATACTTTAAATGTGAAAATATCCTCTTGCCGACATGTGCTTAACACTTTAAGGATGCAAATTATGTTAAACAATCGAATTTTTCATCGTCATGAACGGTAAGCTGACCGTAAATCTTTCCAATGTTAGTTTTTCTCAAGCCCATGGGAGCACAATTTTTAGAGCCATTTTCCTAGCAAAAATCCGAACTCCACATGTCCCCGTTTCAATAACTGGGCAATCAAATAATTCGAAAGCTATCGGAGAATATCTGGACATCAGAAATCCCGTTCTACGATTTTCCATTATTGCATTGAGCCAAGCTTCGATCGACCATCTCCTTTGTAATTGCAGTCGTCTGAACATCTCAATCAATGCCTGGGTAAAGCCTCCATAAATTCATAAAAACCATAACCAACGACAAAATCTTAAACTGCTGTGCGTTGTCGTTTTTTATGTATAAAGCTAAAACTAGAGTGGATGAAAATACTGAAATGATATCGAGTATCCCAAAAGTTCCAGATCGTATAGAGAGTTCGACTCCGTTGTTTTTCGCAAGGATGAAAATAAAAATGAAAACTAAAAGTGCATATTACATTTATAGATATGTGAACGAAGACAAAAGGTAAATTATAGTCTAGGCCTAGTGCCATTATACTTGCCTTGAGGGTCGCTGTGCGACTTTAAAGACGTCGGTAACTGTACTGTGTGTATTTTTCTATGATAATAAAATGGAATGCATGCTGTCACGTTGAATGGTCGTTCATTCTCTTATGGTATTTGTACGATTTTCCTGAAAACGACGATGAAAGCAAAGAACGTTGTAACCATGGATCATTTCTTTTATCAACAACGCATTGTTATATGACACAAGATATATGTGGTATTTGCTGGACCTTCAAGATTTCCTGGACTTCTACGTCCAACTTATAAGAACACATAGCTTTCAGGATTTAAACTTCACCGCCCTAGGAGGGACAGCAGAAATACAGTACATCTAGTTCCTGATGGGAAATTTTAGATTTTGGTGGCAGAATTAACCATAAGCTTGGAGAACCTTCACGTCAAGATCATGCCAGCGAAAGTCTACAAATTGCAAAACTGACGTAAAATCACTTAATAAATAAACAAATTAGGAATTTTAAGGTTGTTATGGGGTAAAGTCAACATGTTACCACCGAGCTGAAATTTTTTCAGGACCTTTACAACCTCTTTTCTTATCATCCTGTGCAGTTTGAATACGATCCACAGTTCCGTTTTTTAGATGAAATAAAATCGACAACTCGACGTATTTCGTGGGCTAATTACATTACGCTTATGGAACACTCCCGATCATTTTTCAGTACATTATTAATATTGCTAACAAGGAACATCCCACAGGAGACACCCTTCGAGTTTGTTGAAATTTGGAAATGTTATAAAGTACCGAAAAGTAAGCGATACGTATATTTTTTATCGGCGGAAAAACGGTTTTAAAGGGTGAAACCACCCCTTAATATAGGGGTGGTTCACCCCATAATTTTTTTTGCAATGTCACTATAGCGGATTTTTCATTACTTCGGATTAGAAGAATTTTCGTTTTTGTTTCATTCAAATCGGTGGACTCCTTGTGTGTGAAACTGCTATATTACCCCTAGAGATGCCTTTTTCAAGGGGTGGTTTCGGCCCTTAAAACCGTTTATTCTCCGATAAAAAAAATACGTATCGCTTATTTTTAGGTGCTTTATAACATTTCCAAATTTCAACAAAATCAAAGGGTGTCACCTGAGGAATGTTCCCTGTAAGTGAATGTTACCACGGAGCTGAAAAAATAGGTAAGGTTCGACTAATTATCGGACTAACCTTTAGTACCGTGAAAATGAAGATTTACAGTACCTTTGTAAATTATTAATGTTTTTGATAGCGAATTTATGCGAAAATCAAGCACACAAAATATTAGACTGTGCAATCATGGCAACATCGTAGACGGCACAAATGCTACCTAACTTATCGGTATTCGGTAATTATGCCCGGGAACCTCAAACTACTCGGTCAGGATAATTAACAACGAATATCATTGGTACTTATTCTCTTAACTACTAATAATTACTTAATATTAATTTGATAACTATGTTCAGAAATTATACATTCCTAGAGATTTCTAGGCAATGACAAAATAACGCGGATTTTTTTTCATACATACATTTTTTTTAGAATATTGGAAAATGATTAAAGTTTTGGATCTCTTCGAGATTATAGACAGCTTTACTACACACTTTTTCTTTCCAGCGGAATTTGTTTTACTCGGACCGATATTCATTTTTGACAGCTCCTTGGGCCGATATTGAGGTTACGAACGGGTCGCATATGTCTCTAACTTCGCGACACTTCTGCCAACGTAGGCATTATGATATACCACGATTTGCGACGTTGCCAATTCGTTTCGCGTTAATTGAGCGAGAAAAAGTTACAGAAAATGACTATACAAAGTAATGAAAATACTTAATGTAATCACCGAATGTTCAAACATGCATATTTTTACACCGAGATGTAGAAAAATAGTTCAAAAACGCACGTTTAATATGACGATTATTTGAAAGCTAATAGTTGGTAACAGTCAATCGACTCCGTGGATAAGCATAGGGCGTTCCCCTCGACGGCTAAACCCCACAACAACCTCAAACCGTCGGAGCATTCAAAGTTCGGAGCATTCAAAATTCAAAAAAAATTAGCTGCGCAACGACACATACAAACAATTCCGAAATCAAATTAAGATACAATAACTCCAGGAATGGTAGGTTTATTACCATTATATTAGGCTGTTAACTTTCCTGCAATTAAACTTGAAATCCAAGTTTCCCGAACTTAAACCAATCTAGTTACATAGTTAAAGCAAAGGACTAACTTGTTAAACCTCAATGAAGTATGAGAAAGCTTTGAGGGGTTGCTTACCTCCAGCATTCTCAATAAATCAATCTTCTATGGTTGATTATTATTCTCCATACGCTTATGCTTGGTTTGCAAAAAAAATTATTCCGAAATCTCAATTAAGGGAAGGTTCTGCCTTGTTGGGTCAACAAATGTTCGATTTTTCACCAATTTTTTATGCGAAAAGTATTAAGGGGAGGGGAGGGATTTCAGCGTGAAAAAAAACACTTTTTTGCGATTTTTTTCATCTATATGGATAGAGTAAATTTATTGAAACCTTTTGTACATTGTTAAGTGTCATTTCAAGAACATTTCGTGAAATTTGTAGGCGAAAATATCCACAAACAAGCCGGTGCCGCGTTTTTCTCGAAACCACTTTTTCAAAGTCCGTGTTCACTGCCATTTGAAAACTACATAACCGATTTATTTCAAACTTTGTACACACTTTCCACATATAAAATACCTCCCCCCAACGCTTAGTTTGAGATTTTTTTTACATTCAGGGGGTTTTCCACCCCCAAAATGGCGGAATTTTTCGCGAAAAATAGCACTTTTCACTTTAGATGACCACCAAAATTTTAGAAATGAAACAAAATAATTGATTAAATACTTTAGTCAAAGTATTTAATCAATACTTTGACTAAATGTAAATGGTACTTGATTCCAGATAATTTCTAGCTGACAAGGGGACCTTACAGGCTGTGACTCACGGATTTTGATAAGTTTCAGATATGTTGTAGAGGGACCTACCCTGAGTACCTGAGTAAAAGGATTTTATACAACGCTCTTTAGTTTTCGAGAAAAAACGTTCGAATGTTTAGCTTGAAGCTACTGGTAGCTACTATACCGGTACGGTTGCACCTTTGTCGAACCAGCGGACGTGGCCCAGTGGGCAAGGTTCCCGGCTATGACGCTCGAGATCCAGGGTTCGAGTCCCGTGACGGTGTTTTTTTTTCACAAAATATAAATAAATTCGATGGATGACGCAAAACCGTCTAATTATTTATTATTATTTTATTTTTAAACTTTTTTATTCATTTTTTAAATTTTTTACTTTACATTTTTTTTACAAGCATAGTCAACCTACCAAATATAAATAATTCTATATTTTATATTTTTCGCATAAAAAATTGGTGAAAAATCGACCATTTGTTGGCCCAACAAGGCAGAACCTTCCCTTAAGGACGGAGTTATGAGGATAAATGTGACCTGGGTGAGCGCAGAAATCTACATTGCTTTTTCTCAAATCTATATTTTTCGAGACCGTCTGCACGATAACACGAACAGTTATTAATATTTTTTTTTTTCTGAAATAGATTCGCTATAGTTTGCCGAGCCATTTTTTAAAAACATTTTTCATCAACACTCCTAGCACAGAATTAGACACGAAAAAAATGATGACTTGTTTTTTTTTCGAAAGATATAAACTTATTTTAACAGACCATAGGAATAACATAAGTTTACAAGAATTTTCTTATACTTTTCAGATCTTAGATTTTCAGAAACCCGTTCGCGTTACATGTGGCCCTTCCAAACTAGGACTCTAATTGAGAAGGAAAAAACCAATGTGAGCCCTACCGAAGTTCTGATTAAATTTCCACGCGGACAATGTCCATAAATCTCGAAAAACAACGTTTCATTTTTGACGAGTTATAAATACCGCTCAAGTCAGCCTTAAGGTGGAACACGACTGTAACGGGTGAAAAAAAATCAATTTTTTGTTGCATTTTCTCAAAGTATACATATTCAGAAAATTCTGAAAAAATGTTCTAGCTAAAATATTGAAAATTGACCAAGTTACAGACGATTTAGTGAGAACAGGTACGATTTACGTATCTATACTAAAGCTTCCAATCGCATTTTCCTCGATACGACTTCTCTCGACCTGCCCGGAATAATAACTCTAGCGATAATTGTCCAATTTTCAATTTAACAAAACCAAAACTTCAGTAATTGCGGTAACTTTATTTGTACATAGCCTTTTTTATAATTGAGTCTTTTTTTAATCCCCCGAATATAAGTAATAATTTCGTCAAAATTACACGTTTTTTTTAACCCCCGCTATTTTGTGGATTTTTTTTTCTCGATTAACAGCTACGTACAACGTGAACTCCATTTACATAGATTATAAAACTTTTGTATTTTTATTTTTCAGACCAACCATTGTCAAGTTATCGTCCCAGCCGTGGGACCACATTTCTTATAAAGAGGCTCTATTGCACCTGAATAACCTTGTTAATGATTATTTTATTAAAATAAAAAATTTCACGAAATGAGTTCAATATATGCTTAAAAACCTACTTTTTTCCAAAACCCGAATAAATAATCTGGTACACAAAAAAATCGAAAAAAAACGACGTTTTCCGACCCATCACAGTGATGTCTTCCCTTGAATGAACGTAAATACCGTGTACTCGGAAATGTCCAAATTTTGAAGAAGAACACCATAAACCTTAATTTTTCGTCCAACAAGACCAATAAATGTTGATTGGAGTGCTGCTCAATAAATTCCGATTTTCGGATAAGCTAGTGTGGGGCCTGTATCTTATCTGTATAGCTGGCAATATGGGAAATATCGGAGAGCGGGGCGTGCGAGCGAAAAACAGATGTACAATATTTAAAATAGGCCATGTACAGTGGGGCTTACGAGAGATTACGTTGTGTAGTTGCCCGATGTTAACGGCACGTCGTCGATAGCACCAACGGTGTCGCATCGTCAACCGCTTTTATAATAGCGAGGAAACGCGCGTTTCTATATATAATACCCACGCGTAAAACTCTCGAGCATACGCGTGAACAAGTGCACGCACGTACAGGATCGTTCAAAGGATGCGAGATTGTTTGAAGTTCACCTGTGGCCTGCAAATAATTCTCCCAGAAAATTAACAAACTTGGTGGAAAAATAATAATTAGTAAATAGTACTAATATACTTATAATTAGTACTATTAATTAGTACTAAATATACTAGTAATTAGTACTAGTATAAAAAGTACTAATAATAATTAGTAAAGAATAATAATTACCCATGCAGGAATGAATCCGAGCTTTGATCGCTCCCGCCCTACTTTGAAAATCTAGTAGAAAGGGTTAACAGGGCTGCCACACTTTTAACTGATCTATTATTGAGGTTACTCAGCTGTCGCGAAATAGTAAAAAGTGCTGAAATTTATTGAGGATATTTGCGAACAGGTGTTACGACTCCGTGTAAAATTTCAAGTACTTCTACTGCGTAGTTGTTGAACAATTAATTATTGAAGTTAGGCTCTTATACACGAGCGACATAGCAAAAAATTCTTGCGATTTTTGTGAACAATTTCAACAAAGAGTACAGCGTTTCGTCTGTCTCGTTATCGAGATATTCGTGAAATGGAACAGGAAATTTCAGCTATTTCGCGTAAAACGATAAAGTGTTCTACGGCACGTGGCAACGCTGCTGTCAGGTCGGCCATTTTGAATAGGCGCCAAAATTTGAAACGCACAAACTATTGCTTCCTTGCTATAAATTTCTTACCGCGGTTTCATAAAGAGTATTTCAATATTTTGAATCACTCTTTACAGAAGCTGCAGTGTATGTGTTTCGACATAACCTTCAAATCAATTACGCGTCGTCCCTCGACTGCGCATCCTTTTTCCGGCTCAACTACTTTTCCCGCCACTTTCCAGGTTGTACTTGCTTCAACCGTCGATTGTGCTGTTTTTCGCTTCGCATTTTTTTCCCTTTCATCTTTTCATTTCCGCCGAACAAAAAAACGGAATTCGCGAAGGACGTTTGACAGCTACGCGCTCACGATGTGGCCTTCGTATCTGAGCTCAGTGATACCAATTACTGAGAACTAAGTTGCGCGTTTGCCACGTTTCAACTTGGTTAATAACTTATTTGCGATGTGAATGAACAAAAAAGATTGATAACATTTCTAAACAGTCAGTTATGTGCATTCCACATATTCATTAGCTGAAATTTATTTATTTTACGTAACCTAAATATGATTATTCGGGGTTGGCAGCCATTGCAGGCGCCCGTGTTCAAGCATATGCGTTCCCCTCTCGACGCCTGCCTGTCAAAAACCCTGAGCAGCCTCTTTAATACATTATGCGTTTACCGGTATCTCTACCGATAATAAAAGTGTAAGTGATAAAAGGAAGAAGGAGCAATCACGAATGGCAATACATCAAAATGGGGGGAAAGAAGAAGCCATGTAAAGCGTAGGTGAGGGAGAAACCTGGCAATCCATATGGAATGGAAATATTTATAAGGGAACTAGACAAAAAAAAGAAAGAGACTACAAAATTAAAATTGAAGATGAGATTCAATACAATTGGGGCAAGATTGACGTGTCCACATAATGCAAGGAATACAAGCATAGGGAAACAGGATTCTCCATGGAAAGATAGGAGACGAAGCGATTAGCGGAGCAATAAAAGAAACGTGGGCAAAAATAATATGTGATAATATCGGGATGGACGGAAAAAAGAATATGCAGCCTCCACATGTGGAATTTACAAAAAGGCAAATGAAAATTTGAGACACATTTTCGAGTGTCTAAAAATTAAGGGGAAACCGAATTAAGAGAAAATAACAGGGGGATAGAAATAGACCCGAAAATGGCGGCGCATCTGAAAAAGAAATCAGCAAATTAACTATATGATTAGATTAGGCAATTCGAGAAACTAGAATATTAAGGGGTGAGATGCAGTCAGAGGCGTGAAAAAACGAGCATTTTGAATAATTTTTTTTTATAGTAATTAAGTTTGTTTTACAAAAGTGGTTAGACAGACTTTTTATGTTATATTTCAACTTGACTTGTACAAATTTTCAAAGAAAAATATTGATTATTTATCTAAATATCGCCATCTTTGTCGGACCCTCTTCGGCATGTAGTGCTTTGCGGTGACCGTCATAAAATTTTACTGGATCATCTGAAATAAAAAAATCATTAGTTTAATAATAAATTTAGTCCTTAATCGGAGCTTTTTTTAAATTAACAAAATGGCGGCTTCTGGCAGATAACTTTCGATTTTCGACCAAAAAATCGCTCGTTAATTATTTTTTTAAATAGAAATTTTCAACAAAAATGAAAATCCTTCGATTAAGGACTAGTTTTTAATGCTATCAATAAGTGCACCAAATTTCATCAAAATCCATCGAGTGGTTTTTGAATTATAGTGGTTACCGATTTAAAGAACATAGTTTCGAGAAAAACGCGTTTAAAGTTTTTCGATGCGGATACGGTATTATATGTTCGTAAAATTTTGAGCTCGATGGATGAAGCTAACCTTTTTTCTATGTGTTTTAATCCGCTGAATCCGAATGTCACAATTTTCCCGAAAAGTCGAGCATTCAATTGTTTATAGCCAATTGTTAAAACAATTTTTCAAAAAATTAAAGTTTTTCGGGATGAATTATTTTTTTAAATATTTTGGGAATTTCAAAACGAAATTATTCTTTATAAAATTTTTCTAAAGTTCATAGTTTTTGAGTAATAATTTTTTGGAAGTTTCTTAAAGAGTTTTCCAATTTTACACTTGATTTATGTATAGAAATACTAATTAAAAAATTACTTACATCGAATCATCAATTCCTGGCTCATACAATAGGGCTTCTGCCGATGTGGAAGCTTCCAAAATATCAATTTGCTGTCTTCGAAGTATTCTTCCTTTCAGTTTGTCAGTCGCTACCTGCCATGGGGACCCGACGCCCCTTCACTAATTGTGGGATATCCCGGAAACTATTCATAGGATTGACTTGAAATTTTCAGGAAATATTTTTGAAACATCATACTTCCAGAAAATGGAAAAAAAATTGTTTTTTTTTTTAATTCTGACTGCATCTCACTCCTTAAGATAAATGTAAGATAATAAGAAAAGCGATGTAAACACTTATGCAAGGGTGAAGGGAAAGGAATGTAAACACCCTTAAAAGGGTATACAAGGAATAAATATTACTACCACTCCTCATTTTTTAATTCTTAAATTTGATCATTTATCTCAAATGGTTGTTTGTTTTACTTTGGTAGTTAATCTCGAACATTCAAAACCGCGCAGCAGATTTAAATAAACATTCCGAGGACGATATTTCTCTTTTGAATGTCCAAATTCAAAACTTTCGATATTGAAAACATATTCTTCATATTAAGGGGCTACATCTACCCAGAGGCCCGAAAAAATCGCCAAATACCGATTTTTTCTCTGGGAAACGGCTGGTGAAAACCAAAGGCATTTTTTTAACACAAAGCTACATATATTGACATACTTTTTTTTAATTCACCAAAAAATACAGAATAACAACAAAAACATGGCCGCCGACATATGATAATATTTTTTTCGCGACGATTCGCGGTGGACATTCTCTAGCTTAATCGGTGCATCTGAAAACGAAAAACCAAACTGGTTATTCAAGTTAACAATAAATACGAGTCGTTGGCGATGGTCAATTTTTAAATCATTTTTTTAACAACATGACGAATTGAACCTCGAGCATTCAAAATCTATGAAAAGAATCGTCATTTTTACGTAACTATTAAAAAATGAAGATCGATTTTTAAAAAGTGAGATCGTCAATGATCTTTGTATGTTTCTCATCGTATCTCCTGTATATTTGGAAACAATCCATCAAGTGGTTCTCGAGATATCATGTCCACGGTCTTTGAAAACAGTGTTTCGAGTAAAACGTGTTTAACGGGCTATACCAGTGTGACACTTTCAAAAAATCGATTTTTTTTGCCTTTTTCGACAGTTTATACTTCCAAGAATATCCTGTAAAAACGTCAAGGTCGTATCTCTAATATTCCCCGAATCGCAGCCTTCTAAAGAGCAACCGCTCGAAAAAATATGCCATGGAGTTAAATCCTTAAACACGTTTTTCTCGAAATGAGATTTTTCAAATTTGCCGACACTGTAACTCAAAAAGCAAATATCCGATTGACTTGAAATTTGAACTGAGTACTCTTGAATATATTTACTCTACAATGACGTCAGATATTTTTGATTGGATGAAAATTGACGATTTGGCATTGAAAAAACCGACCATTTTGTAGGCAAGAATACAGACTTTTTCATAACTACGCCATTTTGTTGGATTTCGACATTTTTCGAAAATCCTTCGTCATCGTACAGGAAATACCTTCCAGTTTAACGAAATTTTTTCCTTTTTCGGTTTCATCTACTCAATCGGCCGGAATCATGTCAGCAGTGGAGGAACTTTTTTTTGGCGCCTCCGAAGGCAGCGAATAAGTCGCTTGGATGTCAATATTTTTCTATAGAAAAATGATGTAATATAGGTAAAATATAGCCAAATATATTCTTGAATTTCCGAAACATTCAATTGAGTACTTTTCTTCCAAAAAATTCCCGAACATCACCCAAATTTAAAGCGTTCACACTGGTATAGCCTCTTAAAATTTGAAGTGTGATGCTGCCACCACTCGTCCGGCCGACTGTTCGAAGCTGTCCCTCATTCAATTGCAGGAATATTTTAATGAAATTTTCAGGGAATATAGCTAAC
Organism: Ophion slaviceki; assembly: GCA_944452715.1. Taxonomy (NCBI): domain Eukaryota; kingdom Metazoa; phylum Arthropoda; class Insecta; order Hymenoptera; family Ichneumonidae; genus Ophion; species Ophion slaviceki. The sequence goes on along the minus strand of OX101788.1, from coordinate 33,496,965 downwards.
AGGTGATACCATCGAATACAGTAGAGCGTCGATTATCCGAACTTCAGTTATCCGAAACGTCAATTATCCGAATGGCGATTTGAGTTATCCAAAATATCAATTATCAAAACGATAATTTTGTTCATCCGAAGCTCAGTTATTCGAACGATTACGCCCTATATATTGTCGCACGATGTGCAACAATATACAGGGTGAGGCACTAACTGTTGCCACCTTGAAGATCTCTGTAATTATCGACGTCACAAAAAAATGTTTGAAACAAAAGTTGTACCGTACGAAAGCGGTCATCAAATGCGACCATTTCTTTTTATCTCAGTGGAGGCGCTGTCGCACAGTAAAGGTCACCTCCACTTTTTTAAATGGGACGGTACATTTTTTTTCAACTATCTTGTAGAGCATCGAAAACTGCATAAAAAACATTTTGGGGTCAAAGTCGTTCAAGGTCATTTAAGATAAAAAAATGACATGAACTTTATTTTTATGTGAAATTACACTTATTCACAGCAGATTTTCAAAGTGATTGCTATTGGAATCAATGCAGTATTGCAATCTCCTCATCACGAATTTCTTATCACTTCGGCACTTATCGCCGAAGTCTTGCCATTGTCTTGTATGTAAACAACGGCACCAAACCTACAATGTACACGGAACATTGTACAATGTTTCGCCCAAACAAACCCAAGATCACGATAGTAAGAATGGTGAGACTAGTATTAATGAATCAAGCGAATATAAATGATGTATTCTTTTGAAGAGCAAACTGATATGCTTCTAATTTACGGAGAATGTCAGAAAAATGCAGTGAGAGCTAGAGACTTATACGCTGAAAGATTTCCTGAACGTTCTCATCCTACACGCCGTACATTTCAAATTTTGTACACTAAACTGAGTACAACTGGATTCTTAACACGTCGGGAAAGTAACCGACAAAAGCGAGTTACTAACGAAGAAACGGAAATTGGTATTCTTGCCGCCGTTCATCGACACCCTTGTGCGAGTTCTCGTCAAATTGCGAGGGAATCTGGCGTAAGCCAAAGAAGTATTCTACGTGTTCTACATCGTCATAAATATCATCCTTACCACATCAGTTTCCACCAGGAATTAACTGGTACGGATTTCATGAATCGCACTGAATTCTGCCGATGGGCTCAACGCCAGATTCAGAGAGATGACTCATTTATTAATCGGATTTTATTTACTGATGAGGCAACATTTACGAATCATGGAAATATTAACTTGCATAACATGCATTTGTGGTCTACTGAAAATCAACATTGGCTTGAATTTAAAACTCGAGCGCAATTTTACCGCGGAAAGTTAACAACTTTCCATACGAGATGGCAGTTAAGCGGGGATGCCACTGTGCAAGAACTTGCGTGGCTTTCCCGCTTTCCCACTTTCCCCAAGCAAAATTTGGAAATTTTTTATTTTATTTTTTTATAATTCTTGAAAGTCAACAATATGTTTGGCATATTCAACAATATGTTGGCAACATTTTTAGTCACAAGTCCGAAAATTAACGGAGTTCCAGTCTCTTTAGTGAGAATAGGTAGCGCGACCGGTTAGTGCCCTCAATCTCTACAGGTGTGGCATCGTTCACAATAGATGATGTGCAGGCTCTTGTTATGTTGTGAAATACAATGTAGATGAAGAACCGTCATATCGCCCGGGACTAGATACTTCAATGTAAGTATCAATGTTCTATAAAAAACATAACTTTATATCAAGAAAAACGGAACGAAAACTTTGAACGCGTTTTACTCGAAACTACTTTTTCCGACCTTGCCCCAGCGAATACTCAAAAAATTACTAACCGAATTTCAATTTTTTTTGTTGACATTTTTGTAATTTCAGTGACTAAGGTTGTACGTAGCCGATTTTTTAAATTTTGATAATTACTATTTTTAACGACTGTTTGAATGCAGAAAAGGGCCTTGAAAATAGAAAAAAAATGTTCTCGCCGTCGGCATTTTGTGAAAAAAATAATAAAACGGCTACGCATAACGATAGCTACATTCATGTAAATATCGATAAATTTTTGACTCTTTATTTACAGATCACCTTTCATAAAAATATCGATGGGAGAATGAAGAGAATTTTTTATTCGCCGTCCAATCAAGGCCCATATCTCGGTTAATTTTAAAGATTTTTTCATAAAATTCGGCATAAAACTAGATTAATATATAATTAATAAAATAAGCATAAACCCGATCTTTCGATAATTAGTTATGTCTCTGAAAAAAAAATCGCAATTATTGACAACAAAGCACCCGTTACGTAACGGAATAGGGGGGGGGGGGGGGGGAGTCCGGTCAGACGTTACGATCCTGATACGTGGGCAGGGAGGGGGTCGAAAATTGGAGAATTTGGCGTTAAGTAATTTATGTACGGCCCTCTAGCAGTCGAGCTTCGCCAGAAAAGAAACGAGCTTTCGTTGTGAAGCAGAAGAAAATCGTCGACTTTTTCAAAAATAAATAGATAAGAACTCAAAGATGTACGAATGTTGATTATTCTTAAATACATATTTAACTCAGTTCTATATAATTGAATGATGCAATTCCTATTTGCAAATCACCAAAAATGTACTTGTATTATTAACATATCAATGTTCATTGTATTTTTAAATATACAAATTTTATCATACTGAAAGAATCAAGGTTTTTTTCGCCCACGGAATATTGCTGTTCGGTTATCCGAATTTTCGATTATCCGAAAGGCGCCCAATTAATTCGGATAATCGAAGCTCTACTGTGAAAATATTTTTGGAAAATGCAATTTTTTGACGGACCTAGGTAGATGTAGCCCGTTAAAACTTTCAAATCACTGAATTTCATTATCGCTGTTCGAACAGTTTTCTCCACTGTAGTCGAATATCCATAAGTACGAATATCCATAAGTCGAATATCCATAAGTCGAATATCCATAAGTCAAATATCCATAAGTCGAATATCCATACGTACGGATATCCATAATTATGAACATCCATAAGTCAAATATTCATAAGTCGAATATCCATAATTCAAATATCCATAAGTCGAATATCCATAAGTACGAATATCCATAAATACAAATATCCATAAGTCGAATATCTATAAGGACGAATATCCATGTCGAATATCCATAAGTATAGAGTAGAAATGAGTGCCAGAAATGGCGGGAGGTAGAGATAAGTGAGTTTGTTTTGGGTTTGTTTGGGTTCCCTCTATACTCACTTTTTCTCTACCTCCCGCCATTTCTGGCACTCATTTCTACTCTATACTCGCTTATGGATATTCGACTTATGGATAATCTACCTCAATCGATTTCTCCACGAGGTTTTATAATTTCGAGGATTTATCGACCCGTCAAAACTAACAGTTCATAAGAGACAAAAAGCCATCGTCAACTTCTGGTTCTTCAAGAAAATGCGTTATTTTGCGAGAAAAGTTGACTCATTAGCAGCGGTGAATCATCCTGTACAACGCATACTAGTTTATCATCTCGTAGCGACACGTGCGCTGACAAAACACACACACACACACACCCCAAACTCTTTCATAGACCAGGCCGTTCCTCGTTTCGTAGCGAAACGATCTCCGCGTCTCGTTTTAGTTTGAGCTTGTTTTGTTAAGCGTACACTGGTCTCCAAAGTACAAGTCAAACAGCGAGTGCATTATTGTTATTACAATTGCAAAAAAAATAAACATTTTTCCCATTAATGACGGATAATTAATGTCATTGGCGTTATAATTATCGTTGAAACATTTTTTGACGAGCGAGTGTATACGCGATTCAACGCTATGCACGTGACCATCTCAATGTTAATTATTCTATTTTAAGCGAATTTCCCGCTCCCGCGGAACTTATCAGTCCGATTAAACTTCGTGAGAACAACGGACTCCGTCAATTGCCGTACACCGCAAGTTTAATAATCGACGCATTGACCGATCGTTCGTTGGACAGTGTTGAAACAACTGTAAACCATTCAATATGGATAATATAGTGCCTCGTATCGAAGGAACGAAAGGTTTTTGGAAATCATTTCTCTCACTCGTAGCTTTGGAATGTGAGCAGTTGTGATTGTTTTTTTTTTAGTGAGTATCGAAGAACGTTTCAAGTGACGAAAAAAATCGACGGGAAGGGCTTGTCGTTTTAAACGTTTTCTAAATAGCTTCGTGGTATATTAACAATATTTGTTAGTGCCAAAAAAAATGTTTGAAGCCGAGACTAATTGCGAGAGTGAGACGTATAAAGGATCTTTTCGACGTTTCGACTGAAATGACTTGGGCCAAAAAAGGAAAAGCGAAACGCGTTCGAAATATTTTAAGGGATCATCACAATGTGACCGCCTGAAAAATAGCCGATTTTCGCGATTTTTCTTAGGTGGATAGGATTAGCTAATCGGTATAATTTTTTTTACAAATTGAAGCACCGATAGAGAATACAAAATGATTTTTTAAATTGTTTAACATTGTTTTTATTTGCGGAAAATTGCGTGCAAAAAAATAGTGCCCATGGTGACCCGGATTGCGGCCGCAAATTTTATCTAAAAAAAAGTTTCACAATGATTATTAATCTGTAGGAAAGCCGCTGTGTTCCTATGGAGTTTTTTTTAGTGAAATTCGAATAAATGGTGGCGGTTTGAACAAAAAGTATCAAATTTATAGTTTTTTCGACAGTTTTTCATAAAAAAAAATTGGAAGATTTCAAAAAAAAAAGCTTCCATTGCAACATAAGGAATGACGTGACGAATGTTCTGTTAAAATTCCAAACCAGCTATCTTGAAAACTCTTCATTTGAGAGTGGCCACCGTTTTGAAAAACACCATTCCGAGAAAAAACGCTTTGAAAGTTTGGAGTGCGGGATCTCACGCTCCAATCACTTTTTCTAAGAAAGGCTGTAGCGACGGAAATAATTCGAATTTCCATCTAAAAGTTGGACAGAACGTTTACAACCGTATATACTGTCGGACAATGCAAGACAAATCGATTTTTTGAAAATTTTACACTGTGATATTCCCGTAACCGAACGAGCTTCATTGTGCTTCTTTTTCTTTTTTTAAACTGTTTTTTGCTCACCTTGTGACTTTGAATGCGGTGGTTTTTTTTATTTTTCGAATCTCGTAAATACGTGTTCAATTTTTCGGCGAGGGACAATAGAATTTCCGTCTTGAATTGACTCGAAAGATTCGCGATTAACCTCCATCTTACTTCTGAAAAAATGTGTCGTTTTCCCGCAAGGTTATTCAGCTTTTCGTAAAGTATTGCAGATTTGAAAAGTGCGAGGTTAGTCGAGATGTGCGGGATTTAAAAAAAAAATTTGTAGACATCACTTCATTTAAGGGGTTACGTGGGCTTCGAAACCAAAAAAAAAACCTATTTTCTCTATTTAAAAAAATTTAATATATAAATTATTTCATTCAAAATGTTAAGCACATAAAAGAGCAACATTTCAACAATACTAAAAAAATAAAATTCATCCAAAAATTTCGAAAATTCTGCCGGTGAGACCTGGTTTCCGGAAACCCCTTAAAAAAGTGTTCCCGTGGGGGTCAGGATAACTTATGATAGCTTTATCTGAAATTAAAAAAACAAATTCTTTCTGTTCGTAGATAAGTAGAACTCGTGTTTGAACGAAGGTTTTTTTTATTGAAATTTGAATTTTTGGCAGAGTTGTATACAAAATAGTTCAATTTTTTGTCGAATTTGCACTACGTATAGCCTTGTAAAATTAGTTGTAATCGAAAAAAAACCTTCCTTCAATCACTAGTAAATGCTATTTTGAAGAAGTGTGCAAAATTTCAATAAGATCGGTGCATTAGTTTTTGATAAATCGTATCCGCCGACTTCAAAAATGGTGTTTTGGAAAAAATGCGGTTAAAGTTTTGAGTAGAAATAAAACGAAGACATTTTTTTTAACTCACATAGAATCATCGATTCCAACTCCATAAAGCAAAGATCGTGCTACAGCTGTGATGTCTAGGGCATCCTTTTATTCCTGCTGTGATTTTTTGAAATTTCCAAACCCACGTAACCCCTTCAAAGAAAAAACAGTAAGTTAGAATTTGAAAAAAGTTTTTTCGGATACTGCGTTTTTACACCAGCTTCCGGTAGAATAATCCCGAAAAGTGTGTCTAAACTTTTTGCCAGTAGTGTGTGTTTTTCGCAAATCACTTTTCATTTTACTCACTCACACAATTGTCCCAAATTCTAAAATATACCGGGTGTTTGGAAGGTCGATGCAAAGCCTTAAGGGGGTGATAGGTCACCTCGTTAAGAACATATCTAACCTAGGTTACCTTGGTCCAAAGTCTAAAGATTTCAAGCTATTATGGTAAGTATGATTTTTGGAAAATTTCCCAAAATTAGGTACTGACTCGTTTACCTCTTATATTAATGCTATTTTTTTTGCATTAACATAAGAGCTATTTTTTATTTTTTGACAAGTTTTTTATTATTCACCCCGTCCCCTTTAGTTAGTTGTGTGGCTGCAGATGATTGTATTGGTGTTTGTCGATCGAGTGCACATTAAGCTAAGACGTAAATAAGTTATTAGTTATTACTTATTGTCTGTTTGAACATTATGAACGAGTTGGTACCTAATTTTGCGAAATTTTCCAAAAATCATACTTACCATGATAACTCGAAATCCTTAAACTTTGGACTGAGGTAACCTAGGTTAGATATGTTCCTGACGAGGTGACCTATCACTCCCTTAAGGCTTTGCATCGACCTTCCTAACACTCTGTATATTGGATAATTAAGTTGACATCGTTCGAAAATAACAGAATTTCAATAACGTCAAAGATGTTCGCGCATTTTATTCATACTGACACCACGTGTTGAGCGCCACGTTTGAATATATAAAGCAATAACTCCTACGTTCTCTTTTTTTTCTCACGCGCGCGATTACACCTTGCCCTCGTTACAGGCATTGTAAACCGGTGAAACAGGCAATTCCAGACCCATAATAAAATCAAATGACTACGCCATATTTTCGAACGTTTCACGTACGGCATGGAAAATGCAAACACGCAATACTGTTGCCCTATCACTGGTATACGCATGTCTGTGTTGTGACTTAGTCACGGGGACAAATGTTAATTTAAAAAATCCACGATAATGTCGCAAATTACTCTAAATCATCGCATTGTGTTTTACGTGAAAATATAAACGACATTCATCCGGTGAGACGTGATTCATAACGTGGATTCGGGGGGTCTGGATTAAAATGTCAAAAACGTCTAAAATCCATAAATTTCGCGGGAAGATACCTCAAGGCGAGAAAAAACATTGCTCATTTTCATTATTTCTTTTAAAGGATAGATTTCTTCACCAATTTTGAGACTTAGGGTATGTTTTGTGACTACTCTCAGTTGTTAAATGGTATTTTTTTAAATTAATATTTAAAAAATGGCGATTGTATGGCACGGTCTTTTAAACGGGTAGCGGTGGACGTTGCCAGACGGCGTGACACGTAGCGTTAGCGAAATTGATCTGACAAAAACCAACGAAGGTTTTTCGTTCATCAACACTCATCCGCAAAATATGAACCAAGAAAAAGTGAGAAGTGTTGAAAATCGATAAAATGGTACGCTTTGAAACAAAAAGATTGAATTTTCCGAAAAAAATTGCTACATTTTGCAATAAAAAAATACTTTTCTTTTTATTTTCCATATCATTTGGGGTCATTTTTAGACAATAAGGTTAAAAAGGTTTCTACCGTATTTCATCAGAATCGGTTTCTTAGATTTTTAGCTAGACGTCACACCAGTTTTGAAAATGCAGTTTAGAAGGCCGTGTCATACCTCCGCCAATTTTAAAGATTAATAAGAAAAAAGTACCATGTGATGGCCAAAAGTAGTAATAAAACATATCCTAAGTCTCAAAAATGGCAAAGATATATTTTCTTTAAAAAAAAAATCATGATAATCAGAAAAAAATTTCGTCGCTCAATGGTATCTCCCCCCTTAATTACGATCTATGAATTAAGGGGTCTTCTCACTTCAGACGCTAACAAAAAGGCTATTTTCGTGAATTTTTTTGATAGGTTTATATTATAGATATTGATATAAAAGTTGTTACACTTTATAAATACACTTTCGAAATACAATTTTTTTTAAATTTCTCTTTAAGTCACTATTTATAGACGAAAATATTAGTTAAAGTAATGTCCTAAAAAAATGGTAGGTCTGCGCTGTTGATGAAGTCTCGGAGATGGATCATCCGAAACAAAAAAAATGTTTTTTTTCACCGTTTTTGGCAAAAAAAACAATAGTAAATATCAAAATTTGAAAAAATCCTTGATATGCGCTATAGCTATAGTTGTAAAGAATATGTCGTTAAAATTTCATAAGGATCGGTTCACAGTTGTTTCGAAGATTTTATCAATAAGCCGTCGAGAAAAACGCGTTTAAAGTTTGTTTGGGTTACATAAGTACATACTTTTTTTTTTTAATGTATTTTTTATGTGTAACAACATTTATATCAATATCTATAATATAAACCTATCAAAAAAATTCATGAAAATAGCCTTTTTCAGCGTCTAAAGTGAGAAGACCCCTTAATGAACAAAGTAGTCTGAATCCATAAGTTAAATATTTGTATACAGGGTGTCCCAGAACTCAACGTCAAGCCGAAACGCGGTGACAGGATTGATTGTAACCATCATGAGAAAAATCAGAAAAAAAATCTGGGCATTTAAGAAAAACCTAGAAATTTGGTCAAACTGTAACCATTTTTCGGTTATTGTGGTTAATTTTTATTATTTTTGTTCATTTAAACTTTGGAACCGTAACCCTAAATAACATTTCTAGGATCACAGTAAAAAATAATGACACAATTGCCCCAAGTTTCCTAGAATTAAGACTGTTTTTTGTTAAACTATGATTTTAAAATTTTCAAAATAGATTTTTTTTCTGATTTTTCTCATGATGGTTACAATTAATCCTGTCACCCCGTTTCGACTTGACGTTGAGTTCTGGGACACCCTGTATATACACTATCGGCCAAAAGTTTCCGGACACTTCTGATAATTGCAAAACTTTCGATCACTGGATAATTGCCAAATTGTCTTAAAATAATATAGCTCATTCCATTTATTATTTTACGAAGCTCTGTATAATTAATTATATTATTCCAATGTAATTTTGCAATTATCCAAAGTGATCGAAAGTTTTGCAATTATCTGAAGTTTCCGGAGACTTTTGGCCGGTAGTGTATATGGATATACCCACTCATGCACACATATATCTATAAGTAGAAATGCCTCATTGGAGATAAATGCTAAGGTGAAACAATCGAATCGTGCGTGGTACCGTTGAATACAGAATCGTTATCAAGGCTCGCTGATAACAAAAGTGTACAGTGTGAATTTCAGAATGGCTCACCGAAGCTCTCAGTCAATTGAAAACTTGCGAGATTTTGTGAGAACTGACAACTCTTCGTTTTCGTAATTTCATCCGTCCCTCCAATAATAAATCAATTATATATTGGTTTGATCGAATCGAGGGCAATGAAGGATGGAGTTGAATTAAATGAATCGAACGTACGTCGTGATCAGTGACGAGGGTTTGTGCAAAATTGGTGAACCGTGGTTTCTTCGAGTGCGAAGATATGGAAAAAATTGAATGGATTCTCGTAACATTTTTTCTTGTTTCGATACGTTCGATCGCTTGCGACGATAACGAGTTCTCGATACAGCAATGCGCACTGCAGACCTCCTGCAAGAGCTGCATGGAGAGCAGTCCCCTTTGCGCGTGGTGCAGCGAATGGGTATGCACTTTTTTTTCTTTCTGTGTCATACGTCACTTTTAATAATAATAATAAAGTATTATTATTGAACAAGGTGGGGATGCAAAGTGGAATATGGTGGGGAATGTAATCAGGGGACAGACCCCGTATAATGGAAACGACAGTAAAAAAATTAATAAATAAAATTGAATAAAAAATAATTTAATAAAAAAATCAAAAATAGTATTATTGAACGATTTTCGTCGTCGAGAAAATTCGAGCGAACAGTTCATCGAAGTGGTGGGAAGAATTCGACGTTCTCGTCTGCCTTTCCAGGACACACGGATTCTTCAGGAATTCGTTATTCATTGTTTGATTTTTTGCAGTCTTACTCGAATTCAACCATTGGAAAATTGCGATGCAGCAGCCCCGAGAGACTCGAAGCTTTTGGATGTCCCGCCCAATCGATCCGAAAGTCCACGAGAGGTCGCGTCGAAATACAAAAGAACGACGAGTTTCAAGATGTGATAATCGTCGATCAGATTCCCGTGCAATTGAGACCGCAAAAGATTAGCGTCAGACTCAGACCCAACTCGACCGAGACCGTGAGACTGAAATATCGATCGGCCAAGTACGTGTTTAGCAATAATCTTTTTTTTGAATTAATTTTGAAGGATAAATCGTAAAAAATGTCACACATTGTTTATTGGGATTTTGACTACGTGATATCAAAAAATCATTTAACAATTAGTTATTCACGTTGACTTTGTCGAAAATACACAAAGTAACGATATAGCTATAGTCTGACGAGACAAATTTTTGGCTTTCGAAAAAAAAAAAAAAATATCACATTTTGAAGTATAAACTTTTTCTTTCGTGTCAAATTTCGAGCTGCAAAGATTTGCAAAAAATGTTCTAAACAAATGGCTCGACGAATATGAAGAACTATTCCCGAAATTCAAAAAACTGCATTCGAAAATGTTTAAAACGGTGCGAGTTATCGTGCAGCTCTTCTTGAAAAATATCAACCGAAATATCCCGCCAACTTTGCCGGAACGAGCTTCGTCCACACATTGCCCAGCGAAAGTCTGATTTTATGGAAATTCCAGCAATCCGCGATTCGACGAAAATCTTTGAAAGCTCAAACGTTTTAAAAATGTAGTGAACATTGATTTCAAATAACAAGAAAGTTTGAAACGTTATTAACAAATTGTTTATAAGCAATCAATTGTTCGACAAATAATCGTAAAGAGCCATTTTTCTCCATATGAAATAAAAAAGTTGATTTTTCGTAGTACCTGTGATTTTTTTTCAGAATGTTCTCTTTGTCAAATGCCTTTTTTCGAACTTCTTCGAAGCTCATATTGATAGAACTGTCCGTTCAATGGCTTCGAAACCTCTTAAGGGTAATGTGGAAACTACAGAAAAATATTTCACAATTGCAATCTTTCATATCAAAATTTGACAAAAAAATGTTTTACAAACAGGATTTTTTGACGGAATCCATAAATATTCAGAGAAATATAAAAGTCACCGCATACGCAAAAAACGTTCTACTCATTATTTGCTAAACCATCATTCGTATAAACTATTCATGAAAAACTGGCTAAAATTATGCTTGAAAATCAACAAGCTCAATATTTTTGAATCTTCTCAGTTTTCCGTCGGATCCCGAAATAGCGAATTTTTCGACTAAATTAAGAGGGGGCACCTGAGTAAACGGCGAGAAAAACAGGTAAACTTCGGGAATTTTTATCTCAAAAACTAATTTTTTGGTTGGAACCGGATTTTTTTTATTGGAAAACATGTACATTGAGGTATGTTTAGGAATTTTTTAAAATAAATTCGTTGAGTGGAAGCGATTCAAACGCGGTTATCTCGAAACATGGTTTTCAAAGTCAGTGCCGGATGTATCTCGAAAATGGCTTGTCCGATTTTGTCCAAATTTGGATACAATATTCTTCGATAGTTTTTCGAGTTCGCCACGTAGGATTTTTTTGAAATTTTCATTTTTGACGGAATTGCGTCCGTTTTAATTTAACACGCGTTTTTCGTTCGCAATTTTTGACGATTTTGGATTGCATACACAATGCATAAAAAAGCAATGGTTCGATCAAATGAGAAACCCCTATGTGGCGAACGAGAAAAACTATCGAAGAATATTGTATCCAATTGTGGACAAAAGCGGCCAAGCCGTTTTCGAGATACATCTGGCACCGACTTTGAAAACTATGTTTCGAAATAATCGCGTTTGAATCGCTTCCAGTCAACGAATTCATCTTAAAAAATTCCTAAACATACCTCAATGTACATATTCGCCAACAAAAAAACCCGGATTCAATCGGAACATTAGTTTTTGAGATAAAAATTCCCGAAGTTTATCTGTTTTTCTCGCCGTTTACTCAGCCACCTCCTCAAAAGGCGGGATATACATATAGACAGGAAAAAATAAACAATATTTAGGGATTTTTTAAACTAAGAAATAATGATTCTACAATTACGAAACTTTAGGCATACTTTAATAGTATATTTAATTATACGAAGCAATTTTTTAAATTATTATAATTCATCATCAAAATGACGGAGCTGTGGCAGAGTGTTACAGCAAGGTCGCCGTGGGAGTTGCGAATTGGGGTGCAGTCTAGCTTCCCGTAGACTTTGATTTGCAAAAAAGTTTAAACAGTTTTCAGTTAGAACATGTATAGTTTCTATGCGACGGTAATTAAAATGAAGAAAATGCAAATTTAAAAAAAATGGCACGCATGTAAAAAAAAATCAACATTTCGCGCAACATTTCTGTAAAATGTGGATTAAAAAATAATTTTTTTTTTCAATTTTTCAAAAACAATTCTCGTTAAGTAGAAGGTACCAATATTATCAATATTTCTACCAAGTTTCAACTCAATCGGCTCAATAGTTTTTGAGTATTCCTGCACGACAATTTCGATAATGCAATTTTGAGAAAAACGCGTTTGAAGTTCACGCCCACTTCGAATCCGAGCCGTAAGGCACGGCGTTGACGGGCTGTAACGTTTGAAGTTTTTCGAATTTCGCTTTGAAACTTTAGGAAAATATTCTCCATGTATAGTTATATCGTTTAAAAAAGAAAAAAAAGAAATCGATTTTTGATCGTTGTAAATGTATATCCCGCCTTAAACTTTCGACGGGGACTGTACCTGTGAGACATGCTTAAAATTCAATCAAAAAAATCCAGACAATTATACGCAATTACGTCTTGACGGAAAATAATTGCGAGCGATCTCGATACCAGCGGTACGCTTCTCCGGTGCCATGATCTCTCTTTTAATACGTGTCGAAGCTTATTTATTCGCGAAACATTGCGTGGCCGTGTGCCACAAAAAATATGATAATACTGCAAAGTACCGAGACCTCTTTTCGTTTAGCAACCGTTGAATTAACCCGCACCCTACATTAGCGTAATTGCCATTTAACGAAATGCGAAATAAACACGCTATTCACATTTTTTCGCGCTGCATCTCAACCACGAGAAAAAAAATGAATGGGAAAACGAACGACTTATTATCAGGAACTATCCTCTCGATTTATATTACTTGATGGATCTGACCTGGTCGATGAAGGATGACAAGGATACTCTGGTCGCTCTTGGATGGAAAATGGCCCACACACTTGGCACGTTTACCACGAACTTTCGTCTCGGCTTCGGCAGCTACGCGGACAAACCGCTCATGCCATATATATTCCCGGGCCAGGAGGAAAATCCGTGCAAGAGTCAGCACACGACTTGTGCACCGATCTATTCGTTCAGGCATCATATGCAACTTACTGACGACGTGCAAAGATTCATCCAAGAGGTTCGTAAAAGCACAACTATTAATGACTATACTTAAGATTATTAACAATGAGAATTATACAAAAGATAATATATTTATAATAACAAAGAGATTGATAATTTTGGGGTTATTGCGATATCTGTGGCCCCTAATTCTGACCACGCAGCCTTCATATTTGACCCGAAATAAGACTTTTTTCGAGAGTCCTAAAAATCGAAGTTTAATCCTTAAGAGGGTTAAATGGGGGTGCTAAAGTTTGTATGAGACAAAATATTTTTCTGTCAGATTTACTTGAAACTTGGCACAAATACAGTAAAATACAAATAATTGTACATGTATTTTAGCAATTTGAAAAGTTTAATTAAATTTAACAATTAAAAAAATTTAACCTTTAAGGAGTTAAACGGGAGTGTTAACGTTTGTATGAGAAAACATATTTTTTTTATCAGATTTACTCGAAACTTACCAAATTTATTTGATATACGGAATGCCCCTCTTATCTCCGCCACCCGAAATAACTCGGTAATTATCGACCCCCCAAAAAAATGTTCCAGACAAAAGTTGTACGGTATGAAGGGGGCCATCAAATGCGACCAATTTTTGTTGTTTCGGCGGAGGCACTAACGCACAGTGAAGGTCACCTCCACTTTTTTAAATGGAATGGTACATTTTTTTTCAACCATTTTGTGGAGTCCCTCAAACGGCATAAAAAACATTAGGGGGTCAAAGTCGTTCAAGGTCATTCAACCTTGAATGACCTTGAATGACCTTGAACGACTTTGACCCCCTAATGTTTTTTTATGCGGCTTGAGGTGCTCCACAAGATGGTTGAACAAAAATGTACGATTACATTTGAAAAAGTGGAAGCGACCTTTACTATGCGTCAGCGGCTCCACCGAAATGAAAAAAAACATTGGTCGCATTTGATGGCACCCTTCACACCGTACAACTTTTGTCTGAAACATTTTTTTGTGACGTCGATAATAACCGAGTTATTTCGGGTGGCAGAGATAAGAGGTATCCTCACCCTGTATATGTATTAATTTGACACTATATGTTTTCCTCGCTGTTCGCTGCTTGTAGACAGTCAAGTAGTACGTTTAATCCCTTAACCGTGTTTATTCGGGTTTGTTTGGGTTGGCCTAAATACACGAAACAAACCCAAACAAATACGTGTTTAATTATTTGGATTGGAGTATATTTATACCAAGTTTCAAGCAAATCTGACCAAAAAATATGTTGTCTCATGTAAACTTTAAAACCCCCATTCCACCCCCTTAAAGGTGGAATTTCAATTTTTACCACTCTTGAATAAAGTCTTATAATGGGTCAAATATGACGACTGCGTGGTCAGAATTAGGGGCCACAGATATCGTAATACTGCCATGATTTTCATAAGTAATAATATTTCACTATCGTTGAAAATTAAAGTGAATTACAACAAGTTTTATGAGTTTTAAAATCGACATAAATCGTAATATTATCGATACAAAAATTATTATTATTGTATCGATTATAGGGAAAATGATTAAACCAAAATATTAATAATCGACGGTGTAGAATAAAAAGTAAAGTGTAAAACGATTTATGAAATTTATAGACATTATTGACGAATAACATTGTTTTAATGATCACACGTAGCAGCGCAACACGCTCGAAGATTACGTGAATGTTTTTACGCCCACGTAATTTTTTCATAACATTAGGTAAACGCGAGTGACGTGACCGGAAATGTGGACAATCTGGAGGGCGGCTTGGACGGCGTTGTGCAGGCCGTTGTATGCGATAAACACGTGGGTTGGGCTAGCCAAGCGAGAAAACTCATGCTCGTTGCCACAGATGGTTTTCTGCATTTTGCTGGTGATGGAAAGGTCTGTACGACTTTTCCTTATTACGCTCGACGAATTAGCAAATTGGCGCGGGATAGACCATTGTTGAAACGCCGCAAATAGGAGAACGAATAATTCAAGAGTAAAGAGCTATTTTCACAAGGAGATTGTCAAAGTTTTGCACAGATTAAGAAATTTTTATAATTTTATTATAAAATACGCAAATGTGTGCAGTGAGTGAAAAAGTACACGTCGCTTTTCTAAACATATCTCCCAAACAAAATAAAAATATCTGTTCAGATTATTTCGTGTGAAAACTTATTACAAATGTCAATTTTTGTATAAAAAATAATCAAAAATGTACATTAAAAAAAAAAGGCTATTATTTGATGTACTAACAAGTAGAAAATATTTGTTTTACCAAGTCACCTATAAGTGACTATAAGTAAAAGCTTGGGGCGCTCAACTTTTTAAATGTTCAATTAATTTTATCAATTCAGTTTTATTAACGGTATTTAATTTGGCACAATAGTAATAAGAGAATTATTATCATACGTTTATACTCAGCTTCATGATTTTTATTTAAGAAATCTAAGGTTGCTTTATAGTAAATTGAATACAGCTTTTATTTATAGACACATAGGTGACTTGATAAAAAAATTATTTTCTACTTTTTAGGACATTAAAAAAACGCTTGTTTAAAAAAAATGTACACAAATTATTATCTACTTTTTGGTCTTTAATTGATTTTACTAGGTGTTACTAGTAGGTTACTAGTTTAGGAGTTTATACGTTATGAATGCCTGTAAAAATGGATAAAGTTCCGAAAAGGACAAACCTCCGATCATGCGGAAATTTGTTAACCCATGTATTTTTACTCGCTGATCGCGAATGTGACAGTGAAAACACCCGCAAATTTGATTTTCAAGATCAAAACTCAAAAAAACTGATTTTTAAAAAAGTTTTTCTATTTTATTGTAACAAATGTTGATCTTAGAGAAAAATGTTTTCAACAAAAGTTGTAACCTATAAAAATATTGATCTTTTATGATCTATAGAAGTTTTGTCTAAAACCAATCTGTTTCGCGAAAAATGGGATAATACTTCGGAAAGTGCGTTTTCCTAAACTCCATCAGTTTCGATATTATCTACTTATACGCCTTACCACGGGAAGGTTGCAGTTTGATCTTTGGCGCTATACGCATACTAAACAACACACAACAAATAAACCCAAACAAAACACAACACAACAAACAAATCTAAACAAAATCGAACAACACACAACACAACAAACAAAATCTACTTATTGGAGAATTATCTCATTTTTCTCGAAACAGAATGGTTTTAGATAAAAACTACATGGAACATAAAAGATCAATTTTTTTATAGGCTACAACTTTTGTGGGAAATATTTTTCTTCAAAATTACCATTTATTAAAATAGAGTAGAAAAACTTTTTAAAAATCAGTTTTTGTGAGTTTCTACCTTGAAAATCAAATCTGCGATTATTTTCACTATCATATTCGTAATCAGCGTATCAAAATGCATTGGTAGACGAAATTCCAAATTAATCGGAGGTATGTCTTTTCGAAACTCCACCCTAAAAAATGACAAAGACTGTAATTGGGATCGAACTGACGACTAATTGCTGCATATAAACTTTCCACATACAAACACAGTCGGCTACGTATTTGTTTGAATGTGTTAGTGAGATTTTATATGCATTATTAGATGTCGCTAATTTTACATGAAAAATTGAAAATATTATGTATACACACACACACACACACACACACACACACACACACACACACACACACGCACGCACGCACGCACGCACGCACGCACGCACGCACGCACGCACGCACGCACGCACGCACGCACGCACGCACGCACGCACGCACACACACGCACGCACGCACGCACGCACGCACGCACGCACGCGCACGCACGCACGCACGCACGCACGCACGCACGCACGCACGCACGCACGCACGCACGCACGCACGCACGCACGCACGCACGCACGCACGCACGCACGCACGCACGCACGCACGCACGCACGCACGCACGCACGCACGCACGCACGCACGCACGCACGCACGCACGCACGCACGCACGCACGCACGCACGCACGCACGCACGCACGCACGCACGCACGCACGCACGCACGCACGCACGCACGCACGCACGCACGCACGCACGCACGCACGCACGCACGCACGCACGCACGCACGCACGCACGCACACACACACACACACACACACACACACACACACACACACACATATATATATATATATATGTTTTAAATTGAATCATGCATTGTCCCCTTTTAGATGCATGTTTGCCAAATTTCAAACTTCTGAAGAGTCGGAAAGTGGGTGAAATATCGATTTTCCATGTTGCATCTCACAGAAAGTCAAGTTAAATAAAAGCTTGTAAAATGGATGTTCGTGAGAGTCCCTTGAAAGCACGCGAACCGAGCGCGATGTGCAAATACTTATTTTTTACCCCCAGTTGATTTATAAATTCGTTTTTGTAAATATTTTGAACAATCATTATCAAAAGTTTCTTCGACATATCAATTAAAAACCGGCGCGTTTGTTTTTCGACGAAGTGTCATTCGTTTTTTTATTATTCCCCGTGGCGTTTATTATTCTGGCTCGCATTTCTCAACCTACACATGTTTTGTTAATATTCGCGAATAAATAGTTACTAGAGAATGGATAGTGAATAGTCGTTTTTTTTCATTAAAACGACGTTAGTTATAAAAAAAAATGTTTTTTTTTTCAGCTGGGTGGAGTGGTCCATCGTCAAGATTTCGCTTGCCACTTGAACCAAGCTGGGGAGTACACGATGTCGAAGAATTTCGATTATCCGTCGCTCGCCGAAATTTCGCGACTTCTCCATTCTCGCAAGGTCAACCTGATTTTCGCCGTGACGGAGGATCGCCGCGACGAGTACGTGAAAATAAGCGACCTTTTGCGTGAGAAAGCTCGGGTCGCAACCCTCGCAGCCAACAGCTCCAATATCCTCGAGATCGTCGAGAAAGCCTACCACGAGATCGTCACCAAAGTTGTCCTCCGTGACAATTCGAGCCCCGAATTAAACGTGAAATATTACTCGAACTGTGGCAGGGAAGGAGAAACGGAAATTCCCACGTCAGAGTGCGACGAGCTCGTGGAGGGAAGAGTCTACGAATTTCAGGTTGATTTTAGCCTCGACGAGTGTCCACGCAATCAAAGTCTATGGGTAAACGAAACATTTTAAAGATATCATTTTCATGTTTTTTTTTAGCAAAGATTTCTTCACCATTGTCGAAACATAAGGTATTTTTTATTACTACAATATATTTGGCTGTTACATGGTTTTTTAAATAAATCTTTAAAAATGGTGGAGGTATGGCACGGTCTTCTAATCGGGTTGCGGTGGATGTTGTCAGACGGCGTGACACGTAGCGTCGGCGGGATCAATCTGAAAAAAAAACACGGAAGATTTTTCTTTCATTGACACTCATACGCAGAATATGAACCAAGAAAAAGTAAAAAATCTTGAAAATCGCTGAAATGGTACGCTTCGAAACAAAAAGGTTGAATTATCCTTAAAAAATTGGTACATTTTGCAACGAAAAATACTTTTTTTTGCTAATTTTCAAAAATATTCAGGTTCATATTTTAAACAATAAGGTAAGAAAGATTTTTATTAAATTTCATCAGAATTGGTCGATTAGTTTTTTAGCTACCCGTCACGCCAGTTTTGAAAATGCAGTTTAAAAGATCATGCCATACCACCGCCTTTTTAAAGATTAATTAAGAGAAATACCATGTAATAGCCGAAAGTAGTAATAAAACATACCCTAAGTCTAAAAAAATGGTGGAGAAATCTTTCGTTAAAAAAGAAATCGTGAAAATCAATAATCTTTTGATTTTGCTCTATTTTTCATAATTTTCATTAATCGATGTTAGAAACAACGAGTCGTAATCGAGGACGCACTCGCTTCGGAAGCATCAAAGGCAGAGATCGATGTGGAATTGCTGTGCGGTTGCGATTGCGGTGCCGTCGACGAATCTCATTGCCGACACGGTACCGATGAGTGCGGAATATGCAAATGTGATTTCGGGTGGTCAGGTATACAAAGCATCGACTAATTCTTTAGGACCGACAATCTCAAACGCGCGGTACTTGTGCGAGCGAATCGACTGGCATAACGCCGGCAAGTTTATTCGAGCTTCGCCCGCGTTGTGATCCTGTCGATAGCAAATCTAACCCCTCAATTGTACCTTTTTCAAACTTTTAGCGGGTTTGCAGAGATTTTTACATAAGGTACTGACACAAGGACCACCACTTTGGTGTCCGCCTTCGATTTTGTTCAAACTCTTTAACTGAATATTTAACTAAATATTCTTTAACTAAATACTTCTTAACACCATATACTTTTAGTATATAGTGGAGTATGAAAAACGATTGGTTACGTATTCTTTTTTATCGGCGGAAAAACTGTTAGGAGGGTTGAAACCACCCCTTACAGTGAAACATGTCAAGGGTTGACCAATTTCCGTGAAACAAACACGAACATTTCTCTCATGAATGACGATCAGAAATCCTCTATGAGTACATTGAAGGGAAAACAAAAATTACGGGATGTAATTTTTTATTTCGTAGTTAATAGATAGAAAAATACGTATCCAATAGTTTTTCGTAGTTAATAGGTAGAAAAATACGTATCCAATAGTTTTTGATGCTCTACCATATTCATGAGTTTCAAAATAAAAAGCAAATACCAAAGTGATGTCCTCTATGAGAAGGGTCTGTACTACCTCACTGTGTGGGATTCTTACCCACAAAAATCTTTTTTTCTCTCTCTTTCTCTCCTCCCTCTAACCCCGCTGCAGTTATCGAGCATGCCGGATTATCTGTAATTTTTGTTTTTTTTGTTCGTTTGGTTTTTACGTTTATAGTTTTCTGTTATTTTTTCCCTGATATTTTGTTAGTTAAAAATAATGATTTGTGAAGACAATTTTTGAATATGCGAAAATTACACACAACCCCTGATTATTCGTAAACATTTCTACGTTCATTCGCATATTTCTTCGTTTGTTTGTAATATGAATGTTAAGTTTGTTGGTTAGTATGCTTCTTTATAACAATTGTAACTAACAAGGAAAGGTTGCGAGGTCGATCACTCCGATTTCGATGATATTTGGCATGCTTGTATAATGCGAAATATATTTGCGAAACGCGATTTTTAAGGGGTGAAACGTACCCTCAAAAATAGAGGTGTTTTTCGTTTTTCGGTGATAACGTTATCGTTCTCATCTCTAATGAGAACGATCTAATAGAGTACACGAATAAATAAACATTGTGTCAATTTGAATTTTTTTCATATCTTGTACCGTTAAAAAGTTATCGACGAAAAACACCCCAATTTTCGAGGGTGCGGTTCAACCCTTCAAAATCAGGTCCTGCAGATATAAAAAAAATACGTGTCGCCTATTTTTACCCATTTTACAAGCATGCCAAATTTCATCGAAATCGGAGAGATCGACCTCGCGACCTTTTCTTGTGAGTAGCAGCGTAATGCCCAATGGTTCAAATCATATTCCACGCTTTGAGCTCGGTTTCCGTGAAAGATTCATCGATATCGATTCGGTAGTTCTCGCGTTACAAATGCACGAACGTTCAGACAGACAGACAAATGTTCTCCGAAAGGGTGGGGGTAAAAATGTCGAATGACCAAATATAGAACGACAAAGATTTCGAAACGACAGAATTATGAACTCTCAAAATAACGAAGGTTAAATTATTCGAAATTTTATCTTTCGACTGATAAAAAAATCGAATGACTATAAATCGAACCATTATTTATTGGAGAGGTAATTTATTCGAAAACGAATGTTCAGATATGCTGCAATTCGGAACATAAAAATACAGAATGGAAAAATGTAGAATACCCATATCTCCGAAACAGAAAATAGCAAGTGCCTAATATGCGTAATACCGTCTATGGCGAAAAGCAATATATCGAAACGCAAAATGTCGATGGCCCGAAATGTCGAACGCCGAAAGATCGAACGGCCAAAATGGCGAACGTGGTGGGGCCCGTCACGTGGGATGACTGTCTTACGATATTTTAGCCGACAGACCGCCAGCGCCATCTCGCAGCTTCACTTTGAGGCGCAAGTAACGTATTGCTCGATTCGCCATTCGGGCCATTCTACATTTTGACCCTCCGCGATTTCAACCACTTGACTTTTTGGCCGTTCGCTTTAATGATTTTCTGCATTGTGAACCATCGCCATTTTCTTAATTCGGAGAATTGTCGTCTCGCATTATTTGGTGTTATGCATACAGTCCCATCGATTTTATGTTTTTCGATATTTTATTAAATCTGATTTTTGTTTTTCGCTATATTTCAACTTCCGAGATATTCATATTCGTAATTGTTATTTTCGACTTCACAGACTCTAGTAAGATTGATCTATCTATATTCGAACATTCGTCATTTTCGAATTCGACATTTCGGCCCATCCGCATTTCGATCGTTCTACATTTTTCCCCCCAGCCTGGCCGTTCGACCTTTTGGCGTTCGACATTTCGGGCCATCGACATTTTGCGTTTCGATATATTGCTTTTCGCCATAGACGGTATTACGCATATTAGGCACTCGCTATTTTCTGTTTCGGAGATATGGGTGTTCTACATTTTTTGATTCTGTATTTTTATGTTCCTAATTGCAGACAATCTGAATATTCGTTTTCGAATAAATTACCGCTCCAATAAATAATGGTTCGATTTATAGTCATTCGATTTTTTTATCAGTCGAAAGATAAAATTTCGAATGATTTAACGTTCGTTATTTTGAGAGTTCATAATTCTGTCGTTTCGAAATGTTTGTCGTTCTATATTTGGTCATTCGACATTTTTACCCCCACCCGGCGTGACGTAGCTCCAGTTCTACGCAGGTGTCGCGCACACGGACCGGTACGTGTGTGTGTCGTATGTGTATGGCTGTAGCCTGTGAGCTATTTCTCGACGAAACGCGATTAGCTCCGAGGCTGGGAAGCGAACCCGTGACCGCGGCTGTATTTGGTATAGGTTTTCCGCAGTTTCCCTATACCCATGACAGAAAATGTCATGGTGAATGCGATACAGAGGGGGAAGTCGGCTGCGGCCGCAAGGTGGGGATCGATCAGGGATGTGGATTGGAGAAAAATGGTGGGAAATGTAAAAAGGGGAAATCCCTGTACATGGAAGCTACAAAATGGCGAAGCGTTCGCCGTAGCAGATACAATAAAAAAAAAAAAAAATACAAAAATTACAGACAAGTCCCCTATATAAATATAAAATATACAAATTAGTCGCCCCCCCCCCCCTCTACCAGTCTTATTATGTGTAGAGATAGAGAAGATGGAAGACCTTTTCGACAGAGGATATTTTTTGGTAGAGATGCATTTGAGCGGAAATATTTCATCTCAGGATATTATGAGGAAATATTCCATCAAGGGTTCAAATGTCGCGACCACAGTCTTCGATCTTAATCTATAAAAAAAATTATAGATTGTGATAAAAATGAAGAAATAAAAAAAAATTCAAATGAACTTTCTTTGCACGCCAACAATGCAAACTTCAACGCCATAATTATTTTAGTCTCATCGATTGCGATAAAAATGAAGAAACAAAAAAAATTGAAATGAACTTTCGTTGCACGCCAACAATGCAAACTTCGACGCCATAATTATTTTAGTCTCTTAATTTTTGTCAAAGAAGATGGTGAGAGGAGAAAAAATGGGGCGAAAAAAGGGAAAGGAAAAAAGAATAGGGGTAGGAAAATGTG
The DNA here is from genome assembly GCA_944452715.1 of Ophion slaviceki. Taxonomy (NCBI): domain Eukaryota; kingdom Metazoa; phylum Arthropoda; class Insecta; order Hymenoptera; family Ichneumonidae; genus Ophion; species Ophion slaviceki. The sequence goes on along the minus strand of OX101788.1, from coordinate 33,473,776 downwards.
GAGATGCCCGAAAACAAAGAAACATATGGAGGGTCGAAAAAAATGGAGTAGAAAACAGTAAAAAAAAGGAGGGTGAAAGGGAGAGAAGGTGGTGTGTCGGATAGAGAAGGAACGAAAAACAAAGGGAAAAATTACGTTTCATTAAAAATACCATAGGTGAAACATGCGATTGTGACGAGACGGCTTGGGCGGACAACAAATTGCAGTGTTTTCGGCCGGGTGATAGTATAGCGTGTTCGAATCGTGGTGAGTGCACGTGTGGCAGTTGCACCTGTGACCCTGGGTACAACGGCAAGTTCTGCGAGTGTTCACCCTGTGACAAGGTGAGGCAAACGTTTCTGTTATATTCTCTTCGACTCAGAATTTCGGTCCAAAGATCTTTCTCCAAGAATGCACACTATTCAAAATTGATCCGGATTCAAAAACCATTCGGACCCATAAATCTTTATATGCGAAATATCCTTGGATCCAAATATCCGTCTCCAAACAATTTCAGGAAATTTAATTCGACGGATGCAAAATTCCTTCGAACCCAAAAATCCTACGAAACTCAAAATCTTCTGGATCCAAAATCTTTCAGATCAAAAACTGTTTTAAATTCAAAAATCTTGGTGATTCAAAATCTTTCAGGTCCAAAAATTGTACGGACAAAAAAATCCGTCGGTTTGAAAAACGCTTCAAATATAGAAATCCATTAATCCAAATAAACTCCCGAGATAATAAGAAGTCGGAACGAAAAATCAATCGGATCTAAACACCCGACTGATCCACGAATCCCGCTTCAAATATTCTTTGGATACAGGGACCGATCTCATTTTTCAAAATCCTATAAATTTACACATTTTTCGGACCGAAAAAGTCGGCTGATTCTAATTTAAACAACTCTTCAGGTGGAAAAATTATATTTAAAAAATCTCACGGAAGAAACAAAAAACCATTAATTCCAAACATCCTCCAGCACGAAAAACCCTTCGTATCCCAAAAACCTACGAATGTAAAAACTCTTTATATTCAAAAATTTTCCGACTCTACAATCCTTTCCCAACAACTCTTTTCAAAAAAATCCAATCCGCAAACTACTTCTTCAAAAAAATCGTCCGGCTTCGAAAACATCCTTCGGGATTCAAAAATCCTACAGATCTAAAGGCAAGAGTACGGTATCCTGGGCGCCAAGATTTGATGGTGAATTTAAGGTTATCAAGTCAAAATAAACAAAATATTAAGAGTGGTAAAAGTTGATATTTCGCTTATTTTGCGTTCAAATTAGAGATTTTCGATAGTTATCGAAAATGACGATTTTTTTAAATTGAAAATTACAAGGAACATCAAGCAAGGTGACTTGAAAATTTATAGTTTCAACAGTGTCTCAGAAGCCAAACATGTATTTTAAGGCCCAATTTAAATGTTAATAACAAATGAACTATGCAATATAAAAAAAAATCCTAAGCACTGCCATAGACAATGTATTTTTCAAGATATATTCAACATGTCAAGTGAATCGGTTGAAAATTGTCTGAGTTATGTTTCCGGCCAACTTAAAAAATGCAGTTTTGAGATAAACGCTGCACAGTCGCCATTTTAAAATTAATCGCTTCGAAAAAATTATTGTATACAGTCACTGATATGAATGATAAACACCCTTTTTTGTAATCTCCATTTATTTTGCAGTTTTTCTGAAAAAAATCCCAAAAAGTCTATTTTTTCGGCCTCTAGAGTGGCCTAACCCCTTAAATACCATTACCATGATTTCCTCGCTGATAAGTGCGACTAGACAGAGAGTAAAGGAGTACTTTTAATCGCTAGGAGTCCGAAGAGGGATTAAACGTATACGGTTCATCCCTCTTCGGACTTGTAAGGCTCTAAGTTTGCGTAAAATATATCGTTTAGTAATTTGGTGTAGTAATTATATGGAACAATTCTTATTGTTATAAGTAAACAGAGAATATGAATAAATAAAGTATTACAATCTCGGAATTTATCTTAAAAATCGTATAAATACTACGTTTAGTGGTATTTATATGATACCACTAAACAAACCCAAACAAACCCAAATACAAACAAAGAAATACTTTTTCGAGCTCGCCCGGTCAATTTCCATTATTTGCGATAAAAAAAAAAGATATTGTACCCATGAGCCAACAACAATCGTTCAATTTTTGTGTATTTCCAATTACCGCTAAAAGCGCTCATAATTCCTTAAGGGGTCTTCTCACTTTAGACGCTAAAAAGGCTATATTCATGAATTTTTTTGATAGGTTTATATTATAGATATTGATATAAAAGTTGTTACTCTTAATAAATACACTTTCGAAATACATTTTTTTTAAATTATTTATTCAAGTCACCATTTATAGATGAAAATGGTAGTTAAAAAAATATACTAAAAAAATTGTAGGTCTGCGCTGTTGATGAAATCTCGGAGATGGATCATCCGAAACAAAAAAAATGAACGGTTTTAAATTCAGTATGTTAACAGCTATAGCGCGTATCATACGATTTTTGATATATGCAAAAATAACAAAATGGCGAACATTTTTCGAAAAAACGTGTTTTTTCACTGTTTTTGGCAAAAATAATAATAACTTTCAAAAATTTTTTAAATCCTTCACATGCGCTAGTTATAGTTGTAAAGAATATGTGATTAAAATTTCGTAAAGATCGGTTCGAGAATTTTCATAAAGTCGAAAATTTACATTTTTACATAAAATCAAATTTACAATTTAAAGAAAATTTACATAAAGTCAAATTTACATTTTCATAAAGTCGAAAATTTCATAAAGATCGGTTCGAAAATTTTATCAACAAGCCGTCGAAAAACGTTGTTTCGAGAAAAATGCGTTTAAAGTTTGTTTGGGTTAGATATGTACATAGATTTTTTTAAATGCATTTCGATAGTGTATTTATTGAGTGTAGCAACTTTTATATCAATATCTATAGTGTAAACCTATCGAAAAAATCATGAAAATAGCCTTTTTAGCGTCTAAAGTGAGAAGACCCCTCAAGAAAGCCATAACGGCAATTTTTTTTCTATTCTCGATATTCTCGTTATTTTGGTTCAAATGTAAAAAATCAACGGTTAAAACTTGGCGCCCCGGATATTGTACCGTCCCCGATCTAAATATACCTCGGATCAAAAAATCTTTCAGGTACGATAATGAATTTGATATCGTGTGTTCTCGAGTCAGATAGACGGTATCGAGTGCGGTGGCAGGGGCACCTGTGACTGCGGTTCGTGCGTTTGCATCGAGGGTTGGGAGGGTGACGGCTGCAAGTGCCCCTCGGGGGATGAACTCTGCATCGCGCCGGGTAGCAACGAAGTTTGCGGCAATCACGGCTATTGCGATTGCGGCAAGTGCAGATGCAACGCGACTGGACCGGCCGATGGTTTGCTCTATCGTGGCACCTATTGCGAATCCACAGCCAGTTCCGGTGGTAGCGGCCTGTGTATTCTTTACGAGAGTTGCGTCAACGCGACCGTCGAAAAGCCGGAAGACGCGAAAAAGTACTGCGAGCCGGCTGGGATGGCGCCGTATCAGACGCAAAAAGTCGACGAGGTCGACATCGAGAGCGACCATTATTGCATCGTCAGAAAAGTTCGAGATACGACTGTCTGCACGATACCGTATGTTTATCAATTCAACAAGGACAATACCGCGCTGCTCCAAATTGGAAAACAGGTTGATATATATTTTTGTATCACTTGAATAATTTTTTGATATTTAAGGGGTTAGCACACAGTAACGGGTATAAAATAATGTGCGAATTAAAAATTTTTTTCGTATGATAAAGTGATTCACTCATACAATTAATTACACATCTATTTAGAATGAATATCAAGCTGTGAGAATTTTTTTTTCGATGTACCAAATGGCCGACTACTGATATTTTCTTTCGTTATCTTATTTTATGCGCTCCGCGCCGTGACATTTAGCATCCACAATTTTTGACCTAGAACAAAAAACAAAAATTCTCGTCAATCTACATTAGAATACCTAGAGAAGTGTACGTACGGAATTTAAATAATATTCTTTTATTCAAAAGTTGTAGGTATTTGAATGAATTTTCAGTGAAAAATTTCGTATAAAACTGCTCATAAAATGAAAAGTTTTCGATTAATCAGAAATTCCGTACGTACTTCTCTGCGAAATGCAATTAGGAACATAACTTTTAAATTTGAAGTATATCGAGTGAAAATTGTTGAAGTTATTTGTCATGCTAATTGGAAAAAAACTGTTTCGAGAAAAACGCGTTTAAAGTTTTAGGTACTCTATGGCCGTGCCAGAGGTGGGCTTACGTTATACGCTCAAAGTCGGTGAAAAAAATGTCTTGCTATAAATCGAATAGTAACTTATTCTTATGATGATAAAGCCCCGTTTTAGAGAAAAAAATCGATTTTTTGAAAATTCTACTGTGGCCTTACCCCTTAAGGACAGGTTACTGTCGAGAGGCATGAAAAATGCATGAAATCCCGGATTTTTTTTAAATATAAAATTAATACTTTTGTAAATGGGTTTTAACCTATTTAATTGTTCTATTGTTTTTTAAACTCAATTCCCGCTTTTTTTATGGGGTAACCAATTTCCCGCTTGTTGAATCAGTTTAAGATTATGTTAATCTTTTCTAACAGCCATTTCAGTAACGTTTAAGGGGTCTTTTCACTTTAGACGCTATAAAAGGCTATTTTCATCAATTTTTTTGATCGATTTATATTATAGATATTGATATAAAAGTTGTTACACTCAATAAATACACTTTCAAAATACATTTTTTTTAAATTATTCATTTAAGTCGTTAGAACCGGTTTTTTTAAACGGTCCATAAATGAATAATACATCATATAATCTAAGGATGCTTTTAACCGTCGGAGCATTGGTACCGTTACCTTACTGTTTCAACAGTAAATTCAAGTCAATAGTGTGAAAGCTACTCAAGATATCAATCACGCCGTGTCAAGATACGTAGACTTGAGATAATCGCGTTCGAAAACTCGACGGATCGCGGTAAGCCCGACGCACTCTGTTCCACTAAAATAGGTGTAACTTCGCTAGTTTTTAGAATTTCAGGGTCCGATTGGTCTTAAAATATTCTTGTAAGTTCACACTTTAACAACATGTAAGAAAAAAATTATTTTTTAAAGTTTCCAAAAAGGGATACCCCGTTCAGGTAAAAATCGCCTAAACCAATCTCTGAACGTAGTCTCAGATAGAGCATGTTCGCCATAAGTTTATCGAAGCAAGCGATCACTTTCAGCAGCACTTTTTCTTAAATTGAAGCAAAAAAGCAAAGATTCCCGAGTATGCCGTTTCGTCGGTTCAAAACCTGATATTTTCGATACTATGAAAAAAGTAGTGTGTAGAAGTGAATTCACTCTCGAGCACTGAATATTGTAGGTCATTCTGAATACTTGAACACAGCATAGTTTTAGTGTTACTTCTCTGAAAATAATCCTACACTGAGAAAAAAGAATCGTTGAATGTGCAAAATGCATTTTGTTGTCTCGAAATTTTGATGTTTCAACATTTGCTCAGACATGCTAAATAAGCAGATATTTTCAATGTATCTTTGGTTACTACCCAACTACACTGTTTTGTCATGCCGATCAAAAATCAAGTTGAGCGTATTTAAAGATACAATTTTGTTAACGGGGTCCTCTAGTTTCTCGGCTGTTTTTTTACGGCTTTTTCAATATTTTTTTACGGGCAAAGCATCGAAATAATCAATCTCATTGTTTTTGCATAATCTTTATTAACATTTAAATAAGCTTTACAAATTTTTTGAAGTCAAAATATATAATAGAATAAAAGTTATAGTGGCCGACAGGAAGACATCAAGTAAAAGAGGTGCTTGACGGTGACCAAGATTGCGGCTGTTCTGCTTATCTGAAGTAAAAAAACCAAACGGCATTTTAATCTTCATATTTAAGACTAGCGGTTGAACTAGAGTGAATTCTAAATTACAAAAATTGACTTTTTTATACACATTTGAAAATTACATTCTATTTTTTACTCATTGTTTCTTAAGTTTTTCGCTCGTACAAAAAAAAACTATCAAAGCAATCATGATAATCCTAGTTCAATCGCTGGCTTATAACATATTAAAGATGCTGTATAAATTTGAACAAGATCGGTGCAGTAGTTTCTGAAATATCGTGGTCACCGTTTCGAAAAATGGTGTTTCGAGAAAAACGCGTTTGAAAGTTCGCGCATGTGATTTATACTTGTGAACCACTTCGAATATCGAAAAATCCTTTGGCACACATTTTCTACACATGTTGTAAATGTGATTTATGAAGAAAAAAAAATCGATTTTTTCGACCCGAGAAACTAGAGGACCAACCCGTTAAACCAACTGAATTTTGGATGGATGAACGAATTTTTTTTTCCAGTGTAGTTACGCTATCGAATAAGGGTGTGCGGGTACCCGATTCACTCGGGTACCCGATGTTCGGGTCGGGTCGGGTACCCGACGGGTTACGTTTTTGCATTACCCGCCACTATCGGGTACCCGAATGTGGTAATTGGGTACTCTCAATTTTTGGTACTCGTAAACGTCGAGTACTCTTAAACTTCGAATATTCGTGAACGACTGAAATAATAGGAGAAAACGAAAACTCGAAGAAGGCGATAAAACGAATAAATGATAGTACTGTAAAAAATCTTTTTTCGCCTCGCTTTTCTATCCTGTGTGTATGTGTGTGTGTACGTACGTGTGAGTGTGTGTGTCTGTTAGGATGGAGTGAAAAACGGTAACTTTTGGCGGGTCGTATCGTAATAGCGCGGGAAAGTTGCGTTTTGGCATCACTAAAAAGTTTCCGAAAGGAAAAAATGTACAATAAATATCTTCTGTTTCGGCGAACGCCTTAAAGTTTTGATTTTTTTAACGTGGGTTTTAAATGGAGAAAAAACCCAAAAAGACCAAGATCCAACGTCTCGCGTTTATTCGAAGCGAGAAGAATGTAGCTTCCATTTGACATTCAAAAATTGAAAATATCTTAATTAGTTTCAGAGATATAAGCGTTTGAAGAACACGCTTTACCTGGAAAAAAAATTAAAAAATGACAAAAAATTAAATTAAGAAGAATGAATCGCCGAAATTACCAGTTAGCACTAGAAAGAATTAATGAAAATTCGACGAAGAATCTTGCTTTTATTCAGTTTTTTGACATTCAAATATCTCGATATTTCCTGAAATGCGAGTGTTTTAAAAGAAGTTTGCCGGAAAAAATTGTGAATATATATATATTAGGGTGATTCGTTTCAGGGTAACTTTTTTTTTCTCACCCATCGTGCCCGAAAACCTCTAGTTCGCACCCAAAAACGAAGTTTCGTGAAAGGGGGGTGTTGTCAAAAAATATTTAGAGGTCGCGAATCAAAATTGAAGGTTTCCCATTTGATTAACATTGAAAAAAATGTTTTTCTCTTTATTAGTGTTACCATTCCGCGAATTTTGATATCGCGATATTTTCCAAGTGGGTTCTCATAGGAAATATGATACTTTACAATAAAGTTCATTGAGCCATGTCCGTAAATTCAACCGTTTCAGCGGTATCATTATTTCAAGTGAATATTGTACAAAAATATCTATTCAAACGGCTGTAACGCCTAAGCTATTAGATATATCGAAAAAAATTCAGATGAGAACTTTGTAGAGAAAGTAATTTTCTACAAAAAATTCTTATAAGCCGAGCCCGAAAATTCAACTCTTTCTCAGCTATAGGTGGATGAAGTAAAATAAATAGATTTGTTTTTGTTTAAAAAAAAATCTATTTATTTTACTTCATCCACCTGTAGCTGAGAAAGAGTTGAATTTTCGGGCTCGGCTTATAAGACTTTTTTGTAGAAAATTACTTTCTCTACAAAGTTCTCATCTGAATTTTTTTCGATATATCTAATAGCTTAGGCGTTACAGCCGTTTGAATAGATATTTTGCACAGTATTCACTTAAAATAATGATGCCGCTGAAACGGTTGAATTTACGGCCATGGCTCAATGAACTTTATTGTGGAGTATCATATTTCCTATGAGAACCCACTTGGAAAATATCGCGACATCAAAATTCGCGGAATGGTAACACTAACAGTGAGAAAAACATTTTTTTCAATGTTAATCAAATGGGAAACCTTCAATTTTGATTCGCGACCTCTAAATATTTTTTGACAACACCCCCCTTTCACGAAAGTTCGTTTTTGGGTACCAACTTAAGGTTTTCGGCCACGATGGGTCGAAAAAAAAAGTTGCCCTGAAACGAATCACCCTAATATATATATATATATATAACAAAAATACTAAAATTATTAAATAAATTATTTGTATTCCTTATGAAGTCCAACCTATCGGCGAAGGGTAGAGAACATAAAGCTGGAGTCTATTTCGTTCGTTTTGGTACGTTTCCGTGGCGCTATTTATACTATGAAACAAAATTTTATTCCGGCAACACGACTTATCGAGTACCCGATGTGAGAAGAGTACCCGAAAAAATTCGGGTACCCGAAAAACTCGGGTACCCGATCGGGTCATAGTCTAATTACCCGACCCGACCCGACCCGACTAATTCTGCTACCCGCACACGCCTGCTATCTAATATAAAACAGCGGGAATTAAGTTCACAACCGAATATCAATGGAGAGTGAATTCCAATTTTATATTTTTTTTTAAACACAAAATGGTGGCGCCAGCTTCCATCAAATAAAGCCATGCACGGCGTGTTTTGGTCTGTGCAGGGCACTCCACAGCCTTGCCAGTTCATCTGAAACAAAAACAGGTTAAAAATTGTTAAACTAGACTAAATTTGAGGGGCCTTATCCTCTTTTATTTTCTGATAAACCTCTGGATAACAAAACGGCAGTCGTTTGAAAAAACCCATTTTTTGCTGTTTTTTGTGCTTCGACGGACGAAAAAAAATATTCACAAATCAATTTTCGACAAAAGTTGGTTCCTGATGGCCCTGCAAATTTTTACTCGTTTTTTGTGCTTCGACAGACGAAAAAAATGTTATAAATCAATTTTTGACAAAATCTGCTTCCTGTTGGCCCTGCAAATTGAATTTTCTTTCAATTGCGCAGAGATTCATGTGGATCGATTCATTTGTTGAAGCTGTAAAACGCCCCACACGCTGAAAAATTCTGTTTCCAGAAAAATGCTCCGAGCGCCTCGGCTATCTGCTTTCCAGCCAGCGGACGGTTCCGCTCAACAGGCTGTAAATGCCAAAATACTTTAGATATAAAAATATCCCGTTGCCCACGTGTTCTGAACACTTTAAGGATGCAAATTATGTAAAAAGATCGAACGTTTAATCGTCATGAACGATAACCTGTCCTTAAAGCTTCCCTGTTTCGTTCATCGTTTATAAGCTTTATATTTTTGTTTTTTCACAGGTTTGCAGAACTCCGACCCACGTGGCGTTTTTGCCAGGCTTGATTACCGGAATTATCGTACTTCTAGGCGTACTCGCGTTGCTTATCTGGAAGTGAGTGATTCGGTACTTTACAGTATTCAAATGTGTATATCCGATTTTTATTCATTGTTTGAGCATCACTCATATTTATGTATTATTATTATTTCAATATTTTTGTATATTTGTTTCCTTTTTATTACTAATTTAATTTTTTCAATTTTTGTTCGGGCACCTACATTTCATCACCTACATTTATCATTATCGGTATATTTGTTTTTTTTTTACGAAGATAAATGAATGTCGTTGTAATTGCGAAATTGCTAACATTCAGCCGCAAATTTGCAGATGTTGGGCGGCGATAAAGGACAAACGCGAGGTCGCCAAGTTTGAACAAGAAAAAATGAAAACGGTCTACGCTCTGACGCAGAATCCAATTTACAGACCACCAACCACCTTTTTCAGAGTGCCATCAATGTACAAAGAGGACTGAATCAAAATTTAGAGCCATGTACATTTATATGAAAGATACATTTTTCTCCATTTTTTTTTCAATGTTTTGTCAATAAATGTTGTTTTTTTGTAAACGTTCTTTATTTCCGATTATTCGTTATTTCTTGGACTAGCTCAAAGATGTTCGAAGGATTTCGGGTTAAACTCAAGGTGTGAGAATTTGTGGGGTACAACGCTTAAGACTCGTACGAAGTTTTTTTTTACAAGCCTGAGATGCTAGTCAAACGAAACATCGTAATTCATTTATTTGTTTAATATTCAGTTAATCTTTAATAAATAATATTCTTCTGTAAGCAATCTTCATGAGCGATTACATTCACCAAGGGAATTGCATTCTCTTGGATACTAGATTTCCCACGTGGTTTAAATGGGGGCTTGCGCTTCAGATTTTCCATTTTCAGAGTCGTCCATGTCATCCCAGAAATGATTTCCAGCCATAAATTCGACCGCCTAAAGAATTGAGAAAACACTTGAATTAGTATTGTAAAAACGAAGCTGGATAATATTTTTCTACTTTGCTGTCTTCGGAAAGTTTTCCTTTCCAGTTAAAGCCAAGCGGTTCTTTGTATCGAACGTCACGAAAAAGGGTATTCTGTTTCCATTCTGCTGCGATGGACGATCCATCCGGAAAACGATAAGTTCCCGGTCCACTCATAGTCCCATTTTCGTCCAGAGAACCCTCGTACTCGGTTCCATTATTGTGACTACGAAGGGCAACATTTACCAAATGTAGATATCGGTTTTTTCGATAACTTTAATATACGATTATATGATTTTTAATATAATGACCGGATGTGGAGATCAGCGCCTATTTTGTCGGCAACCCAGACACAATCGTACTTGTTAAAGTCATCGGTATCGTAAACTCCACGACCTTTGGAAAGAACGTCCCGAATAAAAGTCCTCGAGTTAACATAACCTTCAACCCATTTCTAGAAAACTTTTGTGAATTTTATGCGATTATTACCATTTTTAACGCTCAAGGTAACAGGAAACACGCTATTTGCAAACAATACAATTCAAATCATTTTTTTACTGCACTTGGCTCTACGAGTGCTTCCGATATTCCCGCTAACGATAAAAATAGACGAACGGTATTTCGCTGATGAAAATATAAATATGTTCTACATATGGTCTCATTTTTCTTAACCTTGTCTGGCTAAGGTCAAAGGTTCTCCACGAATTTCATATTCTCCTTCGAATTTATCGCCGTTCGGGAAGGTAAAGCAACCGATTTCTGTGACAACGTTGGGGCTGGCGTGCTGCTGAGATCCGCCATGATTCGGAAGAACGAAACTTTTCGAGGACTTGCGTTTTTTCATTCTCGCGATGACGAACCTCAATTAATAATATAATCCAAGAGTACACACTTCCGGTGTTTCGGCGCCACAAAAGTCCAAATGCTATAGAGAAAGCGGTGGAAGACGTGTCCGCAAAAATGTAAAAAATTCAGGTACAAAGATTCACCACCAGGGTCGCTACGATAACGTGAGGTCGCCCAGTAAGGTAATAGTAATGAAGATCAAGTCAGGGTGAAAGCTTGTCTTCGTGACCCAACTTTTTAGCCTTCAAACCGTCTGTAAGCTCTGTTTTTCTATAGAACTCGATATTCCTGGATAATTTTCTCCGTGTAGCGTATCGAGCACGGTCTTACATACAGGTCTGGATATTATAATGCTGGCAGCCGCGATCAGGTGCGTCATTTAGTGTGGCAAATTTCGGTTCTAGCGCCGCCACTGGTTGTCGCTGCGGTTCCGAAACCCGGGCATACATAACCTCAATACGGCGAGCAACCGTTGAACCGAGTGAGCTGTTGAAAACGTGTGTCGCTGAGTCGCTGATAACTGTTGTGTTTTCTGCGTTTTGGACACAGTACGATTTCGATCAATTGAAAGCATATTCTTTCAAAATGGTGAAGTGGTGCGCCGTACAGTGCATGAAGGGGCAACATGAAAAAATTTGAAAGGATTCATTCTGCTTACCTCGAAATGAAAAAAATGCACGTACAAAAATAAAAAATATGAGAGAATTGTTTGCATCTGTATTTTTATTAAATTGCATAAAAAAAACACGGCAATGAGACAACAAATGCAACAACGCGAGTAGGACGCGAGTACGGAACCACTCCGTCAAAGCTCACATGCAATGTGACAGCTTCAAAATCGTATGTATATGCTTATCACACTCGCTTGGATTTAGAAAGTTTGCTTGTTTGATTACAATTAGGATCTTTTTGGTTATTGTATTAATCGAAACTGACAAAACCAACGCCTTTTCCTGGCCCTTTTAAAAGTGGTTCGAGCTCATAATAAATATCCGCGTAACGAACATGAAGGTGGGACAGAGGTAGAGAGATAGAAGCATGGCCGACTAGTGCTGTCTTTCTGACCCCCCCCCCCCCCCCCCCCCGGCTGCGCCGCAACGGGTAGTCCGATCGCAACGAACCTAGTGGCGACTAGTGAACTACCAACTCTCTTCAATAAGCTAGTTACCCCTTCCACTGCAGTTTCCAAACCTTTATTTAAGACCGTAGTATAGAGTGTAATTAAATCGAACGCAGCGACCGCAGTTGACAAAAATGGCAATAGACTCGGCTATTTATCTGTCAAATCTGTATGAGCGTAGTACGAGATTTGTGCAATCAAATTGAAAATATTGTTTTATTAAAAATGGGTCACGACAGTTGCATTGCAAATACAAATTTTATCGATTCGCTACGGCAAATTGGTAGCTAGAACAACGCATCAAATGGACAGCTACAGTTGGAAGAAAAAAGAGGTTTGCCTTACGACCCGAGCTTGAATGATTAAGTTTGTTATGGTGTCCAGCCGTCCGGGGTGAAGTACGAGGGGAGCGCTCTATGCTTATGCAAGGAGCCAATTGACTGTTGCCAACTGTTAGCTATCAAATAATCGTCAAATTAAACGTACGTTTTCGAACTATTTTTCTACATCTATTTGTAAAAATATGCATTTTGAACATTGGGTGATCACATTAAATATTTTCATTACTTTGTATAATAATATTCTATAAGTTTTTCTCGCTCAATTAACGCGAGACGAATTGGCAACGTCGTAAATCGTGGTATATGATAATGCCCCGGTTGGTAGAAGTGTCGCGAAGTTAGAGACATACGCGCCTCGTTCATAACCTCAATATCAGCCCAAGGAGCTGTCCACGACGAATATCAATCCGAGTAAAAAAAAATTGCTGGAAAGAAGAAGAGTTTACTAAAACTATCTGCAATCTAGAACAAACAAAAAACTTTAATAATTTTCCGATATTCTAAAAAAAACATTAACAGACGAAAAAAATTCCGCTTTATATTGTCTTTACCTAGAAATTCTTAGAAAATTATAATTTCTCAACATAATTATGAAATCAATATGAAGTAATTATCACTAATTACTTCATATTGAATAAGAACAAATCATTTTCCATGTGAATTTTCCTGGCCGAGCAGGTTGAGGTTCCCGGGTAAAATTACCGAATGCGGATAAGATAGGTAGCATTTGTGGCGTCTACGACGTATAACAAGCACACAAAATATTTTGGCGTGCTTGTTATAATTAACAGTTATGATTGCATATTAAAAAAAGATAATAAAAATCGGCTGAACCAAATTTTTCGTTGATTTATTTTGCGTCCATTTATTTTTCCATTTGGCTTCATGAAACCTGGGGTATGCATGAGAATAATCAAATTTCAAATTAAAAATGAAAAAAAAGTTCATCAGTAATCGGTCGGCAACCAATCCAGTAGATTGAGAGCCAACACTAGCTATTCTGTTACGCAAGTGTCCACGCAGTTTTGATCAGAAATGTAGATGCGGACGAGAACCGCGAGAACGCACTATTACCCCAAACATGGTAAAGCGCCTTACCTGTGACCAAGAGAGCGCACGCTATGATTCGAACGTCAGTGATTCGTTTACACATATGTACAACAGCGCCAGAGTGGCTGGAGTCAGTACTAAATGGACCCCAGGAAAACCGTGCCAAGCGCGCCCATAAGCCCTGTTGTTCCATGTACATCCATGTTCACTGACACTAGTTATGAGCAAAGAACAGATATTACATGGAACAACACGGCTTATGGGACGATTTGGCAAGATTTCTTGGGGGAGTTCCGTAGTTACTCCCCCAACCACCTAAAGCGCTGCCTGTATCGATGTGCACGGACACATCCGCCGGCGCGCTTGGCTCCACCCAGCTCCACCTCTTCCGACGTTCGAGCCAACTACGGTTGAGGTGATTTCGCGTCTCGCTCGCTCTCTTGCAGATTCCAATGTTCACAGCAGCAACGGTCGAGCGGTCTAAGGCACGTGCTCGTTCTGCCGGGGAGCCCCGGCTTTAAATCTATCTGTTTTCGCTCCTTTCCATATCACCCGTACCATCTCTTTTTAGCATGCCCTCAGCGATTTCTTCCAAGGAACGTGCTACGCGGTACAGAAATCTGTTGCTACTTTGCTCACATCTGTCAGAAATTTGACAGACCTCGGACGTATTCGTGATTATTAATACTGAATATCAATCTAACTAGTTAATTGATCGTGTATTCGTGTATTTCGCACTTTTCTGTTAGACTCTTTGCCCACGGAAAATTGGCTGTTTTAAATGGTTTGTGAGTTGCAACATTGTTAACGATGCCATCGTGTAGCAGAGGTGTGTTAAGCCAACCGCATAAATTGCCTTAATTAGAGCAAATACTTTATTCTCATATCCATAGAATAAGAACAAATATAAATACAAAATAAAAATATATGCTCATATATTTTTTCGTTAATATAACTCGCTATGTCTCATGGCTTGCGTACGTGACCAAGCGACCAACGCACAAAGCAACTTTGTCTAGGATTAAGTATCGATATTTCTCGGCCTGCATATGCGCCCGAGTTCTCAACGTTTATATAAATATTTTATAAGATTAAATTTTATTGCGCTTCGCCTTCGGCGTGAGTCCGTCGTCCAAAACCCTTGAAACTCTGCGGACTGAGTCAGACTAGCGCGTGGGAATATATACTTATCGATGGGTCCCACGGATGCATTCCTAGAAATGCAGTCACGTAAACCCTTGCCCCACTATCGCTATCCGACAAATATCGGCCCTGCGTAGCACGGGACTGACGACCCATAAGTCAGAATCGTGAAATCACTGTTACGAAGAGGTTCTCTCCTAAAGACCTCTACTGTTAGCTGCTACGCTAGCGATACGCCGTACAGTACACGGGATAACACGCGCAAGTTTTCATTAAGAAACTCCGTAAATTACGCGAACGCGTTTGTTGTAACGTTTAAACCATCGCGCTAATAAACCGGAAGAGTGTTATCCGCATCCGAGTTAAAATAACATCGATGTAACGAACTGATACAAGTGTAATTAAATCATTGACACAATTAACTCGTGATCTTCTCCTTTGTGTTAACCTGAAGACACCTTGTTCCAAATCCTGGCAAGCTCTGATTCTTCACCAGTTTCGCATCGTACTCACCAAGGTTCGTCCTCTTTCTGTAAAGACGTCGACTGTTTGTTATAACAGGAGTCCCAAGGAAAGAGACCTTTGATCAACATTTCGGCAAGTATAAAAATACACGTGAAACTCATCTCACTTCCAATATTGGTCCTGATTCTGACATCGAGGAAATACTGCGCCGTCGATAAAGACACCGTTGGGCTACAGACCTATTGTTACGCGTATTACCATTCTGACACGTAATACAGCCCTGGAAAGGCTTCATCAAAAACTTAACCTGGCGATTCGAAAACCAGAGGTTCTTTATAAAGACGCGTTACCTTGTGATGTGTATTTTGCACAAGGACAGAGTTTATAACGAACGCTAGTTGGATTCGAGTCATCGAGCCATTTTGCGTAACAGGTGCCTATAATGGATGCAAAAATGTTCCTAAGACGATTCCCAAGCTGAGCTTCCATCGTTTTCCTAACAACGACGACACGTAAATATTTAGACGAAAATAATTTTTAAGGGGTTACGTGGGTTTTTAAGCCAAAAAGCATATTTTCTTTTCTTTATTAAAGAAAATATAATTGATCAATGATTTTATTCCAAATGATAAGCACATAAAAGAGCAACATTACAATAATATTTTTTTAAATGTCATTAAAAAATATGGGATATTCAGCCGGTGGGACCTGGTTTCCGGTGACCCCTCGGAAAAACGGTGGACACGATTTCTCGAAAACTAATGCACCAATCTTATTGAAATTTTGCACACTTCTTCAAAATAGCATTGACTAGTAATTGAGCGAAGGTTTTTATTCGATTACAACTAATTTTACAAGACTATGCGTACCGTAAATTGTACCAAAAATTGAACTATTTTGCGTATAACTCTGCCGAAAATCGAAATTTCATTTTTTTTAATACTTCACTCAATCATTAGTCAATGCTATTTTGAAGAAGTGTGCAAAATTTTAATAAGATCGAAGCGATAGTTTTTGAGAAATCGTGTCCACCGTTTTTTGGGGGTCTCCGGACACCAGGTCCCACCGGCTGGGTTTGTGTGTTTGGGTTTGGTTGGGTTTGTTTAGGTTATATATATATAATTGCAGGGGTAAGCGCGGCACGCTAGCCATCAGTGAAGCCGGAGGAGTGGGGATATCGATCGGCCGTGGCGAGCGATATAGATATACTCGTGCGGGCTAAAAAATAAACTTTAAAACTCGATTTCTATTGGAACGCGCCAAAAATCCCTTCAGGGGATTTCTTTATATATTAAATAGAACATTTGCACAAAATTTCGGCCGAATCGGGTGTAATAGCTTTTCGGAAGTTCATCCCGTAACGGCAATAAAAACAGGGGGGGACCGAATGCTTAAAGAAAATATTTAAGATAAAACTTCGTAGCCGCAATCTTTCAGGAAAAATGCAAAAACGTGTGAATCTACAAAATTTGCGCAAACTTTTTTATTCCAGTTTATTGTTGGGTATGATAATTGATTGTGACTTATTTTTTACTAAGCGCCACTATAATTTATCACTGCTTCAGAAGGGCCCCCCTTGTGCCCCCCCAAAATACGGCCGCCTGCGACAGAAATATCCTAACGTGATTTTAAATGATGCGCTGTCTCCTACCGAACCGCCCAACGCTTGGTCGGTCAGTCGACCATTAATACAAGCGGGACAGCACTATAGCCCGATAGGCATACGCGAGAGAGAGACAACCGCGAGAGGCTTGCCTTGAACCTCTATCATTGTGTGTGGCACACCGATACATCGCCGCGCAGTCTACCGGCGGAAATACTAACTACATTTTTTCTGCCAAATATTAACACGGGCCGTGGAGTCCCATGTAATATCTGTTCTTTTTTATAAGGCTGTTGGGGCGAAAATAATACTTCACTTTCAATTTTAAAAACTGAACAAACCAATATGGTATTGGAAATGTCGTGTCAGAAAATTGAGCAGTTTCTCTTCTTCGTTTATTAAAAAATATGTGAATTTTGAGCTCGAACAGTTTGTTTTCGGACATTAACGAAACTTGTAGGTTAAACGTGGCAACACCGCGTTAACAAGCTCTGTCGGGTGAGTCACTCACAGTCAAGCATTAATTGGCGGGTATTTCAAAATCGGCGGGTGTTTAAAACGTACATATCCAGGTAGCAATTTCAAAATAGTTGTCTATTAGTTGTCCAAATGGGTACCAAATATTCGCTTGGAAGTTACCTATAAGTTATCATGTGTCCAACAGTTATCTTTTTGGATGATTGTTGACTTTAAGATAACTTCCGGGTGGACATTCGGCACCCTTTTAGCCAACTTTTGGACAACCATTTTAAAATTGCTCCCTGGGATGCTGTTTTTAATGATATTTGGCATTGGCGGGAAATAGTAAAAAGTCATCCAAATGTTGTCCTAAAGATGACATCCAACGGATCACTTTTATCATAGTGCGAATGTAGCGTGTCATATTTCATTTCACCGGCAAAAAATGGTGTGCAACAACAAGTAGTTGAATAAATGAAGGTGTTGAAATATACATACGTGAGTGCTTTTTATCCTACGATTCTTTTCGCCTCTGTGAGTACATATATATATTTAGTGCACTGTCTTTTTATTCTCAAAGCGCACGTTGCTTTTGAGGTTATCCAAGGGATCGTTCGGAGCTAGTTCGGATTATTGGAAGGAGATTCGTGCCAAACGCAAGAGTTGCCGCAAATGACGCTTATTCGGCTCAAAACTCGACATTATCGCATGAAAAAAATTATGTGTTGCTGATACAAAATCGCTAATATTTCAATGTTATGATCTTGCCAGATGTCCAACCTTACGATATGACGTTTTACATCTGACAATTTCAACCACAACCTCCTGGTGGGGCCATCTTTTGTCAACCGGCAGAGACTTATTTGTACTCCCAATACATATGGGTCAATTTAAAGGAGTCAGGATTATTTGATAATTAATTTTCCATGTTTGAAAGCCCTATTAAAATAGACCCAAGCTTTGGCAACGTCGCACGATTCTCTCGTAATTCGAGGCTGTTAGGTTGACTGCAGTGACTGTCAAAGGTCACAGCTGTATTACGCGCGTTTCGTGCCCGTCGACGTTTTCAGAGGTTATGTCAAAGCAGAAGGAGGCAACAAATGATTCAGAAAAAAATATTAGTGCGCCGCAATGTTTCCGATGGAAAGACTATTTATCAGTGCTTGTGCCCACGAGCATCGTGCTATGCTCACCGAAGCTACGAAAAAGAGAATGCATCATAATAAATAAATGAAAAAGTTCCCTTTACTCACATTTAACTTTAAGGGGTTACCCCCACTTGCGATTTTGAAAAAATCGATTTTTTGTTATTGCATTTTTTTGAAGTATAAGTATCCGGGCCCAAACTTCTGTATGGGCCCGGAATAGATGACTCTATGTAAGTTTACAAAAAAAAATATTTTCTTCGTGTAAACTGAAATTGAAACTTTAAACGCGTTTTTCTCAAAATGGCATTTCTGAAGTCGGTGACCAAGATTACTCGAACACTAATGAACCGATCTTCTTGAAATTTTGCAGGCTTATTTAATACATAAAAATGTAGTCTTTAATCGTTCGATTTTTTTTTTTCGAAAAAAAAATGGCCATTTTATAGCCAAAAAACAGCCGTTTTTTCGTTAAAATCGAACCATTAACTTTGACTGTCCGCCATTTTGTGAAAAATGAATATTTTTTAAAATCCTTCGATTAAAGACTAGTTTATACTTATATTTGACCAAATCCATCTGCATTTTTTTTTCAGATGATCCACTTCGCCGCAATGATGGTTACCGCAAACCGTGTATATAAAAACATTATTTCATTGACGGCCATTTGCCACTAAACAATGTAATATTTTTCAATAAAAAAATTACTGAATGTTCTTCAAGATGTGTTCTTTAAGATGGTATATTGATCGATTAAAAAAGTTTTGTAGTTTTCTTTAAAAAAATTCATGAAAAAGGCCTTTTTTGCGCTACAAGTGAGGGTAACGCCTTAACGTATTTGAAATTGGCGCGGTAGGTCTTCGATTGGTCCTGCTATTCCCATAGTTCCGACGTTGCCACATTTCAATACATACATATCAATAAGCCTCACTTTTTCGTAAACTGGTCGCATATTTTCCATACATTCTCATTAATTAGATGGGTAACCCGTCTTTTTTCAATAATATATTGTTCTGCACACTATCCTGTACACAATATTATTGTTTCGGGCAACTTTCTTCACATATGCGAAGTTATACGCGAGAAACTGAAATGGTAACGACGTGGTCCCATACCACCAATGCGATCGAGCGGAGATTAACGCAAACTTTAAAATCTAATAGTTAATAAACGAATGTGGAAACCTTCGTTCTCATTTTGCTCCTATATTACAAAAATATATCATAAATATATCACATTTTTAAGCAACAAACTAAAGGGGATGGTAGGGGTTTCAGCGTGAAAAAGAACACTTTTTTGTGAATTTTTTTCATCTATATGGATAGAGTACATTTATTGAAACCTTTTGTACATTGTTAAGTGTCATTTCAAGAACATTCCGTGAAATTTGTACGCGAAAATATCCACAAACAAGCCGGTGCCGCGTTTTTCTCGAAACCACTTTTTCAAAGTCCGTGTTGACTGCCATTTGAAAACTACATGACCGATTTATTTCGAACTTGGTACACACTTTCTACACGTAAAATACCTCCCCTCAACGGTTAGTTTGGGTTTTTTTTACATTGAGTGGGTTTTCCACCCACAAAATGGCGGAATTTTTCATGAACAATAGCACTTTTCACTTTACATTACCACCAAAAATTTAGAAATGAAAAAAAAAATTATCAAAGACCGTTCGGGGGAGGATTTGATGATACTTTGACTGAGTTTTAATGATACTTGATTTCAAATAATTTCTAGCTGACATACAGTAAACACCGCAAATCGTGTTTTTCCAAAGGCGTTCTTGGAAAAGCTTTGTCACCGGCTTGCTTGTGGATATTTTCGCGTACAAATTTCACGGAATGTTCTTGAAATGACACTTAACAATGTACAAAATGTTTCAATAAATGTTCTCTATCCATATAGATGAAAAAAAAATCGCAAAAAAGTGTTTTTTTTTCAGGCTCGCGGCCCCGCGAACTAGCGCCATCTAGCGGTCCGCCGCCTCTCATCAATGCAATAATACACATCTATGCAGCCAGATACATTGACATGAATTTATATGCATCTACCCACGAATGAATCGCATTTAAAAACGAAACTCAAGTCGTTCGACAACACAAAAACCCTCAAACTCTGTAAATCCCCTCGAATTACGAATGGCACCCGATCGTCACGAGGCTCCAAGAACCGGAAGTGCATATCAGAGTACCTATAACCTTCCTTCGTAAGCGACGAAAAAAGTCGGTCCGGTCTCACGTGACCTTGCGAATGACCTCTGAAATAGAATCTCGATCGCAAGCCAGTATAGGTCATCTCGTTCGCGTGTAATAAGCCCGTTTCTCTCCGTTCGCCAATTCTCTTCGTATAGTTGTCGCGACCCGCCAATCCTGCTGCCTTTTCTCACGCTTATCGTCGCGCAAGTTTGTTCGCCGCACGTTAATTTCAACGCAAAATTTTCCTCTCGCGACACACGTACCGTAACAACTGTGCGTTTTAGTGCACGTAACGAGGAGAAAAAGGGAAGCACAGCAGACTCGTGAAGCGTTCAATCAAAAAGGAGAGAAATGTTGTTACGAACGACGACGAATCTTCGCTACGAATTGGCTCGTTTGACACTACGTAACTGCGCTCGAGCAAATACCGTTAGATGCTTGACCACGCGATGTCTTCACAGAAAATTACTCCAGAGGTATCGTTGCTCACTTTTTCTTCTTCAGCCTCAAAAATAGTCTTCAACAGTCAGCGGGGGAGTTCCCGTTATTTCTATACTCGTCGCTTTGAGGAGGTTATGTCGTCGCCCTTCGTTCCCGTGCATTGATACCACTTTTACTCGTCTGCTTTTTCATTTCAAATTTACGTTTCAAGGTATCAGAACCACACGAACCATGCGCAACGAACGACGGTCGGACCATGGAAGCAACAAACGCGGTTCTACGCGGATTATCCGGACCACATAAAAGTGGCTCTGCCCGCTCTGTCTCCTACTATGGAGACCGGCACGATTATCAGCTGGCAAAAGAAGGAAGGTTAGCGAGAGCGACAAGCTTTAAATATGAATATTCAACGCGTGTGACAACCCTGAGGGCTTCCGTTGGATTCTCCATGAACTTATGCACCAAATGATTTTGACGTTTGCATCGTTGAAACGCGACGAAAATTCATTTTTTTTTCATTGAATCTTCTATTTGATCGATTCAGGCTGTGAAAGTCATTCAAACGTTTTTACGTATTTTTTAACAGACTTACACTGTCGAGTCAGAAAAAAACATTTAGGATAATAATGAAAATGAAGAAATAACAAAACAATCATTGCATTCCAACAATGGAAACTTCAACGTCATTGTGTCGATATTACGGTTCGGGTTTTGCTTTGCCAGTACAAAGCTGCCCAGAACTCTCGAGCGCACTGGGAGGCTTGAAATTTCCAGCTTGCCGTCAATCGTTTGTAGCGAGGCTACTATAAAGTATAAAACTCTTCCCTTTGTAGGAGGGCAACTACAAGGAGGAGGGCATTATAACACAAAATGAGAACTTTACTGGTTGTTTGATTCCAAGTCAATAATAACATGAAGTTTGCATCGTTGGAGTGCAACGAAAATTAATTTTTTTAAATTGTGTCGATTTTTTTTCGGCCGATTTAGACTGAAAGTCACTGAAATAATTTTGCGAATCTTATCGGAGATTTGCGATTTCAATTTGCCAAAAAAAAAGCCTTGGATAATGATGAAAACAGGAATAAAAAATGAACAAAAAGATTCGTTGCGTTCCAACTATGCAAACTTCAACATCGTATAATATCGGAGCTCCAATGTAGAGACAAACTGAGTCAAATCGAATTTTAGTACAGTAGAATCTCGATAATTCAAAGTAATTGGGACGGGACATCGTACTGATAATAAAAAATTCGGATAATCGAAAATAGATCTTGGATTTCTGGGAAAATCAACTCATATAATATGAATAGTATCGAAAAATCCCTTTATTAATCCAACGACTCTAAATTCTTGATTTGATAGCAATTGACGATGAAGAAAGTCTCAATTTTTATACCACTACTACATATGCAGTTAAATCACAATTGTTACTTAAAATATTGATCAATTATTGGCTGTCGCATAATAGTTGCGCGTTTCTTGGTAGCTGAGTCTCGAATTCGTTTCAAGAACGAGGGCGGTGTGGGACTATTTTCTGGTTGGGTGTCAAACGACTCCAGAGCGGTTTCTCGTATATACATACAATGTATATCTGATGTATGGAGTTACATATAGGCAATAATGTATTTTGAAAATATCTCGAAGTATGAGGAAACAGCTTTATTAGAGAAAAAAGGGGGATTCCTTAGGGCGATACCTAAAATGAGAAAAAACTGAGATAACCGAAAATTCGGTTAAGGGGCTATGTATACCAGTGTGAACGCTGAAAATTTGGGTGATTTTCGGAAATTTTTTGGAAGAAAAGTACTCAATTAAATGTTTCGGAAAATTAAGAATATATTTGGCTATATTTGATCTATATTACATAATTTTTTCATAAAAAAATATTGAGATCCAAGCGACTTATGAGCTGCCTTCGGAGGCGCCAAAAAAAGTTCCTCCACTGCTGACATGATTCCGGCCGATTGAGTAGCTGAAACCGAAAAAGGAAAAGATGTTGTTAAACTGGAAGGTATTTCCTGTACAATGACGTAGGATTTTCGAAAAATATCCAAATCTAACAAAATGGCGTAGTTATGAAAAAAAGTCTGTTTTCTTGCCTATCAAATGGACGTTTTTTTCAATGCTAAATCGTCAATTTTCATCCAATCAAAAATATCCTACGTCATTGTAGAGTAAATATATATATTCAAGAGTACTCAGTTCAAATTTCAAGTCAATCGGATAATTGCACTTTGAGTTACAATGTCAGCAAATTTGAAAAATCTCATTTCATATTCTTGAAAGTATAAATCTTGAAAGTATAAAAATCTCATCTCATGTTCTTGAAAGTATAAACTGTCGAAAAAAGCACAAAAAAATCGATTTTTTGAAAGTGTCGCACTGGTATAGCCCCTTAATTGAGGTTCGGATAATCGAGGGTTTACTGTATAACTGCACAAAAATTTGATCCAATGTCTTATCTGTAAAAAAATTACAGCATGAAAACTATAGGGACAATTTTTACTCTCGAAGGGTCTGTCAAAGTTTGAAGCTGAAAAAACAGGTGGATTTTCCATTTTTTTTCTCATGAGATTATTAAGATGACAGGATCCGGATTTTACACACAATTTATGCATAGTGTTGCCAAGTTTGAGTTTTTTTTATTGATATATAGTGATAAACAATGAAGTTATGATTATTTAAACAGAGCACCATAGGGTGATGTGAATTTAAAAATTCAAAGATATACTTTCAGTATAATATCAAAAGTTTCCAATGACAAAATACTTTTTTCAGAATTTTGAAACTTACGTAAATGGCAAGCTGTAGAAAAAAAACAACTTTGATCAGTCGTCATTCACAAGTAGATAAACATGTCGAAAAATCGTCTGGGCATACGATAGAAAATGTGATAAACTATGCTCTGTCCAAATCAGAAGTGAATCAGACGAATGGATTTCGAGACACAACTTACATTGCGTGATAAACCATAGTTTTGAGGAAAACATAAAAGGAAATAGCTGTTACGGGTAAGGGTAAAAGTAAGAATAGCAGGACGGTTCTGACCCTTCGCAAAAATCGTCATACATTGATCACTTTCTGATTTTTTTGAGAAATCTTTGTTGCAAATTAAAGTAAAGACCCTGGGCTGTGACACTGTGTAATTGGAAAATTATATTTTAAAGATTTCAAACCGCCAGACCCTTCAAAGTTTAAACACCTTTTAAAATCCAACGCGTTCTCTAATTTTCGCAGAATTTATTCCAAAAAAACATACCAAAATTCAAGTAAATAACTCAAGAATTGCGGAACTCCAAAACCTAAAATACATTTTTTCGAAAATTGGAACCTTGAAATTGTTTTACCAATTTGTACCATATTTATCTAGAACGTACATCCCATAATATACTATCGATGTGCAAAAGTTCAGCCATGTATCTCATAATCTGTAGAAGCATTGCATGTGCAAAAAAATCCGTATGCACGTACATTTATTTCAAAATGGCATTTTTCGATGGTTTGGGATATTCTGACGGCAATTCCACGATAAATGATTCTTCAAAATGAGATCCAACTTGGCTACGTTGGATTACGATGAAAATTAATCTTTTTAAATCCCTCAAATCTCTTTGTGCATCTTTTAGCCATGTAAATTTCGCCAACGTTGTCCAATCTGTTCATATGTTGTGATCTACAATCGAAACATTTAAAAAATATTTAGTAAATTGATCAAATTAAGTACGAATATAAAAAAGAGTTTTCGTTGCATTCCAACGAGCAAATTTCGACCCCATTTTTCAATTGCTTTTTCAAAAAAACCTCGACACATTTTTCGGCACGATTACGATTTTCGTGGCGCCAAAATATAAAAGTGAATTTCGATAGAGTTCTTTAATGTCGGAATTTGAATGTCGAAAAACTGAATAAAAGCAAGATTCTTCGTCGAATTTTCATTAATTCTGTCTAGCGCTAACTGGTAATTTCGGCGATTCATTCTTCTTAATTTAATTTTTTGTCATTTTTAAATTTTTTCCCAGAAAAAAACTCGTTCTTCAAACGCTTATATCTCTGAAACTAATCAAGATATTTTCAATTTTAAAACGTCAAATCGACGCTACATTCTTCTCGCTTCGAATAAATTCAGGGCGTTGAGGCTTGGTCTTTTTGGGTTTTTTCTCCTTTTAAAATCCACGTAAAAAATTCAAAACTTCAAGGCGTTTGTCGGAAAAGAAGATATTTATTGTGAATTCTTTTCCTTTCGCACACTTTTTAGTGATGCCAAAACGCAACTTCTCCGCGCTATTGCGATATGATCCGCCAAAATTGACCGTTTTTCACTCCGCCCTAACACACAAACACACACACACACACCCACACACCGAATAGAAAAGTGAAAAGACACAGGATTTTTACAGTATTATCATTTATTCATTTTACCGCCTTCGAGTTTTCGTTTTATCCCATTATTTGATCGATACACCTAGATAAAAAAATTAATATAAATATAAATAATAGATACGGATCTCAGAGTCGTTTACGGATATTCGAAATTTACTATACGAATAACCGAAGTTTAAGAGTGCTCGACGTTTACGAGTACCCGACGACCAAATTAGGGTACCCGATAGTGGCGGGTAATGCAAAAACGTAACCCGTCGGGTACTCGACCCAACCCGAACATCGAGTACCCGAGTGACTCAAGTACCCACATCCCTAATATTTACGAGATACTTTCGCAATTCACTTTTGATGAAAAAAAAATGTTTTCACCTCTATTTCAAAAATTAATCGAGGTATTGATTCAAGGCCTGCAGAATCTTTTTCCTTGTACAAAAGTCTTTTTTCGGCTGTAACGCCTAAGCTATTAGATATAATTTTTTTCGATATATCTAATAGCTTAGGCGTTACAGCCGTTTGAATAGATACTTTCATACAATATTCACTTGAAATAATGATACCGCTGAAGCGGTTGAATTTACGGACATGGCTCAATGAACTTTATTGTAAAGTATCATATTTCCTATGAGAACCCACTTGGAAAATATCGCGATATCAAAATTCGCGGAATGGTAACACTAATAATGGGAAAAACATTTTTTTCAATGTTAATCAAATGGGAAACCTTCAATTTTGATTTGCGACCTCTAAATATTTTTTGACAACACCCCCCTTTCACGAAACTTCGTTTTTGAGAACCAACTAAAGGTTTTCGGGCACGATGGGTCAAAAAAAAAGTTACCCTGAAACGAATCACCCTAGTGTTGTACACGCCGTGTAGCCGTCGATAGTAGCTGATAGTGCGGAGCCTTACAGGTGACAAGCTGAACGAGGGTGACTTGCTGGCTGAAATTGAGACGGACAAGGCGACGATGGGTTTCGAGACGCCGGAGGAAGGTTATTTGGCGAAGATAATGATCCCGGCGGGCACCAAGAACGTCGGCATCGGGAAACTAGTCTGTATAATAGTGGCGGACCAAGAGAGCGTCGCTGCATTCAAGGACTTCAAGGACACGGACGCCCCGGCGGCGGCGCCACCAGCGGCCGCTGCGCCCGCAGCGCCTGCTCCAGCAGCGGCAGCTCCAAAGGCTGCAGTGCCCGCGCCTTCCGTCGCGGCTTCTGCGGGTGACCGGATATTCGCCAGTCCTTTGGCGAAGAGGTTGGCGGCGGAACAAGGTCTGAACCTCCAGGGGCTGGCCGGCTCCGGCCTGTTCGGCTCAATAAAGTCCACGGATCTCGCCGGCGCCTCGCCAGCCACTGCCGCCCGTCCTGGCGCGGCTATTGGAAGCTCAACTGGTTTCCCCGGTGGTCAGGACGTTCCCGTGTCCTCGATACGTGCCGTCATAGCGAAACGCTTGAGCGAGAGCAAACAAACTATTCCCCATTATTATCTCACCGTCGACGTCAAAATGGATGCCGCCCTCGCGATGAGGGCGCAATTCAACAAAATGCTGGAAAAGGACAAAGTCAAGCTGAGCGTTAACGACATCATCATCAAGGGAATGGCGATGGCGTGCAAAAAAGTACCTGAGGGTAACAGCGCGTGGCTTGGCGACGTCATCAGGCAGTGAGTCTCGAAGGGTCATTTTTCCCGAGCAAAAGTAACGCTCCTATGACTCTTGCAAGGAACATCACTTTGGTGTCCTTCGATTTTGTTGAAACTTTTTTATGTAGAAGGGTGTCAAAAACTAAGAGACGTGTTTTTTTTATCGGCGGACAAACGGTTTCAAGAGGTGAAACGCACCCTCAAAAATGGGGATGTTTTTCGTCGATAACGTTTTGATGGTACGAGATATGAACCCTTTCGCAGTGAGGTGGAAATTGGATTTTCGGGCCATTTTTGTGTTGAAAAAAAAATTTCATACATTTTGTTTAAAGTCTCAGTATAAAGGTTTTTGGGGTCGCTGACTTCGAAATTGATATCAGATTTCCAAAATTCAAAATAGCGGATCCAATATGGCGGACGCAAATTTGAAAAATGGTTTCATTTCGACAAAAGTGAGTACCTTATGATTTTTGGGGTCGCTGAATCCGAATCTGAAATCGGTTTTTGAAAATTCAAATTGGCGGATTCAATGTGGCGGACGCAAATACGAAAAATGGTTCCATTTCGACGAAAGTAAGGACCTTATGGTGTCTCTGGGTTCAGCTAAGAGCGGGATATAACGCCAAAAAAGTATTCTTTTACATTTGTTATTATGTCATATTTACATGTCATACACGATTTGCCAAATTTTTATTCATTATATTGTATCCGAGCTTCACATACTTGGAGTCAGGATCCAAATACGAAATTCGCGACCATAAACATCTAGAGATACAATTTTTGTCAAAATCCAACTACTTTTCGAATTTGCGTCCACCATATTGGATCCGCCATTTTGAATTTTGACAATCTGATTTCAACTTCGAATTCAGCGTCGCCGAAAACCATGAGGTACTCACTTTCTTCGAAATGAAACCATTTTTCGAATTTGCGTCCGCCATATTGGATCCGCGATTTTGAATTTTTGAAATCTGATTTCAAATTCGAATTCAGCGACTCCGAAAACCATGAGGTACTCACTTTCGTCGAAATCAAACCATTTTTCGAATTTTCGTCCGCCATCTTGGATCCGCCATTTTGAATTTTGGAAATCTGATGTCAAATTCAAATTCAGCGACCCCAACAACCATGATGTACCAAATTACAATCGAATATCGATTCGAAATAGGCAGTAGAAATAGGTTGTTTATAAAATGCCCCTATACGTGTCATGACACAAAAATGGCACGACTTTTTTTTCGCCCCTATGTGTGTCACTCACACTCACAGAGTTAAGGCCTTAGGCCACAGTAACGGCTATAAAATCATGTGCGAATTTAATAATTATTTTCGTATGAAAAGTGATTCGCTCATATAATTAATTACACATCTATGTAGCAGTGATGGGAAAACTCGAATACTCTTAGTATTTGAGTATGCCCATCACTGCCTGATTTTACTACTCGAATACTCTTAGTATTCGAGTAGGAAAATAATAGCGAATACATGTCAGGTGGATATTCATTTTTTTCGATAATCAATCCACCTCGATTGAGTATTTGTTCTGAGAATAAACAATTAATCCAGTTGGTTTCAGTATTCGTTCCGACAATGGATAATGAATCCTACTGGATTCAGTACTCGTTTCAAAATGAATAATGAATCCAGTTGGATTCAGTATTCATTCTAAAATGAATAATGAATCCAACTGAATTCAGTATTCATTTCAAAATAAGTAATGAATGCAATTCGGTTCAGTATTCATTCGGTATTCGGATATCATCAAATTGAATTATCTCGAAAAATTGACAAAAAACATGTTTATCCTATTGAAACTTTATCGGCCGATTGCATTATATTTACCCAAGGGAAATCGCGCTCTTAGTATCTAGTAACTGAATAAATGGGAGTAGAAATAAGACATTATATTTATCCCATTTCCATTGTCCATTTTTCCAGATTATTCAATCTGATGATATTTGAATACGGAATGAATACTGAATCGAGTTGGATTTATTACTTTTGTTGAAATGAATACTGAATTCAGTTGGATTCATTATTCATTTTGAAATGAATACTGGATTCAGTTGGATTCTAAACACGTTTCTTTATTATTCATGAATTTTAAACACGTTTCTTTATTAGTCATGAATTAAAAAAAAATCAAATATGCCCAACCCTGCTATTTAGTATGAATATCAAGCTATTAGAAATTTTTTTTTTCGATGTACAAAATGGCCGACTACACGAAACTTCTCGAAACAGCTTTTTTCCAATTGGCGTGAAAAATAACTTCAACAATTTTCACTCGATTTACTTCAAATTCAAAAGTTATGTTTCTAATTGCATTTCGCAGAGAAGTACGCACGGAATTTCTGATTAATCGAAAACTTTTCATTTCATGAGCAGTTTATGTGCAGTTATAACGAAATTTTTCACTGAAGATTCATTTCTCAAGTTCAAATACCTACAACATTTGAATAAAACGATATTTTTTAAATTCCGTATGTACTTCTCTAGGTATTCAAATGTAGATTGACGAGAATTTTTGTTTTTTGTTCTAGGTAAAAAATTGTGAATGCTAAATGTCACGCCGCGGAGCGCCTAAAAAAAATAACAAAAGAAAATATTAGTAGTCGGTCATTTTGTACATAGAAAAAAATATATATACATATTTTCTAACAGCTTGATATTCATACTAAATAGATGGGTCATTAATTTTATGAGTGAATTACTTTTTCATACGAAAAAATGGCTAAATTCGCACATGATTTTATACCCGTTACTGTGGCTTAACCCCTTAAAACAGATTATTCAAAATTTCACCCCCAAAATGAACTTCCACGACTTCGGCGTTGTAGACAAAAATGAAGCCCTAATTTTTCTGAAAATTTTGTCTCCAGGCACCGACCTCGTAGGGGTTGTACTTTGGCATTAATCCACCCCCATCCCCCTTCATCCCCTAAAAAAACCCTCCACCCCGACTTTTTGGGAAACTTGAATATAGCACCCGCGGCACCCACAAAATCACCTGTCAAAAAATTAACCTTCTAATTTTTTCCAATTCCAATATATACAGCACGACTGTAGCACTAGTATTCTCTAGAACAAAACTTGCAAAAGCCTACATTTTCCACCGAATAGTCTGAAGAAATCGATAAAAACGATTGACCGATTTCTTTAAATTCCTTCAGCGTGGATAAAGATACTGAGATAGTCGAGCACGAGACATCAAGAGCGGAGGATACAAACAATAATTTTTTTTCGTCAGATACGACCACGTAGATGTGAGCGTCGCTGTGAGCACGGAGAACGGTCTTATAACGCCGATCGTATTTGCCGCTGATGCAAAGGGAATCGTCGAAATAAGCAAGGACGTAAAGGAGTTGGCGGCACGTGCGAGGGAAGGTAAACTGCAGCCTCAAGAGTTCCAGGGCGGCACGATTACAGTCTCGAATCTGGGAATGTTCGGTATAAAGAGTTTTTCGGCGATCATCAATCCGCCGCAATCCATAATACTCGCGGTAGGCAGTACCGAGACGAGACTCATACCAGCCGACAATGAGAAAGGGTAATTCGATCGTTACGTACCCATAGTTGGTAAGACGTTCAAGTTTGCATCGTTGGAATGAAACGATATTTATTTATTTCTTCATTTTTTCAGTATCCAAAGTTTTTATTTGCAAATTGAGATCGTAAATTTCTTATACAAATACCTAGAAACGCTTCACCGATTTGCACAGCCTAAATCGGCCATTTTTTTTTTTACAATTGCAAAGAATTAGTTTTCGTTGCATTCAAACAATGAAAACTTCAGCGTCATTATTGGGAAGCTATTTATTCGGATGACAATTGGTATCTTCCGAGCATACCCTTTTAGAATAACTACCTTATTCATTGGTACATGACTACATGATTTTTTTTTAATTTGTTCAACAATCGTCCCATGGATCGATGGACCTGACAATCCCAAGAAGATTCCTTTGAAGGATTGTTATAATATATAGCCCGTCGAGCCAAATTTTCCATTTTCGGAGAAATAAAAACAAGCTATCACACTTTAAGGTCCGAACATTTTTTTACATCTAATTTCAGGCCTTAAATGTTTAAAAAAAATGTTCCGAGCAAAAAATATTTTTACATTTCTTGACAGGCTATGGCGCATCGATTTCTGAATATTTGAACATAAAATGCATTAAGGGGTCTTCTCACTTTAGACGCTAAAAAAGGCTATTTTCATGATTTTGTTGATAGGTTTATATTATAGATATTGACATAAAAGTTGTTACACTTAATAAATACGCTTTCGAAAAACATTTAAAAAAAATTATTTAAGCCACTATATATGGAGCGGTCCGGTTGAGTCAAATGACGGTGTATGCATTTTTTTTCAATGAACCTCTCAAAAATGCATACGAGGTTTAGATTTTTTCTGTAGATGCTAATGTTTCATAAAACATATAATTAGAGAGTAGAATTGTGCATTATATATTTCTTACGTGAATAAGAAAAAACTTTTGTGTTACTACCAACTTGAAAAACTACATTATCGATGATTATAATGACAAAAATGCATCAGTGAGTGTTTTGTACAACTCAGAATGAAATTCTGAGTCATTTATAATGATGCCTATTTATATTTATGTCACGAGATTATTTATTATTACCATTAACTAATATCAAGTGTTGCCGAAATACGGCGACTGCGCGGACATTGTGGTTAGCAGCAATGCTCTTCATTTGCCAGCCGAGATTCGTATTCTTTTATCAAACGTTGATGGTTCAATATTGAATATATATGGTTTACAATGGGCAAGATGCGTTTTCCAAATGTTTAAAAATGTTTAGTTTGCGTTAACTCATTAAAAATGGTTTATCTTGGTGCTAAATCGCAAAAAAAATTACCTCACCCGTAGTGTGCATGTCTTGCCCATCTATCCACACGTAAAATTACATACATTAAACTATTTTTTATCTCTGGTGTTTTGTGGTGAGAAAATTTCAAAACAATCGTAAACAGATAGTCTAGAAAATAACGCAGATATATATATTTTTTAATCTTGGACTGTATCTAACGCTCCAATCTCCTTAAGAAAAAAAAGTTAAAATCAACTCAGTGATAAACTGGAATAAAAAAGTTCGCGGAAATTCAATAGGTTTTGACATTTTAACTTTTTCTCTGGAAAATTCCCGCTACGAAAATTGGTCTGCTAGTCACATTTTTCCAAGTTTTATCATTAATATTTTATCTAAACATTCGGTGACGCCCTGTTTTTTTCGTCGTTACGGAAAGTTTAGAATTGCTTACACGCGTAAAGCAGTTCATATTATACATCTAGAGTTATTAAGTGACAGAATTACTAGATAAAAATGTAACCAGCCTGACATCTCTATAAAGTATAAGTGAGACGATTTTTAGAATCGTAATTTGTCATTAAAAGTTCGATAACTTGGCTTGAAATTCTACCAGTATACAGGAATGTATTTTCACTTAAGGGGTTATATACAGTCAGGAGGCCTAAAAAGATCGATTTTTCAAGAATTTTTCTTCAGAAGACCTTTAAATATATTAACGTAAAAATTTGTACACATATAACTTTTAACTGAATTTAACATTTATTAATTTTACATTTTTTTTGAATTTTACAATTTAACATTATTATTAATTTAACATTAAAAATAATTATTTTGAAAGTTGCTATAACTGATCTCGGGAGCACCTCTAAAAAAGGCGTCTTGCAGTGACCACGATATCTCTGGACTGGATCATCTAAAATGAAAAAAAAAAACCAAAAATGCTTCGTTAATATAATGGATTATCTTGTAATTGATCGAAGGAATAAGCAAAATAATAATTTTTGACAAAATGGCGGCTTCTAAAAAAATCGATTTTTTGACAAAATGGCGGCTTCTAAAAAAATCGATTTTTTGACAAAAATTTAGGCCTTAAATTGTTTATAAAATTGAATATATTTATCGGTGAGAAAAACCTTCGATTAATTACTAAAAAATATACTTGAAAAAATTGTGTTAAGATTTGAGACTGATCGGGTCAGTCGTTTCCGAGAAATCTTGCTCACCGACTTTGAAAACACAGTTTTGTGAAAAACGCGTTTAAAGTCTCAAAACCACTTTCGAATGCTCTGACACGTCATTACGAATGTGCGTGTAACTTCGAGAATATTCGCCGGATGGACAAGAAATTTTCCGTGTGTGTACTTAAATATTTGTACATTACGATTTTTCGAAAATTTTAACTGTACATAACCCCTTAATTATAGATGAAAATCCCTTAATTATTAAATATTCGAGTTCGTGAAAGGAATACTTTAAGGGGTAACACCACTATAGATTTAAAAAAGAATTGATTTAATAAAAATTGCCTCAAGAGATACTTTGAACTATCTAGAATAAGGGGAAAAGTTTGGTTTCTGTAAAACAATAAGTTAATTATAACATTAGTTATTAACAAATGATTGTCCTTTTTTTCTGTCGAAAATTGAGTTTTTACGTTAAATGCTTGCCAATTACACAAAAATTCATATTTTCAAAATCCCCTGCGTATTTTTCTAGCTATACTCATATAAATTAATAGAATTTTTTAAATGTTTTCCCTATTGAAATTTGCGTCAGTTTTATTTACAAAAATTATACAAAATTTTGTATAATTTTTTAATATCCATTGTTAGTTCCTTCATTTCAAGATATGGCTAATAACATCCTTGAATATTATTATCCTCTTGTCCTTCCACCCAAAAGAAATCGCGAAAAATCACTTAATTTTAGATGTTCAAACCCGCCAATTTTAGATGTACTCAACACCGTCACCATTTCACTCGACAATATTCTCTTTCCGCCGAGCCATGACGAACGATCGTTCCAACCGATGTTTCCGTGTCCTCAGATTCACCACCGCTCAATTCATGTCGGTAACGGCGAGTTGCGACCATCGCACCGTGGACGGTGCCGTCGGAGCGCAATGGCTCGCCGCCCTCAAGAGCCTCCTCGAGAATCCAACGACCATGTTGCTATAAAGCGAACATCTGGGAGCCACGACGAAAACGGGTGAAATTCAGCCGAACTAGTACAATCGGGTCTCGTGTGTCATACGATACGAACGGCGATGGCCTGGAGGGGATCACGCGTCGCCGATTAACGATACGATAAACCCACCGATGCGCAAATAAATCGACAACTGCCGAACGAAAATACGTAATTCACAATTTTCCCCGTTAAGGTGAAGTCGATTTTATCGTAGATATACATGATGAATAATTTAATCTCTTGTCACTTGCCAGGCCTATCCATGGGTGATTGTCATTCGGTATTGCATGGCCGCGTGTGTAGAAAAAAAAAAACAAATTAATTCACGCAAGGTCGAGCGTTTTGTCGCTAAATGTTGAAAGATGCTGTTTTTTTTATTTGAACCCAAGCAAACCCAGTGAAAGGTCAATCTCGAAATTGCCATCATTTCTACTACACTATTTTGGAGGAAAAGAGTATTCAATCTATTCAAGCATTTTTCTTACAAGAAATCGTAAAGTCAAGCACAGTGAATATTTCTTAAAGGCAAGTTCGAATTCTTCTGCCGGAAGCTGCAGTGAACTGCGTAGATTTTCTTATACATGAGGCATTCCACGTCACTTCAGCCAGTAAAAAACAAATCCACAAATAATTTTGAAAAATTGAGTTACTTTATTGAAAAATATTCACCGAGTGTCGACATTTTTTAAAAAATTTCTGACGTTTTTTCTCTTTGATTACCATTTTTTAATATTTTTCCATTCAAATGGCTGTATCTTTGGCGGGATTCGACGTATTTACATTCGTAAAAAACGAAAATGTGCGTCTTTTTCTAGTCTTATAGAAAAAAATTAATTTAGATTTTATTGAGCAAGTCGAACGTCCGTGTCAGGGCAAAATATGCGAAAATATTGTTTTTCGCATGGAAAGACACTCGTTATTTTATTTTTAAGGATTTCCCCGAATTGTGAATACGAAAAACGGAATTTTGGTATTTTTTATATTATGGGATTCCTAAACACCGTGAAGTAACAGCTATTTTTATTTCTTTAATTTTTTTTTATTAATATTCGATTGAAGAGTGTGGAGCACTCGCTGTATGTTTACCAGGTTTTTGAAATACATATGACATATATGACATATATGTCATATGGATTGGAGCCTTGGAGCGCTCCACACTCGTCAATCGAATATTAATTTAAAAAAATTCAATAAAAATAGCTGTTTTTTCACGGTGTTTAGGAATCCCATAATATAAAAAATACCAAAAATCCGTTTTTCGTATTCACAATTCGAGGAAATTTTAAAAAATAAAATAACGAGTGTCATTCCTTGAGAAAAAAAATATATTTTTGTATATTTTTCCCTGAAACGGACGTTCGACTTGCAATAAAATCTAAATTAATTTTTTTGTGAAAGGTTAGAAAAAGACGCACTTTTTCGTTTTTTACGAATGTAAATACGTCAAATCCTGCCAAAAATACAGCCATTTGAATGGAAAAATGTTAAAAAATGGTAATCAAAGAGAAAAAAACGTCATAAATTTTTAAAAAATTTCGACACTCGGTGTATATTTTGCAATAAAGTAACTCGATTTTTCAAAATTATTTGTGGATTTTTTTTACTGGCTGAAGTTACGTGGAATGCCTTATATATATATATATATATATATATATATATATATATATATATATATATATATATATATATATATATATATATATATATATATATATATATATATATATATATATATATATATGTCTACCAAAAAATTCTATATCATTCAACATTCGTCGGTTGTCGAATTTGCAAACAGCGAGAAATCGTAACGCGTGTGATAGTTCGAATTTTAGCAAATTATTGTTTGTCTTCGACAGTCGGAATGTTCCTGGAGAACACAATCCGAGCGTCTGTAAAACACGAAGTGATTTATTGCTGTTGTTAGCGACGAATGAGAGTCGTAACATTGGCGTCCGTTGCAATTCGGGCCTTGGGATCGTCATCGGCTGTATCGAACCTCTCGTTCCGGCCGATCTGTACATAATGTACGAATTTGTGAGAAACGCGATTAGAAGGAGAAAAAAGGAAGAAAGCTAGCGAGAGGGAGAGAGAAATGTAATTATTGCAGTCTGTTAGACATTGAGATCATGTGAATTTTATGCGACCAAAGTGCGCGCATCAACGGAGGAAAAGCGGAAAAAGCAAATATTATGGTGTATAGAGAAACAAATAGATAAACAATTTAAGTATTTAATAAATTATATCTTGTCTCTTTAACCCTGTGTCTCTCCTGTCTCTTCGGATGTCTTGCCGAACGATCGATCGGAAATTCGAGTTTGCGTTGGAGAAAATACGGGGAAAAATGACCGATCCGCGATTACAGCAATGTCGTCGACTGATTTCTATCTGGCGAAGTACGAGTCACCTATAAATCGAATCGTCCCAATATCAATATATTTTTCAACGAAATTTCGCGCGATAAGAAAGAACCAATGGAAGAAAGTATCGTTACGTGGAAAATGGCCACGTAACGAGATTCACGGAAAAATGACGGAAGCGCGTGCGAACAATCTCGTGGACTACTTGCGAAAGGTATGGATCCAATTTTAATGCGAAAGGATCTTAGCCTAAAGAACGTTCAAGGCAGTATTGGAAAGATAAAAAACAAGCTTGTGCTTTTGTTCTTATTCCCTACTCATGGCTGTTACGCATATGGAAAACAGGGAAAACTTGGAGAATTTCTTTCCACCTGGAATAATCAGGGAAGAGTCAGGGCTTTATTAAAATACTCTGGATTTTTTGCAATAATTACGCAAAATGAAACCCACTTGAAAAAAGAACGTAAAAGTATGAAAATAAATATTTTTGAGCATTTTTAATGGTTTAATTTAATTAAAAATTTATGGTTTAATTTAATTCATTTTTTTTTTATTAAACAAAAATTTGTTCCCGTTGTTCAAGAATCAACATTTTTAACACCGGAAATTCGGATCAGTGCCAAAAAAAAATTGCTGTCGCTGTCGAAAGACGTCGGATCGTGGATTTACATCTTACCGACAGTTCAAATTGTCTGTAAAATGCTGTAACAAAGTCACATACATGCATAAATACATGCAAATATTGAACAAATTAAATTTGTTTGCAGAATAAATTTATTTCACATCCGTCTCAGAATTCTAAAACTCGGGGGAAAAAAACACGCCTCGAGTTCCCAGACCACGCGCCGATCAGCTGGCTGTAGTGTACACTATTGCCATTCCGTTACAGATGGTTGGGCCCGAGTTCGGTGTGGAATAAAATTACACTTTTCATAAGCCGATATCTCCGAAAATAAACGGTCAAAGTTTGTCATTTTTTTAAATCAATCCCACAATAGTACTGCATACACGTGTGTTTTTATTTTGGAATCCTAAGATCCGTTTAGAGCCTACATCAACAAATGCGAGCAAGCTCCTATCGGTTTTCGTGTTAGGTATAGGAATCGCGTACAAAAATACCCATATTCAATTGCAATAATCTCATGAACTAAACGGTGAATCGAATTGAATTTTTGGGCATCAGTCCATGAAGCTCGTCTCTACACCATACTTAGATTTCAGGCAATTCCTAAGATTTGACCAAAACTACAGAACTACCTTAAAGCCTCACCATATGCTTCCACAAGCAATCGACGCGCCTCAACTGCAGATTTCTTCAAATCAAAGAAGAGTTATAAAGTTGCCGCAAATTACGCTTATTCGGCTAAAATCTCGAGATTTTCACACGAAAAAAATTATGTGATGCTGATACAGAGTCGCTAATATTTCAAGGTTATGGGCTTGCCAGATGTCCAACCTTACGATATGACGTTTGACATCTGCCAATTACAACCATAACCTCCTGGTGGGGCCATCTGTTGTCAAACGGCGGCGACTTATTTATACACCCAATATTTATTTTTTACTTATTGGCAACGATGTAAAACATTCCGGTTATAATAAAGTACAGGTTCTGTAGTTGCTTTTAATATATTTTTTTTACATCGCAGTATGTAATTATTTTTTGAATTTCAGTTTTTTGTTCACTTTTTAAATTTAATACTTAACATTTTCATACATGTGATCTTAAAAAAATGATGTTCTTTATTTGACTCCAATCTCCCTGGAATATTTGCAAAATGTGTGAAAAACATGGAAAAGTCAGGGAATTGCTGATTCAAAAATGCGTAGTAACAACCATACCACAAAATTTAAAGGGATCATCACAGTGTGACGGGTCAAAAAATAGCTGATTTTCGCGATATTTTTTTCGTCGGTTAAAATACGCTAATTAGTCTGATTTTTTAATGTCAAATCAAAGCACTCATAAAGAATACAACATACATTTTTAAAAGTTGATTTTTATTTTTTTTACATTTTTTTTAACGGTTGAAAATGTCTTCGAAAAAAAGGAGTGCTTACGGTGTACACGGTTGTGGCCGCAAATATTATCTGAAACAAAATTTGTAAAAAAAATTATTAATCAGTATGAAAGCCGCTATCTTACTATGGAATTTTTTTCAACGAAATTTACTAAATGGCGGCGGGTTGAAAAAAGTATCGAATTAAGCCGATTTTCTCGGCAGTTTTTCTTTAAAAAAATATGAAGAATTAAAAAAAATCTTCCATGGCAAGATGAAGAATGGCATGAAGAATGTTGTTTCAAAATTAGAGACGGATAGCTTGAAAACTTTCCTTTGAGAGTGTACACCGTTTTGAAAAATGACATTTCGAGAAAAACGCGCTTAAAGTTTCGAGTGCGGATTTTTCATATAAATGGTCTACTTAAGATCAATCGACGATGCCAGGTCCATGTTTATAACCGTATATACCATCGGACAATGCAAAAAAATCAATTTTTTGAAATCTTTACACTGTGATGATCCCTTCAATTAAATTTGCGATGATGAACATGGGTTCTTTTGCGATTTCCCTACTTTCGCGAATAGGCGTTTTCGAGAACCGACAATTCAAATTTCTTAGAGTAACCAAAAATCATAAAGTTCAGCTCCAGAATGATTTCTGAAAGAATCTTAAAATTTTTGTCTATCGAGGTACAAGTCACTTATCAATGTAATCATCGAAAAAATTAATACATTTTTGAAGGAATATTTGTAGCCGGGAAAATCGTTTTTCTGATTTGTTCTGCAAGTTTTTAATAAAATGCGCTGTAACTCGAGAATTGTGCGGTTCAGCATAAAATATGTAAAAAGAAAGAAAAATAAACAAATGTATTCTTTCAAAAATGTGTGTTTCAACATGAAAATTCTACAACTGCTTTCGGCCAAAAAACCGAGAAACGCGTGACAAACTTTTTCTGTTCTTTTGAGACGTGAATTTGGAATATTCTTATAAGTTATTCCATGCCACGCAACGCTGAATTATTACTAAAATCTACTGAACAATCTCTCTTTGACTGCATTTTTTGACGAAAGCTCCTTCAAATATTCCGAGGCAGTTCATATTTATAAATTCATTGAGCTTGGGTTTACGATTCAAATTTGCCGCGTCTGCTAAGAGCCGAGACCGTTGCGCCTCCAGCGGCGAATCCGGCAACTAGCTGATTAATTCGGGAAACTGAGCTCACCGTCGTTGACATTCGATCGACTCGATTTTCTCGAATCAAAATGTTACGGTCGCGGGGTTTACCGTTGCTAAAAAATATCGTAACGAAAGCCGTTGCGAAAAAAACCCTACAAAAAGTACCCTCGCGTTCCAGCCATGCTGAGTAAGTACGAGCCGATTTTTTTTGCAGGTTATGCAACTTCGATGTTTTTTTTTTCGTATCGGAATTTTCGTTTTAGTCGTGCTGCGATTGATGGTCGATTGTTTCGCCGACGAAGTTTAAACATATTGATTTTCCTCTCACGCGTAGATATTCGATAAAAATTCAGTTTTTATCTTTCCGGACGCTTGGCTACATCGTTTACGGAAAAAAATTTCACATCCGGGCACTATTTAGTAACGTTTTACGAGAAATTGTGAACAAAACTGAATTCGCTATTTTCATTAGGAAAATTTATTTTATTTTTATTTCGAATGTGTTGTTAATCCAATTTTCGTTTGCCATTTTAATTGAAACGAAACAATCGCGATTGAACATTTTATGAATTTTGTAACTCGAATATCGAGCGATATCGGAGTATTCGTGATTTTTCAGATGCTACTATCGCCAAGTTCCTGATCCTCCGAAGTTCGAAACAATCGGTGCCGAAGTACTCGGAGGAATCATGTGGTGGTGGATTCTCTGGAACTTGTATCACGATTATGGTCACGTTATCGTGAGTATCGACTTTACCCTTTTCCCTTATTATTGCGCCGCTTCATGTTTCCTCCCACTTTTCTATCGCGCAAAAATAGAGCGTCTTATCAAAGTACTTTTCGTCGGACAAAACAGGGCGAATACGACATTCCCGATCCGTTGAAGTGGACCGACGAAGAGCTTGGCATCCCCCCCGACGATTGAGGCGGCCTTCTCGTAACCGATTAACTGTAAAAAGAAAAGGAAGAAATCAGGGGATCTCCTCGGTGCAGTTGTTGTATAAAGAGTCTTCTTAGCCATATCTGTTATAAACTGTCCCAGACTTCATTAAAGTAACTCTACTCTGTACGCTTTTTATTTCTAAAAACTTCCGTCCCGATTCATACCCGATTCTGTTTTCCTCTTTTCTTCCCTGATGCAACGTGTGTTCAGGAAACATAGAAATCTTGATTGCCTGCACAGGTATTGTGTTGAGGTGTTGGGCAGCTGTGAAAATTTCAAAACTCTTGTTCGTCGTTTGAGGCAACTCAAATTGAAGAAGAAGGTCCAACATATGGTGCAGAAATCGCAAATTGAAGGTAAATATATAATTAAAATGATGGAATTGCTGGTAAAACTTTAACCGTTTGTTGACACACTTATATTTGGCCATGGTTTTGTCATACTGGGTCAATTTGACTCAGTACTTCATCCACTTTAAACATTTTTTAATATGTCTGCATAACTAAGCCTCGGAAAATATCAAATTAAAGCATTTAAAAAATGTATTGGAAATGTTCAATTTTTGAATAGTGAGTATTTTACTCGAAATTCATCTGGGTAAAGAAAACCTAGTGTGTCAACATAGGGCTAAACGTGCGTTTCTGAGAACTGTTTTTTAAAACGGTGTACATGTTGTCACGACATCTGATGAACGGATTAAGGGGCTATACCAGTGTGGACGCTGAAAATTTGGGTGAATTTCAGGAATTTTTTGAAGAAAAGTACTCAATTAAATGTTAAATGACCTATATTACATAATTTTTTCATAGAAAAATATTGAGATCCAACCGACTTATGCGCTGCATTCGGAGGCGCCAAAAAAAAGTTCCTCCACTGCTGACATGATTCCGGCCGATTGAGTAGCTGAGACCGAAAAAGAAAAAAATGCTATTAAACTGGAAGGTATTTCCTGTACAATGACGTAGGATTTTTGAAAAATATCAAAATCTAACAAAACGGCGTAGTTATGAAAAAAGTCTGTTTTCTTGCCTATAAAATGGTCGTTTTTTCAATGCTGAGTCGTCAATTTTCATCCAATTATAAATATCCTACGTCATTGTAGAGTAAATATATTCAAGAGTACTCAGTTCAAATTTCAAGTCAATCGGATAATTGCTCTTTGAGTTACAATGTCAGCAAATTTAAAAAATCTCATTTCGAGAAAAACACGTTTAAATATTTACCTATCGATTTTTGCAAGATAAAATGATTAGAGATACGGCCTT
This sequence comes from Ophion slaviceki, assembly GCA_944452715.1. Lineage (NCBI taxonomy): Eukaryota > Metazoa > Arthropoda > Insecta > Hymenoptera > Ichneumonidae > Ophion > Ophion slaviceki. Next base: position 33,431,788 of record OX101788.1, on the reverse strand, counting down.
GAAATTTTTACAGGATATTCTTGAAAGTATAAACTGTCGAAAAAGGCAAAAAAATCGATTTTTTGAAAGCGTCACACTGGTCGAGCCCCTTAATGAAGTGTTATGGTAGTTTAGCCTTGACCGATGTTAACATTTTTTTTCATCAGTTATTCAAAACTAACTTTTGCCCGTGGCTTCGCCCGCTCCGAGCTTTTTAAAACATGCTGAATACTCGTCATTCTTAGTTTTCGACAATTTTTCTTGACGGTGGAGGGGGGAAGTGCTTTACGTACGGTAGAATGCGTGTCATCTTAAACTACAAATGTAATCTCAAACTATAAATCAAACGTGAATACAAATACCTAAGGAGGTACGGTGATGACCATGCTAGTAAACATAGAGTCTATTTCACGCCGCAATATCGCCACGTTTAGATATATGTATATGGCCTATTTTTCGAGAAATATTTTTTAAGTATTGAATTCCGAGTTTCCTATCATTTTTATAATATGGAAACAACCTTAATAATCTACTACTCGACTTCAGTAGTACGCCATATCGTTGACGTTTAGCATCCTCGCATTTTCGGTGGCTGTCATCGGTTCCACGCGCCCGGCTTATTATTTTTTGTAGCCGGTTAACATGGAGAATGAAAATACTGTGGAAGTTTATCAAAAGAGTAACGGGATTGTACCTAAGTCCAGATTAGAGACAAATGTAGATTCTGACGGACAAGAATTAGAAAATGAAAAGATAATATTGCGATTGCAAATAAAAAAACGTCGCGTTGAAGTTAACCTCAATGTCCAATGTCCAATCTGTCCAAAGTCAAAACATATTTCATCGATTGTTATGTTATTTTTCCCTTTCCCAATTTTCACAATATTTGCAGGTATAAAAAAGAACGTTTATTTTATATGACGGTTCTCACATGCTGAATTTATATATAAATGCGTTGTATAGGTACATGTCGCCAGAAAAATTGAGATGCCTTTGCTGTACGTAAAAGAACTTCAAGTAAATATCGACGAAAGGCCCTTTATAACCCATTAAAAAATGTACGGCTTCGCACAATCATATTTTTAATTCGCCTTGAAAATATCCGATAGACGAATCAAATTTGCGTGGGTATCCGGCGTTGCCACACGTCGAGCAAGATGGCTGCTGTTACGTCACGAGAAGTCTCGCTCTCCGAAAACTTCGGTTTTTGCGACTTTATTTCTAAATTTATTGCTTATTTCTGCGGTGAGCTTTCCAATTCAAGGTGCCTTATCGATCACAAAGATTCAACGAACGCAACCATCAGTTTTTTTTACGTGTTTCTTGGTTCCAAGTAGCACAAAAAAATCGATATATGAGAGGACAGGCACATTTTGTCGTCTACGTGTGACTAATTCACCAACTTTAACAATTAATAACTCGGAAAGTGTACGGTAAATCTCGTGGGAACTCCGCATACGCATGGACGAAGGTCTCGACAATGCTATAAAAAAAATCGGGCTTTTATCTTGAACTCGCTCCAATCACCGTACCTCCTTAAATCAAACCAAATCGAATAACGTTTTCCAATGAATGGTTGCTTTCTTGAATCCTTCGTCAAATCCGTTTTTTAAATTGTCCGTCAATCCAAACGATATCACTTTGTTTTTCAATGAATCAGACAACTATGGTTCGTTCGTTGGTCGAATTGCTCTTTCGTTTATTTATTCCTTCGGAACTGTGTTTGATGGCAAGTTTTGTCCGAAGACGAAACGTTAAAAATGGAACCACACTGAGAAAAGAAAATCATTGAATGTGCAGAATGCGTTTTTGTTGTCTCGAAATGTTGTTTTAACAGTTGCTCAGACATGCTAAATAAGCTACAGTTCACACCACTAAAACTATCAGTTAGATTGACAAAATGTGTTTTATGCCAACCAAAAATCAATTTGAACGTGTTTAAATATACATTTTGTTAAACCAACTGAATTTTGGATGGATGAAGCAATTTTTTTTCAGTGCATGAAGGTAGCTATGCAGATACTTTCATATCTTGATTTTGTATGTTTCGTCATCTGTCAAAAGGATTCACGCAGAGAGGTAGAATATGCCATGGAATAACAGCTATGAATGTATCCTTATAGCGACCATTTGATGTTTATAAATCAAAATTTTCGAAACTGAACAATTAAGTGCCAAAAGGTATGCCAAATTTCACCGTAAAATTCTAATGTACTCTAGTACTATATAATTATAATTATAAAGACATCAGATATTATAATGAAAAGTATCCTGTGTGTTATTCCAAGTAATACTCTATATGTGTGCCAAATTTAATCATTACATTCGATTTGACTCGAATATTATCATTAGAAAAATATTAGATGTTAGACGTTACTAAATATTTGATATTATAATCTATTCTATTTTAATTATGTTTATTTCGCTTGTATTCTATAATTGTTTGAATTTTATCATTATATTCGATTTGACTTGAATATTTTAATTAGAAAAATATTAGATGTTAGAATAAAAAAGTGTCGTATGTGTTAATCCAGATCATAAGCTATCTACATGTTAAATTTCTTTGAAATCTTTCAAGCCGGTTTGGCGTGATTGAGTAACAAACAGACAGACATACAGACTTTCAGATTTTATAATATTAGTTGGGATTAGGATAATTATGTCATTTTTCCTCAAAAATCGAAAAAAATAGATTTTTTTCTATGTCTAAAACACGATAACAAAATAAGCTCGGTCAAGCCTTAGCCAATATTATCTGTTTTGAGAAGAAAAAAAAACTTTTTTTTGTGTTATATCAACCGGGTGTAAAATCAAATACACCGTTAAACCCCTCACGTTCAAAGGTCTTCACGTGATTTTTTTATAACTTTTTAAATTATTAAAAGGATTTATGAAATTTGGTCGACAACTTCGTCAATGTACACACAAATCAATGTCCAAGCGATTTTTCAATCATTTTACTTATTCGTTTAAAATTATTTTTTTTAAATAACAGTAGTAACAATAATAGATAATCCCCTTAACGGATCTACATAAATTTGAGGCCCAGAAAACGCGTGGATTTTCGATATTTTTTTGGGATACAAGTATTGGGATAACGAGGTCGGGATTTTACGCGCAATTAATACTTGCCGGTTTGCATTTTTTTAAATAGAATAATAGTGATAAACTATGGAGTTATTATTATCTAAACAGAGTTAATTAAGCGCCGTCGCTTCATGGCAAATAGATATAGGTGATGTGAAACGAAAAATAAAAAATTATACTATTAGTAAAACAATAAAACTTTCGGATGTCCGGGTATTTTTATGGAATTTCGAAAATCACGAAAACTGTAAGCTGTAGAAAAAAGTTTGACCTTCGGCCAGAAAAGAACAATTTTAATGATTTATTATTGACAAATCGATAAACACAATTACAAATCATCCAGTCAGATGATAGCACATGTTATAAACTATGTTCTGTCCGAATTTGAAGTGAAACGGATGAATGGATTTTGAGATACGACTTGCACCATTTTATAAAACAGTTTCGTGAAAAACGCAAGAGAAAAGAGGGCAGTGATGGCAGCGGGGCGGTTCGCCACAGTGCAGTGGACTATCTGACCCTTCAAAAAGATCGTCGTAACTGTTAATTTTTCAAATTTTCACATAATCTCTGTTGCAAATTAAACCCTAGACCCTAGGGTTTAATTTGCATAAGTTATAAGACTATCCAATGAAAAGTCCTATATTAGATACTTCAAGTTTATGCACGCCCCTTAATTGCTATTACCTAGATCGCGAACTTTTACGTCTGTTCGTATTTCAATTTAATGGAAAGACAAAAATTTTAACTGCTCATCGTTCGAATCTATCTTTCGATATAGCTCAATGTATCCGTGCAATGATTCTTGTGGATACTCTCAATTTTGTAGGAAAAAAAAACAAGTTAAGCATTAAAGATAGGCGGCTCTTGATCCATTGTGAAACGCGAGATTCGAAAAATGACGCGAATTATAGAGATCGTCCAAAGATCGAACCATTCTCTCGTTAAATCTCGTCAAGTCAGTAGTAGCGATGTCTGTATCTTTAAGGCAATCAGAATGTTTTTTTTTCTTGTTTCTTCATTTTCATTATTATTGCAAATCTTTTACCTCAGTTTAAGGTTATATATTTGCGACAAGGATGCAAGATAAAACTTCTGATCGTTTTTCGTGACCTAAAACTGCCAAAAAACAATTGGATAATTCGAGAAAAATTAATTTTCCTTGCATCTCTTTAGCCCTTTGAGGCATACATTTTTCTTTACGAGCACGTTTTTTTTTGCTCTTTCTTTATTGATGACACCCGCTACGTGAAAAATAAAAATTTAATAGGTGTGTTTTAGTAGTTATTGAAGTCCTAGGAACCTTGAAACGCATTAACAACCGCCATATTTAATTGAAAAACACTTTTGAATCGTCAAAATCTTAATTGAATTAGGTGTAACACCAGTGTTACACTATGCCGCAAAGGGTTAAACATTGTTAAATAGTAGATTTAGAATAGAATGAATGTCGAAGTGGAAGCCCAAACGTTGAACTTGTAGAACACTCGGAATATATCTCCGACCTAGATCGTGTGTGTATCGATTTTGATAAAAACGTAAGAAAAATACAACAAAAGCATAAAACAAAACAAATTCTAGTACTTCTATTGCACTTGGGGAGCTCAGTTAATTTCAGGAATACGCTAAATCGCGTTTTTTAAATCCATTTGTTCGAAATGTTTATTATGAATTCTAAAAATCCTAAGTTAGTATCAACTTGTTGAATTTTTTCGAGGAACAATTTTTCAAGCATTACGATAATTATTTTTTGCATTATGAGAATTCAAATTCAATTTTCGCATTTTCCATATCGTCAATTTTTTTCGCGTTTTCATCTTATCACACATTTACTCTATGCACCGTTCTTAGCAAAATTTAACTTGCGCTAAAAAGAATCATCGCAAATTATCCTAAGATTTAAAATTAATTACACGTGCAAATATCATCAAGGACAACTTTAGACTCGCATTAAGGGGGTAGGTTACTTTGACGAGCCAAAAATCGGGTCATTAAAAAAAATTAATTTGGAAGGCATACGTAAGATAATTGACAAGTCGTTTAAACATTTATTTGTATGTACATTAACAAAGTTGTGTACTAATTTTTATATAAAAATATTAACAATTAAACGTGTTATGAACAAACTCGTGAAGTACCTTTGAACGTCAGCTGCTCAATGGTATACGTGATTTTGACCACCCAATTGATCTAAAACTAAAAACGATTTTTTTCTTACAATAGATAATATTGGCTGAGACTGGCCCCACCTTTTTTTATCGTGTATCAAACATTTTAAGGCGGGATATAAACTTACAACGATCAAAAAATCGATTTCTTTTTTTTCTTCTCTAAACGATAGAACTATATATGTAGAATATTTTTCTAAAGTTTCAAAGCGAAATTCGAAAAGCTTCAAACGGTACAGCCCGTCAACGCTGTGCCTCACCGCTCGGATTCGGAGCCGACGTGAACTACAAACGCGTTTTTTTTATCAAAACTGCATTATCGAAATTGGCGTGCAGGATAACTCAAAAACTATTAAGCCCATTGAGTTGAAATTTAATAAAAAAAAATTGTTTCGTATACTTAAGTATACTATTAAAGTATACCTAAAGTTTGATAATTATAGAATAATTTTTTCTCAGTTTAAGGAATCTCTTAATATTGCTTATTTTTTTCCTGTCTAAATGTATCTCTTAAAAAATTGAATTTTTTTTCGATTTTCCGCGAAAAAATGACTTCATTATTTTTAATAACTAATCCAAAAAAAATATTAGGAAGAAAAACGTCGGCCAAGACTAAACTACTATTACACTGAAGAAGTGAATCAAATTTCAAGTCAATCCATTGATTAGATGTCGAGAAACTGTGTACACCGTTTTGAAAAACATAGTTTCGAGCAGAAACTTGTTCAAAGTTTTTTTAGCTGTTCAGTCGTAATCATAAGTTTACCCTCAATCTGCGATTCCCGCACCATATGTTGGACCTGCCTCTTCGATTTGAGTTTCCTCAAGCGGCTATCTATTTTTTTAAATTTTCAGAGTAGCCTAACCCCTTAAGATCGCTTCCACGTTCAATTTAGCTCATTAGCATGAATTAGTTGGGTTTTTCTCAGTGTGAATATGACCTCAAGATCGCGAACTAATGATTCTCGATTCGGGCCCCCGAGGCTACAAAGGATACCTCAACAATTTACCAGTAGTATACAATTTCAATCTGTTATTCATGTATTCACGCATTACTCGACTGATAGAAGTCTGTTTCGTAACCGCATAAGTGTGAAAATCAATCGACCGCGGATCTCGCGGCGAGGAAAAAAAAGGGGCGGACGGAGGAAAAGTCGACGGTATCGCGGGTATTATCATTATAAAAGTGAATTGTAACTATTTCACGGTGACATAAGGATAGGACGCTGGCGCCACACGGACCGGTGGAGAGCGGCAAGAGAAGAGGGAGCGGACGAGACAACGAGTACCGTATAGTCAAGATTACGTACAGTGCGACCTCCCTTAGCCACGGTCTTACATACAGGTCTGGAAACTTGTAGGGTGGGGAGTGACTCAGATCATGGCGGTTCTCGCTTCTGCCACCTGAAGCGCTGCTAGGTAGAGGTCAGCCAATCAAGCGTAGGTCCGAACAGCTATGCAACGGCGCCGATTTTTCGAAATTGACAATATTTTTAAGACCGATATGAATGGAAAATAATTGAGTCTTTTTTACTCCTGATCCTATGAGAAGAATGACAATTATTATTTCACTAAATTTAATTTCTCGTATGATTGGACTTCTGTAATTTTTTTAGTTGATGTTTCGCCATTGGAGTAGATAGGGCATGAACAAATTTATACGGTCAACATTTTTTCCGTATAATTAATGTTTTTCTCTGTAGATTGCATTCCTTGTTTAAGGCGTTACCCCCACTTGTAGCGCAAAAAAGGCCTTTTTCATGAATTTTTTTAAAGAAAACTACAAAACTTTTTTGATCGATCAATATACCATCTTAAAGAACACATCTTGAAGAACTTTCAGTAATTTTTTATTGAAAAATATTACATTGTTTAGTGGCAAATGGCCGTCAATGAAATAATGTTTTTATATACACGGTTTGCGGTGACCAACATTGCGGCGAAGTGGATCATCTGAAAAAAAAATGCGGATGGATTTAGTCAAATATAAGTATAAACTAGTCTTTAATCGAAGGATTTTAAAAAATATTCATTTTTCACAAAATGGCGGACAGTCAAAGTTAATGGTTCGATTTTAACGAAAAAACGGCCGTTTTTTGGCTATAAAACGGCCATTTTTTTTCGAAAAAAAAATCGAACGATTAAAGACTACATTTTTATGTATTAAATAAGCCTGCAAAATTTCAAGAAGATCGGTTCATTAGTGTTCGAGTAATCTTGGTCACCGACTTCAGAAATGCCATTTTGAGAAAAACGCGTTTAAAGTTTCAATTTCAGTTTACACGAAGAAAATATTTTTTTTTGTAAACTTACATAGAGTCATCTATTCCGGGCCCATACTTCTGTATGGGCCCGGATACTTATACTTCAAAAAAATGCAATAAAAAAATCGATTTTTTCAAAATCGCAAGTGGGGGTAACCCCTTAATCGTACAACATTTAATTTTGTTTTCTTTATAATGTTAATGAGAACCTGGAAGTAAATGTAATGGAAGAGGAATGAAACAAAGAAATGAAGGCATTGTGTATGTTTAAAAGGCGCCGTTTTTATTGTTTTGTCAATTTGGCAAGTTTGTTTTTTACAACGAATTGTTTTTGCCGTTTGAACACATCTACTAGGGCTTACCCTTTTTTTTAGCGTTAGACTTTGTTATAAATTAACGTCACAACGATTTTGTACAATTTTTGGCTTTATACAAAAAGCAAAATAAAGTATATAGCCTATATACGTAAATAATTCACACTTACATAAATCAGAACTTGTCGATCTGAACCCCATCCACAAACTTTCACAGGATACTTCGTGGCTCGAAATGACATTCGAAAATTGCGATTGTGCGCACCGTAAAAATCACGCAGCGCACGCAACGTAGCTCAAACTGAGCACTCATTTTGTTAATAAAGTTTAATGTTTTGGACGCGTTGCTCAACACTGTAGCTCTCTATGGTGATTTGCCCAAGATTAATTACTATAACCTCCAATTTTGACAGCTGTAGCTTCACCATCATAGCCGCGATGCACTGTCGAAGTTTGAGCGCCCCTATTAGAAAACCCTATATGTCCACAAGACAACTACTTGAGAGCGCTTCCGGTGGATAAATGAGGAACTACGTTTTTTGCCTCACTAACGATGACCGTGCAAGAACGCCGGAGCTTCAGGCCGGAGCTTCAGGCTACATACAGGCTTGAAACGATGGGAGTGGGGGCAGATTCACTTAGCGTCCAGTTTTTGCTTCAATTTTTGGCCACATCGTGCGCATAGGAAAGGAGGTGTCGTGTGTGAAGAAGACAGCAATATCATTTCTCCGTCTTGCATACAGCGCATGTGCTTTAGACTGTAATGTCTCGGTAAACGGGTTCTCATTTCCTTTTTGTAAGAAATATCCATTGCATGGAAAGCAAACGAAAAAAGTATGCATTTGCAGGCTAAAATGAATAAATTCATACATACATGCTTATAAATATAACCAAACCTATATTAACCGCGTGCAAAACTCAAGCGACTATGATAAAAGTGATTCATATTTCGTTCTTTGCATTGCGATGGTAGTTGAGCTGAATGGTTTCGCTGTGTATTCGGAACCCGAAAGTTTTGGTTTGCCACTGAATTAAATTGTCAATAACAGTTACTTAGGCGTATCCAACTTTTTTATACGCGTAACGATTTTCAACTGTTATACGCACATACGCTTATGCGAAGAAACATTTTATGATCGTAATTCGTATTTGATCGTATTTGATCGTATTTAAGGTCGTATTTGATAGGCGGCGAGTGGGCCGTTTAGTGTCCAAGCTTTGTTTTCTTATCGCTGCCACCGTGTGTCGTTGTGATCGGGGGAGTATCATGATACCCCCCGATAAAGATACATTTTATGTATCTTTTGTGATATCTTTTATGATAATAAGAGAAACATTTTATAATAAAAAATAATAAAAGAAACATTTTATGTTTCAAAATGTTTCTTTTATTATTTTTTATTATAAAATGTTTCTCTTATTATCATAAAAGATATCACAAAAGATACATAAAATGTACATAAAAATACATACATAAAAATAATAAAAGAAACATTTTACGATCGGTTTAGGTTAGTCTCATGAGACTAACCTAAACCGGTCATAAAATGTTTCTTTTATTATTTTTTATTATAAAAGATATCACAAAAGATACATAAAATGTATCTTTATCGGGGGTATCATGATACCCCCCCCCCCCCCCCCCCCCGATCACAACGACACACGGTGGCGGCGATAAGAAAACGAAGGTTGGACACTAAACGGCCCACTCGCCGCCTATCAAATACGACCGTCGTTTCAAGATCAATATATGTAAGACCGTGGCATGAAGCACTGAATGAACCAAAATTCAGGAACCCAACCTCACTCTACCACTAAAATATAGAAAATTGCGGCTCCGACAAAGCAGCGATTCCTCGGATCTGATGTGTTTGTTTTTTAGGGGACGAAGAAAGTTTGAAATCACGAAAATTGGCTTGCGTTCAATCGATTATAACAAGGCCGTGCAGACACTCGGAAAAAAACCAATTGAATAAAAAAATATATTGGCTGATCGAAATAAATGTGCTGCTGCGGAGTGCCACCGATATATGAGATTGATACAATACTATAAAATATTGGAATATGTGATTGATTAAAATAACATATTATTTTATTTTAATAAGCTCATCTGTTCTCTGAATATCTACATTATCATTCAAATGAATTTATATTCTAATGAAAGCATTCTATATACAATCCGTAGATGTATGGATGAAATAATTAAGCGGTTGTTACAACATTTTTTATTTCGTACATAAATATGATCAGAATTAATTATTTCTTTACTGCATCGAAACGAATATGCCATGGGACGTAAGTTTTTAAATTTACTTTAAATCTTAAATAAAAAGTGAGCATTAGAATGATCATCCGCGATAATAGTGGAGAGAATATCACATATCCAATGGAATATCCATGGAGAGAATACCAGATATTCAACTGATAAGAACAGATATTACACTTTGATCTTAGCCACAAGCCAAGAAACGATACTCTTTAGAGTTTCTCCGGCGGTTAAGACGGAATGACACCTCATCGCGGTCGGTATGGTAGAACAATTATAGATACCCAAAAATCTTTGAAACGACTCTTCAGATCCCGTCGAAACTTTGCCAAACGACGTCAAATAGAAAGACGAACAGCTGTCTGCCCCTCAAATTTTCCGAATTTGAGAAAAAAAATGTAGATTGGCTTATGATAAGTCAATCTACTTTTTTTTCCTCAAATTCAGAAAATTTGAGGGGCAGACAGCTGTTCGTCTATCTATTTGACGTCGTTTGGCAAAGTTTCGACGGGATCTGAAGAGCCGTTTCAGAGATTTTTGGGAATCTATAATTGTGCTACCATACCGACCGCGATGAGGTGTCATTCCGTCTTAAGTAGATTTTCGGTCCGCGCTACGCTTACGAGAAAGGAGCGCGCGTGCGACTTCTAGCGGTTACTCCGGGAACTACGGGTTTCCTCACACCTATAATTTTGGTGGCACTTCGATGACGCATTTCAACCAAATGCGCAAGAAACAAATTTTATTTTCGCATAATTTTTTAACCAATTCAGACATTTCCTTAACATTTTTCAATCAAAATAAAAAAATAATATTTTAACGAATAATGTACTTGGAAATCAATATCGGATATGGTGAAAAAAATAAAATAACATATTTACTCAATAGAAATTTTATGTGAATTAAGGTAGTTCCTCTGCGAAAATCTCAACCAAAAGTTTACATACCATGTTCATGTTTAAAAGATTGATAATTGGTTTAAATAGTAATAAATAAAATTAAAAACTACGCAATATTGACTCGGTACTAGTAGATAATACGATGGATATCATTTATTGCCGTAAGATATATTTTATATTGTGTTTTTGATCTACGATTGCCACTAAACTTTTTGCCGGGACTGTCCAGGCTTTGCCCCAATTGTTTTTTTTCCAGGCTTTGCCAGGCTTTGCACCAAAATTGTGAGGGCTTTTCATGGTTATATCTTGGAAACTAGATGGTGAATCATTCTCATTTTTTTTCACATTATTCGTGATATCTTACTCTAGCTTATCCTCGTTTTTTATCAATTTCTTAATTTTAGTTTTGACGGTAAAATTAATGATGCTCTGTTTGCCAATCATAACGCATTTGTTGCGTGTAAACCAAGCCAACTTTAAGTGTAAATATCTCAGGTTTGGGGTGGTCAAACTTATTCAAATTGCACAGATGTTTGGATAATGTATTGAATACCATATATGTCAAATTTCAACCATTTCTTAATTCAACTCTTCTGTGGAGGTACCTTAAGCGAGCGAAATTCAATTTCGCTCGCTTAATGTACGCTTGAATGTACTCGATTGATTCGAGTACGCTTGAATGTACTCGATTGATTCGAGTACAAGTGTACTCGAATCAACAATATTCATGTTATGAATTGAAACGCTTTTTTGTTCGTTACAGAAAATGCATTCAAAACTATATAATTTGTTCGCAATAATTTTTTAGATAGTTTCAATCATATATTGTCCTCAGCTAACAATATATCTTTTGAATGAAATAAAAAAAAAAATTATCATGTTATTAAAGTCAATAGCGTTTTGTTTGGACCAATAAATCCGATTATTTATACCCACAATTTTAGAATTGAATCAACGAAATTTCATTCAATACACCAATGATATTGGATCAATGATTTTTTTCTCAGTGTAACTACAGAGCTTTTTTTCCTTTTAAGGAGGTACACCAGCTCCATACAATGTTGCCATGCTAAACCATGGTCAAATTTCAAAATGGTGATAGATCAATAAAATTTGGTGAGTATATTCTTTAGTATTATATATGTCAATACAATTTTTTTCAGATTTTTTCATTGTGCCGTTATCGAATAATTGAACATTGAAGTTCACGTGTATAAGCATAGCGTTTTTATAGATATAGGTATATATTCCGGGTATAAGAATAAACGCTTGTGAATTATTTGTAAGAAAACGGCACAACCAAAAAATCTGAAAAAATTTGTATCTACATGAATAATACTAAAGAATATATTCACCAAATTTTATTGATCTATCACCATTTTGCTGAAGCTGGTGTACCTCCTTAAGGAGGTTGGAGCGATTCAGTTGCGTCAAATGACGATTTATTCATTTTTGTTCAATGAACCTCAAAAATATGCATACGAGGTACAGATTTATTCTGTATATTCTATTTTTTTAAAATACATAATTAAAGGGCAAAATTATGCATTTTAATATTTTTATTATGTAAAGTAGAAAAACTTTTGTGATACTACCAACTTGAAAAAGTATAACATTATCGATGATTATTATGAAAAAAACTACGACAACGAATGTTTTATACAATTCACAATGAAATTTCGAGTACTTTATAATTATGCCTATTCATATTTACGTCACGAGATTATTGGCCCATGGTTTACGATGGGCAAGATGAGGATTTTTTCTTCTAAATGTTTACAAAGGTTCAGTTTGCATTAATCCATTGTTAGAAATGGTTCATCTTGGTGCTAAATAACAAAAAAAAATTACATAACCTTTTGTGTGAAAATCTTGCCCATCTAACCGCACGTTAAATTACATACATTAAGGGGTTACCCCCACTTGCGATTTTGAAAAAATCGATTTTTTTTTATTGCATTTTTTTAAAGTGCAATTTGAAGTGCAGTTTTTTTATGCCCGGAATAGATGACTCTATGTAAGTTTACAAAAAAAATATATTTTCTTCGTGTGAACTGAAATTGAAACTTTAAACGCGTTTTTCTCAAAATGGCATTTCTCAAGTCGGTGACCAAGATTACTCGAACACTAATGAACCGACCTTCTTGAAATTTTGCAGGCTTATTTAATACATAAAAGTGTAGTCTTTAATCGTTCGATTTTTTTCGTTAAAATCGAACCATTAACTTTGACTGTCCGCCATTTTGTGAAAAATGAATATTTTTTAAAATCCTTCGATTAAAGACTAGTTTATACTTATATTTGACTAAATCCAGCCGCATTTTTTTTCAGATAATCCACTTCGCCGCAATGTTCGTCACCGCAAACCGTGTATATAAAAACATTATTTCATTGACGGCCATTTGCCACTAAACAATGTAATATTTTTCAATAAAAAAATTACTGAAAGTTCTTCAAGATGTGTTCTTTAAGATGATATATTGATCGATTAAAAAAGTTTTGTAGTTTTCTTTAAAAAAATTCATGAAAAAGGGCTTTTTTGCACTACAAGTGGGGGTGACGCCTTAAACTACTTTTTATCTCTGGTGTTTGGTGGGGAAAAAGTTCAAAAAATTCGTAAAAACTCAGTACAGTCTAAACAATAACATGCATTTTTTTTATTAAATTTAATCTTGGATTGTGGCTAACGCTCCAACCTCCTTAAGGGTATTTATTTATTAGCAAGCTAGGAAATGAGAAAATTTCTCGAGAGTTATTCCCGTGTCAATAATATCGACGCCCCAACGTAATGGGGCAAACTGCCAAAACCGATTTTATCAAGATTCCAATCGAACGGATAAAGATTTTGGGAAATCTCGAGGAATTTCTCCTAAAAATTCCCTTAATCTATCATACCGTAAAATTGAAATTGAAAACAAAATTAACAAAATCCCGTCGAGATAACGAAAAGTTTGGGACAATTTGATTTATTTATTTAATACATACGTCTCAACCACGGTATTACATACAGGACTGAAAACTTCGGCGTTTTCGTATGATGGAAAGTGTCACCGTTAGTGAGGCAAAAACATAGATCATCTATTCACTGGAACCCTGTCACGTAGAAGTCTTGTAGATATAAAGGGTGTCTCAAAATGACCTGACATTTTAAATTGGGCGCCATTGTTTGTGGCGAACATAGCGTACTAATCTTGGACAACTGACATCAGGAAGTATTGAGGTTTAGTCATGGAGAATTACACGATCGAGCAACGCATAGAAATTGTTATTCGATACATTGTGACTGCATAGTTATTGCAGACGAAGTTTCATAGTCCTGTTATCTCGCGCCGCGGCGATGAGACTTGGCCACCAAGATAGTGGGATTTGACGCTATTGGACTTCTTTTTTTGGGCAACGAATTCAGACGTACATTGAAGGGCAGTTCTTAAGGATATTATGTGCCGATCTCATTGGGGAAACATCCCCCAAGGTTAGTCCTCGATTAGCGGCGCTGACGGCAGTTTTCATTCTTGCTCTCGCTTCCGCTCGTAGGCTTAAGGGGCTATACTAGTGTGACACTTTCAAAAAATTGATTTTTTTGCCTTTTTCGACAGTTTATACTTTCAAGAATATCCTGTAAAAATGTCAAGGCCGTATCTCTAATACTCCCCGAATGACAGCCTTCTAAAGAGCAACCGCTCGTAGGTATAAAATGCCCCATCTGCCTGGAGGCGGAGCTTGGAGCTGAAGGGCGAGGTAAAGTATTACAATTTTTTTTTCATTTTTTATAATTTTTTAAATGAATGCATAATATATCAAGAATATTGTGTTAAAATTTCAAGGCGATCGGAGTAAAATTGACGAAGTTATGAGTATTTGAGCGTCTATTGCTCCATGCCGGGTTTTATACCTGGGCGGCAGCTGCGCGGCGCGCTATTGTATTTTTCGACCCCGAATAAATTTCTTGATAAACGGGCCCGACAAGTTGACGATTTGCGAATTAGTAGAGCAGAGGAGCAAGCGGCGCACGACAGTAAAGAAGAAAGAGTTTTGCGTAGACAAACGCAAAAAGATGCTCTCGATCATCTTGATGGAAGCCTTTTGCTCTACGGACCTGGCATCGACGACTTTGAGTGAGTATAAGAAAATTATCGAGTTTTATTTTGAATTTCTAAAAATTCAAAGATAATTGAAAAATCTGAAAAAATTCATACGTATTCAGAAAAATGAACGAATCACGAAAAAAAATTGGGTTGCGGGGAAATTTGTTGACTAATTTTTTTTTCATCATTTTGTTAATAACATTTTGGAATTATTATTATGCAAAATTAATCTTTTGAGTACCTTTAATATGCATGAATTTTCTCAGATTTTTATGCAATCGAGAAGTGCTCTCAAACTTATGTGCAATGAGCGCTAAGCGACCAAACTCTTCTGCGTTTTTCAAACCGTTTTTCTGAGAATTGTCATATTTGAAGTCCGTGTGCACGATAACTCAAAATCTACTGGACCAATCGCTTTGAAATTTTGCACAGTACTTCTTCACATAATTCACCAGGTATTGTCGAGAGCTTTTTTGTTTTTTTTTAATAATTACTAATTTTTCAACAACAAATTAGCAGATTTTTTTAGCGAAAATCGGGTTTTTGCTCCCAAGTGCTACGAAAAATCGAAAAATCGAAAAAGAAAAATCCTCCCGTCATTACCTCGAGAAACATCTCCTTTAACAAATGCATTTTGATTTTTTTGTTTCAGATGATTCTGTTGCGAGTTATGGTGCACACCGCAAACCAACTTTTTTTCGAGGCGCCTCCGAGGTTTAATTTTCACTCGCTCAATTTGGATATTTTGCAATGCAAATTTAGGAGAATGTTGTTCAAATGTTACTTTATTATATGTAATTTTTTCAATAAACGAACACTATTCGTTACGCCAAAAAAATCTTAAAAACATGCCTTTTTTCGCCGAATTAACTTTACCCCGCCCTGAAGCTCGGAGAATAGCTTCAGCCTCTCAACAGGCATTATTCAAGGAAAAGGCGGGTCCATTGTATGGGCTAGGTATATCTGATTAGCAGTTTTAATGGTATATATCATTTTATCTTGCAAAAATCGATAGTTAAATCTTTAAACGCGTTTTTTCTCGATATGAGATTTTCAAATTTGCTGACATTGTAACTCAAAGAGCGATTATCCGATTGACCTGAAATTTGAACTGAGTACTCTTGAATATATTTACTCTACAATAACGTAGGATATTTTTGATTGGATGAAAATTGACTATTTGGTATTGAAAAAAACGACCTTTTTATAGGCAAGAAACCAGACTTTTTTCATAACTACGCCAGTTTGTTAGATTTTGATATTTTTCGAAAATCCTACGTCATTGTACAGGAAATATCTTCCAGTTTAACGACATTTTTTCCTTTTTCGGTTTCAGCTACTCAATCGGCTGGAATCATGTCAGCGGTGGGAGAACTTTTTTTTTGCGCCTCCGAAGGGAGCGCATAAGTCGATTGGATATCAATATTTTTCTATGAAAAAAAATGTAATATAGGTCAAATATAGCCAAATATATTCTTAATTTTCCGAAACATTTAATTGAGTACTTTTCTTCGACAAAAATCCCGAAAATCACCCAAATTTCCAGCGTTCACCCTGGTATAGCCCCTTAAACGCTGGGGACATAACGGCGTTCTGCTTACTCTTATAGGTGTTATGCGTTGGGGGAATCGTTCTCCCTGGGAAACGCTCGCTCTCTCTTGCACATTCTCGTTTCGCTAGCGTTCTCTCGTTGTTCCACTACCGCACAGTTCCATAAGACCCCTCTTTCCGCTCTTGCGTCGAGTATACGCTGAGTTCGAGTTCGTTGTGTCAGGCCGCCGGGCTCTTTAACTTTTTGGTTTTTAAATAAGTTTTGAAAATGCCAACTTTATGATTTTTTTTTTCGACCCGGCACGGTCTTTTGTAATTGACGGTTTCTCGGCTATTTTTCGACCTTCGAAAAATTGCGCGCATAAAACATGGAATTTTTAAAAATCATGTTTATCCATGATAAACGTGGAAGGGGTAGAAAAAGCTTAATTTTTTGTTTTTCAAAAAGTTTCATACTATTTTTTCCCGCAAAGTAGTTTCATTTTTTTGCTAAAAAAGACAAATTTTGAAAATGCATCTTAACTCGAGAACTGTAGGGTCTGAGAGGAAATGTAAAAAATATAAGAAGTTGAGTAAGCTTATACTAGATTGCTTGGAATTTTTTCCGAATTTTCCTTTGAGATTTTTTTACATACGCCAATCAATTGTTTGGACGACTCTACGAGTTTTGGCAACAAAAAAAAATTGAAAAGAATAAAAAAGAAATTGTGAAAAATTTTATGCGACTTTAAAACTAAAAATTTAAACAGCTTCTCCTCGTGGTATTTTATCGTAAACGCCATACTTTTCGAGTTAAAGTATCCTATCAATTAAAGTTTCGGGCAAAAATAGCAGGAAAATATTCTCAAAGGAAAATTCTGAAAACATTCCAAGTGTGTTTTCGCTTGTGTAAGAGAGAGATAGGTGTCTCATTTCCCCCCCCCCCCCCCCCCCCCCACCTGCCGTGACAGCTGTTTGCTCGTCACACCGCCACACGGCAGTTTGGACCGCCGAATACTTGTCTTCAGGCCGCCCCACGGCCTTACATACAGGTCTGGAAACTCCGGCGTTTTTGCATGGTGGAAAGTGTCATCGTTAGTGAGGCAAAAACGTAGTTCCTCATTTATCCACTGGAAGCGCTGTCAAGTAGAAGTAGTCTTGTAGATATTGATATACAGCAATGGAAAAATAACCTCCTGACAGCCAGTACACGTGTTCACAACGTTTCTAGAAATCTAAACTACCTGAAACGCTCCGGTAGAACCGCATAGTATGGACCCGGCCTTATCCTTTGCTATATTTTATTATATTCGATTGCGGATGCGCCAGACGCCTATCAACAAAACCAAAAACTGCAATAACAATGTTTTGTAAACAAAAAACTCGCCAAACTGACAAAACAATAAAAACGGTGCGTTTTAAACATACACAATGCGTTCATTCCTTTTTTATTCCTCTTCCATTATATTTATTTTCAGGTTCTTATTAACATTGTTAAAAAAGCAAATGCAAAAATAAAAATTGTAGAAACAAACATTAATTATAAGAAACAAAAATTTAGACCGCACAAATTTGTTCATACCCCATTTACTCAAATGGCGAAAGACCAAATAAAAATATTACAGAAGTTCGAACATGCGAGAAATACAGTCTACTGAAATAACAATTCTCATTCTGCCCGGGGGTGCAGGAGAGAAAAAATACTCAATCATTTTGCATTTATATCGCTCTTACGAATATTGGGTCTGTTCGTTTTGGCTACACTTTTCTACACTTCTTACGCTTTTTGAGGACTTTCTATTACTGTATATATTGAAATTGTAGAAAGTGTAGCTAAACCGAACAGACTATGTTTATTTCGAAAAATCTGCGCCTTCGCACAGCTGTTCGGACCTGCGTTTGATTGGCTAACTTCTACCTACCAGCGCTTTGGGTGGCAGAAGCGAGAACCGCCTATTTGCCTCATTGTCTGAGTCACTCCCCACCCTAGGACTTTTCAGACCTGTATGCAAGACCGTGGGCCGCCTATAAGAACTGTTCTTCTATGTAGTACGTTTGAATTCGTTGCTTTGGGGTTATCAGAGAGGAAAATGTATGTTAATGATCTAGAGACCATTCCGGTCAGCAGGTCAATGAAGCAATTGGACGCACCATTAATGAAATTAGTCCTCAATTATGCCAAAAAGTTATTGAAAATTTCGTCAAAACAGAGAACGTTTGCAAACAAGGACGACGCGACCATTTATCGGATATTGTGTTCCACACATAACCTCCATGTGTGTACCTTATATTAAATAAAAAACATTCGTACTATTCGAATAAATAATACGGTTTATTAATATATTAAAATGTCAGGTCATTTTGAGATACCCTATAGATATACGGCAAATTTAGAAAAGTCTGCTCCCATTGCACAGCTATTCGGACGTGCGTTTGATTGGCTCACTTCTACGTAGCAGCGCTTCGGGTGGCAGAAGCGAGAACTGCCGTTTTGCCTCATTATCCGTGTCACTCTCCACCCGATAAGTTTCCAGACCTGTATCCAAGACTGTGGTCTCAACAGGTCTCACTTTTTCGTAAACTGGTCGCATATTTTCCATACATTCCCATTAATTAAATCGGTAACCTGTCTTCTTTCGGTAATATCGTTCTGCACACTATCCTGCAAACAATATTCATTTTTCGGGTCACTTTCTTCACAAATGCGGAAGCTGTACACGAGAAACTGAAATGGTAACGACGTTGCCTTATCCAATACAACCAATGTAGTCCAGGTAATAAGCATGAAAGTAAGCACTTTTTAGATATGAATGCGCAACATTGATCTAATGGTAATTGGATGTCGCTGAATCGAATGGCGCTAATAATTTTGTAACCCACTCCCGAGAAAATGTTTAAAAATGTTGTAAAACTGTTTACTCCGGAACCTAATAATTTTATCGAAAAATATGCCAAACAAAAGTTGTTTGGGACATAAAAGTACGCAAAAAAGTATTGAATATTCATCTCCGTATCTTCAAAAATAAGGGAGAAAAAAATGAAAAACCATTTAATTAGGGGACGAAAAATTTAAAAATATCAAATTCGTCAATATTTCGGGTTTTTTGTTAAACATTGCTTAAGAGTAAGAGTTAATCTGACTTTCTAGAGGTTTTAAAATTTTTTATTTATTGTATAAGCATTCAAAAATGACGACGAAACATTGACAAAATTACTGGTTGAGGATCACTGTCAAAAAGAGACGCACTATATGGCTATGGCTATATGCGCATGCGCGCAACGCACTCCAATGAGTATCTCGCGTACCTTACACTCCCAGTGGTGCTTCGGCAGCAAAGCGATTTTGTCCTGCAAACAAATTTTCATTCGTCTCATTCTCCCTCATTTTTGAAGATACGAAGACAAACGTTCAATACTTTATTGCCTACTTTCATGTCCTAAACAACTTTTGTTTGACATATTTATCGATAAAATTAATATGTTTCGAATTAAACGGTTTTTAAACATTTTGAAACACTTTCTCGGGAGTTCATTGCAAAATTATTATCGCCTTTTGATTCAGCGTCATCTAATTACCCTTCGATCAATTTTGCGTATTGATATCTAAAAAGTGTTTACGTTCGAATTTTTTACTGGACCAATGCGATCGAACGGAGCGTGACGTAAACTTAAAAATGTAATAACCAATGAACGAATGCGGCAATCTCCGTTCTCCTCCCGCCAGTATATTCAGAAAATATACCATAACGACTAGTGAAATTTTCGTTAATATCTATTCACCCCAATATTTGTCAGGAAGAACCTTAACGTCGCCCACGGTTTTCGAGAAACCGTGGAAAAAGTGGATTCGACATAATCTGCTTCAATGCCTTGGAACGCCGACGTTATTGACCTGGCAATAAATCTCGACAAATTTTCTTATTTTCTAATGTTATAATAAATACTCCTGATAATAAAAAGCTTATAAGCCTTGTTATAAACAATTACGCGGAAGTCGATTTTTGACATTTTAAACTTCCCAGTCCCCTTACGAAAAATATGGAGTAAAAAAACCCTGTATCTACTGCGTGAGGGTACAACTTATTGAGGTAAGTTAATAATAGTACACACGTCAATGTACCATTTTTTTAGTCAACGAATGATTTATTTCAGCTTTCAGCGCCACATCGATGAGAATAAGTAAAAATAGAATGCGTTATGTAGTCTATGCAAAAATAGGATGTTATGTAACCCAAACAAACCGCAAGTTGCATACACAGCTGCGTTGGTTTAATTTGTCGGTCGAAGATCGAATAAAATTTCCTTTTAATTTCGTTTTAAAACAATTAGTCGCCAAACATGTCGAAATGTGTATAAAATAACAATAAATGTACAAACATCCAAAATAGTGGCCACTTGGTTCGTCTTTGACGTAGGTAATTCGTTCCGTGGGGTCTATTTAGGGCTTTTTGTTTAGAGGTCATCGGAATCAATCTAGAAGTGGGCAGCATCCGGCAACACTACTGCACTCTACTTTCCCTGAACGTTCCGCTCAACAGTTCAAATTTTGCTATAGAAGCTTTTTAAATTCTTTATAAACAGTACGCATTTACTGTAAATGTGCAATTTTTAGTTTTTCATAAAAAAAATTCCCACTCTCTTACTGTAGATAGACACAATTTTTTTTATGAAAAAAGCATTCTCAATTATAGAAGTTAGAGTACACGAGTCCAAGCTCCGTAAGTGAGAGAAAAAAGCTCCCGCAAAATTGTAAAAAATGCAGATAAAAATGTCACCAACATTGTCGCTCGTTAACAGGTGCCCGACGAGTGCAATAATAGCCAGACCACAAAGTGAACGTGACCGCGACAACCCATCAACCTTAAGGAATAAAAATTCAAAAGAAGAAATGAACGGCCTAATTCATCTATGCAAATAACCCTAAATCTGCTCTGCGAAACGTAGCTGTTGTAAAACGAATGTAAACCATCAGTAATGAGGTTGGTATTTTTTTAATTTATCAATTATATTGTACTATACATAAGCCGGTAACGAAATACGCTATAAAAGTATTACAAATTTGTATTCTATGTGCCTAGTTCTAAGTTTCGCTAAAAACACAGAAATAACGTTTAAGTTTTATACCCTCTTCATACTTTAGGTTATACCCGTTTTTTAATTGCATACTCATGGAGACTAGATACAGGAGCCTAAACTCCAATGGGGAAACGATAAAAAAAAGCGTGACCAAAAATGAAGCCAACAAGGATGGCGCTGCGATCGCGCGAAGGATTGCGATGCTTCACTCGACACAGACCGTACGCGGGTTTGAGACGTTACTACCCGGGAAAAAAGTTCATATCTGAATATATCTGAATGTATCTGAATCATATCTGTAGAATCAGATATGATCAGACAAGAAAAATGGCCAGGTCTGATCATGTAATGTCATGACAGATCATGTATGCTTATATCTGAGCATGTATGATCATATCAGAGCCATTTTTATAATTTCGAGAGTAGACCCGTCCATAGTAAAAGTATTATTATATTATTATTATGGTATTTATTATATTATTAAGTATTATTATATTATTATTAGGGTATTATTATTAGGGTATTACAAAAAGGCTTACCTTTTTCGCTTTAGAAATAGATTTTTTCCACGTGAAAATTACGAAAACAAAATTCAATGGGACGTCAAATTCGCGTTCGGTCTGTTGTCGAGTGAAGCTAGCACCGCAACCCTTCGCAGGATCGTAGACAATTCCTGTTGCCTTCAATTTCGGGCATCACTTAAAATGCCGAGTTTAGGCTCCTGTATCTAGTCCCCATGTGCATACTTCTGACTAATATCGAAACCGAGTTGAGGTTATGTTCCTGCCGAAATAACATATGCATATATGTATAACACATCGAATGCGATGTTTTATGGACGCCTTGAAGTACGAAGTTTGGACACTTGTACTCCAACCTCCATAGCATCCTTTCAAGAGCGACTGATGCCTCCATTGAGATGTGCTTCGCTCCTAAAAGCCGTCGTCGTTCCATAAACCGATCTTGAACCTTCCTTCGAGGAGGGAGGCACATTTTGGTGAATTTGACTGACCTGCGGTGGTAGAACCACTAGGGACTGATTTCAGACGGATCTCTGGTGCAGCCATATTGTTTTAGGAATGTTATACAAAACAACCGGATTTGAAAACGTGTACGGTGGCGTTTGGCGTAGCATTCAATATATATTAATAATGCAAAAACAAATGAGTATCCATTATTCAGAACGAGAAAAGCTGATTTTCACTTATCTCATTCCAGAATCAAAAGCTGCATCAACGAAGAAGTGGGTAGATCACGTTTGTTAATTTTCGTTAAGGGAGATTTAACTACTGGTATTAGAATTTTACGCGCAGCACTTTTACTGAATCCGAACCGTTATCGAAAAGGGAGACATTATCTAAATTGTTAAAAAATCGTTATCCAACATACACGATGCTTATAAACACACTTTTAGAGGTTATGTTCCTTCTGTTCCATACACTGTTATCTGAGTGAAGTCTTTTATGAAGGTTAGAGTAGTAGTAGTAGAAGTAGTTCTTAGCGCTAGTTGTCCCACTCTGCTACACCAGGCTACACCTCCCTTAAGGAGTTTCGACACCAAAATCGAAATGCTTGTAAGCGATTGAAATTTCTATCACCGAGTGGTGGATTCACGATGCATTGACTCTCCAAAAATGAATCCGTTTCACAACATAGTTTCGGAGATTTTAAATGTACAAGTGGCACCCTTATTCTTTTGGTTCACATGGCACCTCGTAAACACTAGTTATAAGGCTGCAGGGGCTATAATAATACTTCGATATAAAGAAAAAAATCCGAGCAAACCGTAATTATAGTATTGGGAATGTCGTGTCAAAAAATTAAGGGGTAACACCACTGAAAAATTTCCAAAAAAATGATTTGTTTTCAATTGGCTTAAGAGATGCTTTGAACCATCTAGAATGAGGGGAAAAAGTTTGGTTTCTGTAAAATAAAGGTCTGCAGGCCCGTGTGGGTCTGCGGTGGCACTGGCTGGCCCGTGTGCGAGACGTCGACCGTTTTTCTCGGAACATAATTTTTCAAAACGGCACGCAGAATAACACCAACATTTTTCATTCTATTCACTCCAAATTTTGAGCACATCTTCAAAATAACATTCCGAAGAGAAATACGTACGGGATTTTCCATGAGTTAATTATAACATTAGTTATTAATAAAAGATTGTCCTTTTTTTGTCGAAAATTTACTTTTTACTTTAAATACTTGCCAATTACACGAAAATTCATTTTTTGCAAATCCCCTTCGTATTTTTCTAGCTATACTCATGTAAATTAATACATTTTTTTCTATTTTTTCATAATTCAAATTTTGGTCATTCGTACTGCATGCAAAGATCGCAGAGCGTCTCAAATTCGACATGCCTCGCGAGAATGGCTCCAGACTCACCATTCTGTATAATTTTTTGACATACATTTTCTTTTGTTCATTTGAAGATATGACTAATAACAGCCTTTCATATTATTATCCTCTTACTTGCCCTTCCACGCAAAATAAAAATCGCGAAAAGTCACTTAATTTTAGACGTTTACAGTGGTATAAGCCCTTAAGCGGTTTTTCTACTTCATTAATTAAGAGTACTCGAAAAATGATGTAAATTTTGAGCCCGAACGGTTTGTTTTCGGGCATTAACGAAACTTGTAGGTTAAGGGGTCTTCACACTTTAGACGCTAAAAAGGCCATTTTCATGAATTTTTTTGATAGGTTTATATTATAGATATTGATATAAAAGTTGTTACACTTAATAAACACACTATCGAAATACACTAAATTTTTTTTTATGTATTTACGTAACCCAAACACACTTCAAACGCGTTTTTCTCGAAACAACGTTTTTCGACGGCTTGTTGATAAAATTTTCGAAATTACTGAACCGATCCCTATGAAATGTTAACCACATATTCTTGACAACTATAGCCATAGGGCATATCAAAGATTTTTTTTAATTTTGATATTTACTATTTTTTGCCAAAAACGGTGATAAAACACGTTTTTTTTTGTTTTTTCGAAAAATGTCCGCTATTTTGTTATTTTTGCATATATCAAGAATCGTTTGATATGCGCTTTAGTGATTATCATACTGAGTCTAAAAACGTTTGATTTTTTGTTTGGGATGATCCATCTCCGAGATTTCATCAACAGCGCAGACCTACAAGTTATTGAAGACGTTTTTTCAACTACCATTTTCTTCTACAAATAGTGACTTGAATAAAGAATTTTTTTCTTTAATGTATTTTGAAAGTGTATTTCCTAAGTGTAACAACTGTTACATCAATATCTATAATATGAACCTATCAAACAAATTCATGAAAATAGCCTTTTTAGCGTCTAAAGTGAGAAGACCCCTTAAGGTATTCCTTTCACGAACCCGAATATTCAACAATTAACGAATTTTTGTCTATAATCAAGTGAAAATACACCAAAACAAATCCATCTTGCTGCATAAAGAGTCGCGACGTGTTCGTCGGTGAGACAGTGGTGCTCATGTTCGTTGGTGAGACGGTAATATTTTTCGTTATTACTTGGCGTCGAGACGCTGCCGCGTCTCTTGATCCCACTGTACTGATCAAATTTCATGCCAACTTACCGAACTTTTAACGAAAAATGACGACTCTAAAAATCATCTTGTTTATGCAACGCTTTATGGAGATACGTGCACACTAGGCACATTGCTATCTAATAATTTATATACTAAATAACTCTAGATGCCTGATCTAAACTGTTCACGCATGTAAACAATTTCAGAGAATTCGTAACCACAATAAAAACCGGGGTTAACCGAATGTTTAAAACAAATATTAAGGCCTTAGGCCACAATAACGGGTATAAAATCATGTGCGAATTTAACCATTTTTTTCGTATGAAAAAGTGATTGACTCATAAAATTGATTTCAGGTCTATTTAGTATGAATATTAAGCTGTTAGAAAAAATATATATATATATATTTTTTGGATGTAGAAAATGGTCGACTACTAATATTTTCTTTTGTTATCTTTTTTTAGGCACTCCGCGGCGTGATATTTAGCATCCACAATTTTTTACCTAGAACAAAAAACAAAAATTCTGGTCAATCTACATTAGAATACCTCGAGAAGTACGGACGGAATTTAAAAAATATTGTTTTCTTCAAAAGTTGTGGGTATTTGAACGTAAGAAATCAATTTTCAGTGAAAAATTTCGCATAAAACTGCTCATAAAATGAAAAGTTTTCGATTAATCAGAAATTCCGTACGTACTTCTCTGCGAAATGCAATTAGGAACATAACTTTTAAATTTGAAGTAAATTGAGTGAAAATTGTTGAAGTTATTTGCCACGACAATTGGAAAAAAGCTGTTTCGAGAAAAACACGTTTAAAGTTTTGGGTACTCTCTGGCCGTGCCAGAGGTGGGCTTACGTTATACGCTCAAAGTCGGTGAAAAAAATGTTCTTCCTATAAATCGAATAGTAACTAATTCGTATGATGATGAAGCACCGTTTTTGCGAAAAAAAATTGATTTTTTGAAAATTCTACTGTGGCCTACCCCTTAAATGAATCACATTTTCTAATATTTTATAGTATTGTAACAATCTCATATATCGGTGGCACTCCACGTTCAGACATTTATTTGGATCAACCGATATGTTTTTTTGACTCAATCGGTTTTTTTTGTCAGTGTCCTAATATATTTTTTTAAAGAACATAACGTCGGTATAACAAAACCTCGATATAACGAACTTCCCTTGAGACTCGTTATATCGAGGTTCGACTGTATTTCAGTATGAAAATCTCTTCTAAGTGAATTGAAAAAGTCGTTGAAAAAGTCTTTTTAAATCATTTCTATAGCACGTTAAACTGTTTTTTTAAATACATTTTTTTTTCAAACTTGAGAAAAGTTATAATTTCACGATTTTTTTCAGCTTTTTTTTAATTGACCCAGAAGAAAAATATTCGACAATTGGAAATTTTATTGTTTTTTTTTGCTTTAGTCAAGAATGACGTGCTGCATCTTTCCGCCGATTGTGGCCTGCAGTGACAAGACGCACATGGAATAGGCTGATAAATCTATAGTCATTATTTGTTTCATGTTGAATTTTTTTTTATACATTTCAAATATCCATGAAAAGATACCTCAATGTTTACTGGGCTCACTTGTTTTTAGACCTTCCAAAAAAAAACCGAAAAAACGTTTTTTTGGACCTTCTAATTCAGGCTCCCGCCTTACGGCCTTACGCCACAGTAACGGGTATAAAATCACGTGCGAATTTAACCATTTTTTTCGTATGAAAAAGTGATTCACTCATAAAATTAATTACAGATCTATTTAGTATGAATATCGGGCTGTTGGAAAATATATTTTTTTTTCCGATGTACAAAATGGCCGACTACTCGAAACTTCTCGGAATAGCTTTTGTCCACTTGGCGTGACAAATAACTTCAACAAATTTCACTCGATTTACTTCAAATTTAAAAGTTATGTTCCTAATTGCATTTCGCAGAGAAGTACGTACGGAATTTCTGATTAATCGAAAACTTTGCATTTTATGAGCAGTTTATGAGCAGTTATAACGAAATTTTTCACTGAAAATTCATTTATTAAGTTTAAATACCCACAACTTTTGAATAAAACAATATTTTTTAAATTCCGTACGTACTTCTCTAGATATTCTAATGTAGATTGACGAGAATTTTCGTTTTTTGTCCTCGGTAAAAAATTGTGGATGCTAAATGTCGCGCCGCGGAGCGCCTATAAAAAGATAACAAAAGAAAATATTGAATTCTTTTTGAAAAATTGGAAAGAAAACGACTTTTTTAATCCAAATTTCACAGAAATATTGCGTGAAATGCTGATTTTTTGTAAATGCGTGGCATTTTCTTAAATTTGCATTTTCTTCATTTTCATTACCGTAACATAGAACCTACATATGTTCTAACTGAAAAAATGTTTGAACTTTTTTGCAAATCGCCGATTCGCAGCTCCCACGGTGACCTTGCTGTAGCACTCTGCCACAGCTTCGTCATTTTGATGATGAATTAATTTAAAAAAATTATTTTGTATACTTAAATGTACTATTAAACTATACCTAAAGTTTGACAATTGTAGAATAATAATTTCTTAGTATAAAAAAAATCTCTCAATATTGCTTATTTTTTTCCTGTCTAAATGTATATCCCGCCATAAGGAAGAAAGAATCCTTATTCCTCAAGGAACATCCACAAACACGGGTGTTCCATGAAAGACGTCTGGCGCGCGACTTCGCGGCGTTCGGTCTAGTTCGAAGTTGACCGCGAGGGGCGCCACGCGAAAGAAAAGCTGGCGGTAGATAAGTTATTCGGTGTTCGACTGTATGCGCGTACAGTCAAGGCAGCCAACCAGTGTCTCCCTTTATCGAGTCTCTCGGGCGTGCGCGCAACGGGGCAGTTTGCCTGTGTGTGCGCTCATCCTATACAGTGGCGGTCTGTAGTAAAGCGACAGCGCGGACGGTGTCGGAGTCGCGCGGTGTGCAGCGTCGAGCGTTCAGTGTTGGATAGAGTTTCCTATCACTCGGTCGGGCTTGATCGTGCGCGCCCCTACACGCGTCATCGTCGCGTACAAAGATCCGCGAACGTTATTCCGGAGCGAAGAAAAAACACGCGCACGCACAAAGTGCAATAACAAAAGGGAAGCGCTGAAAATCGACAGAAAAACAAGCGCGATCGCGGATAACGCGTCTCGTGCGGTCACGTTGGAATCTCTCGAAGGAAAAAAATCGCAGCGGCCCGGTGTATCGAGACGGTGAAGAAAAGCCAAAAAAAACACACACGTTGCCGGTCGAGAATCCTTTGAAATTAGCGTGTACGAACGAATAAAAATAAAACCCGCAATATTGCCTCGCACGATAGAAAAGCGTTTTTATTTTCCCCACATCGTGACAAGTAGCTCGAACGATGACAAAAAGTTCGGCGGGCAGTTCGAATCCGACGAAATGAATTTTGGATCTTACTGAACGAAAAAGAAACACGTTAACGGTGTTCTCCATCGTTCTCTCCCTCTGTCTTCCTGCTCTGTGCACGAAAACATCCGAGTTTACTTTTGTACATCGTGACCTAAAGAAATGTGAGACGAGACAGAGAAAAGATCGTGCTCGGGAGAGCGCGCTTGCTCCCCCCCCGCGCGTCTTTGCGTGAGTGTGCGTCTCGATGCACGAACAACCTACTACGTAACGTGAACGGGAAGACGAAGGAAAAATGATTTTAATACCGCTCGGTTATGTGTTGTGACAGTGATAAATCTTTCGTGGCCCAAAGTTCGTGTACGTTACTGTAACTACAAGCACACGCGTATACATTCACACCGGCGTGCTGTCGCCGTAATCAAGGTACGATAATTCATCTTTTCTGTGATGCGTGCGTCAGTCGCACAATTTACGAGGCATTTTCGGAGCGCGCACGCGTTTTTTTTTCTTCTTTTTACTTGGCGAAAGAAGCGAGAGTGGGGGTAGAGTGTGTTTACGTATTATTACACGATATACTTGACCGTTATACACGGCGCCTTGGTGCGCGAGAAAACGGCAATGAACGGCAACAGCAGGCTACCGGTGCGCCGGTGCCTCGACCTTTCCTCATCGCATCTTTAATTATTTTCTGTTCTTACTATGTTCTTTCTACTATTATTATTACCATTACATGTTGTTGTTATTTCTGCGGTTGATGGGATTCATAAGTATACGGTCGGAGTAAAAGAATACCGAAATACGTGCGCAGACTTTGTCGAAACACGTACGCGTGGGTGTGTGTGCGCATGTGTAGATATAGGTATATATGGGATCTTCCACGCCAGTTCAGCTAGCCCGTGACCCTGACCATTTTTGGTTTTCCTGATTTTTTTTTGTAAAATTGTACCTCATGACAGGAATATCCACACCAATTTTTAGATTTTTATCTCTTCGCTTTTAGGACTTATAATTTTCCAAAAGATGTCGATTTCAGAAGTTTTGGAAACGTTTGAACGCTGACAACTCCTGAACTAATTGAGATATCGACAAATGGCACTATATCATTTTTTTGCATTTTGAAGCATACTTTCGTTAAAAAATATAAAAAGAACCATCTGTTATCAATGTCAATGTTTTTTGGCTTCTGAAGCGAAAACTATTTTTTTTTAAAGATGATCCTCTTTTTTTGATTTTTTCAAAATATTCTCTAAAATAGAGTGACCCATTCTATGATTTTTAAGACTAGTCTCATCGTGGGCCCCTTTTTCCTTCTATTCTTTTGCGAATTAATGATACTTTTTTTGAACGATTTTTATTATTTCAATGTCCAATAATGCTATTAAGCGGCCAGTCCACTTTGGAGCCACGAAAAAGGCTATTTTCGCGATTTTTTTGAGGATTTTATAAAATATATAAATATAAAAGTTGTTGGGCTTGATAAATAGTCTTGAAATACATTTTTTTTTAATTAATTCATTTTTATTCATTTTTAAGTACAAAAACTATAGTTTAACGTAACGCCTCAAAAATAGGTGGGCTAGGCAGCTCCATCACAACTCGGCAACGTCTTGTCTGGAACAAAAAATCAAAGTCCATTAGATTCAGTATGACACCAGCTACAAAATGACCCTCGGATATAAAGTTTTATCAAAAAATAAAAAAATGGCAGATAAAAAACGAAAAAAAGTAAAAAAAACCCGTTTTTCGCAGTTTTTCGCAAAAAAACGAATAAAAACCGAAGTTTTAAAACCATCGAGGGTCATCTTGTTGCGAATCATGTTTACAATATGTGGTTCAAATTTCAAGAGAATCGGTTTATAAGTTTTAGAGATACGATGGAGCTAGATTTTGAAAACGTTGTTTCGAGAAAAACGCGTTTGAAGTGTATACTGTGAAAAACTCTTACCTAAACTCAATCGGCAATTCCTGCACCATACAAAATCCCTTCTGATTGCTCATCATCGTCGATTTCTTCAAGTCTTGCTTGCTTTCGATTTTTTGAAATTTTCAAAGTGGCCCCTTAATGATTTTGTGATTCTCAATTCGGCTTCGACAGGCCTGAAACGGTTTATTTTTCATTTGTGCTGAATTTAACAAAACATTTTTTTTTCATTCGAAATCACTTTTTTTGTTATCAGCGTTTAAGGCGGGATATAGATTTAGACAGGAAAAAATAAACAATATTGAGGGATTTTTCAAACTAAAAAATAATTATTCTACAATTATCAAACTTTCGGTATACTTAATAGTATATTTAAGTAGACGAAAGAATTTTTTTTAATCCATTCATCATCACAATGGCGGGGATGTGGCAGTGTTACAGCAAGGTCGCCGCGGGAGTTGCGAAGCGGCGTGCAGTCTAGCTTCCCGTAGACTTTGATTTGCAATAAAGATCCAACATTTTTTCAGTTAGAACATGTATAGTTTCTATGTGACAGTAATCAAAATGAAGAAAATGCAAATTTGCATTTTCTGCATATCTTTAAATGATAGATCTATATATGAGGCATTCCACGTCACTTCAGCCAGTAAAAAAAAACACAAATAATTTTGAAAAATCGAGTTACTTCATTGAAAAATATTCACCGAGTGTCGACATTTTCTAAAAATTTCTGACGTTTTTTCTCATTGATTACCATTTTTTAATATTTTTCCATTCAAATGGCTGTATCTTTGGCAGGATTTGACGTATTTACATTCGTAAAAACGAAAAGTTGCGGCTTTTTATGGTATTACGGAAAAAAATTAATTTAGATTTTATTGAGCAAGTCGAACGTCCGTTTCAGAGCAAAATATGCAAAAATATTTTTTTTCTCAAGGAAAGACACTCGCTATTTTTTTTTTTTATTTCCCCGAATTGTGGTTACGAAAAACGGATTTTTGGTATTTTTCATATTATGGGATTCCTAAACACCGTGAAGTAACAGCTATTTTTATTTTTTTTTATTTTTTTATTAATATTCGATTGAAGAGTGTGGAGCACTCCAAGGCTCCAATACATATGACATATATGTCATATGTATTTCAAAAACCTAGTACACATACAGTGAGTGCTCCACACTCTTCAATCGAATATTCATAAAAAAATAATAAAAAATAAAAATAGCTGTTACTTCACGGTGTTTAGGAATCCCATAATAAAAAAAAACACCAAAAACCTTTTTTTTCGTATTCACGATTCGGAGAACTTCTTAAAAATAAAATAACGAGTGTCTTTCCTCGAGAAAAAAAATATTTTTACATATTTTGCCCTGAAACGGACGTTCGACTTGCTGAATAAAATCTAAATTAATTTTTTTCTGGAACGCTAGAAAAAGACGCACATTTTCGTTTTTACGAATGTAAATACGTCAAATCCTGCCGAAGATACAGCCATTTGAATGGAAACATATTAAAAAATGGTAATCAACGAGAAAAAACGTCAGAATTTTTTTTAAAATGTCGACATTCGGTGAATATTTTTCAATAAAGTGACTCGATTTTTCAAAATTATTTGTGGATTTTTTTTTACTGGCTGAAGTGACGTGGTATGCCTCATAGATCTATCGTTAAAAGAGAAAAGGAGAAAATCAATTTATTGATCGTTGTAAATGTATATCCCGCTTTAATGTTTGGAGTATGTTACTGCTACCATTCGCCCAGCCGACTCTTAGGAGTTGTAGCTCCTAACCAGCTCCTAAAAGCAATTTTAGGAATTTTTTAATCAAACTTTCAGGCAATATAGCTAAAAGGTGATACTATCGAAAAAAAATTTTTCTCGAAAATGCAATTTTTTACCCACTTTAGGTAGATGTAGCCCGTTAAGGCCTTATATACCTTTGGATGGTCGGAAAACAATGTTTTTTCGGAGTTTTTTGTTTTAAATGCTAATAAAGCAATCCAAATGAGGATTGGAGAGTTTATTTTATATATCGGTAGGTACTGAAAATAAATTTAAAAATAATTAACGAAATCGCGTCCCAGTGGCCGGTAGAAAGAAAACGCCTTTTATTAGGCTCCCACGGGCGGGCTCGTTGGAGACGCACATGGGCGGCTAGAAAAAAATCGTAATCTACATGAATTTTGCTTGCGACGTACACATCATTATCACAAAATATCGATTTTTGTGAATTTGACACCATTTTGAAAATAAAAATCACATTTTCGACCAAAAAAGCCCTTAATTTGTTTATAAAAACCGTAATTGTTGACAGATCGAAAAAACCGCACTTCGCTAGAAAATATATCTAAACTACAGTTGAAATTTGAAGTCAATCGGTTGAAAGGTGTAGGAGCTACGAGTCCACCCGATTTTTAAATCATGATTAAAAAAAACGCGCTTAAAGTTTTGAAACCATTTTTCTTCGTACCATATCATTCTTGGAATGTCTACACATATCAACCGTATCATTCTTGGGATGTTTATACATCATTAAGGCGAAGAAGAAGATGTACGAGTGACATATGAGTGTGAGAGAGATAGCTGAAATTTTTTAACAGAGATTTTTCAGAGATTAATAATATTTAGGGCAAAAGGAAATCATCGAGCTCTGCGTCAGGGAATTCTACAGAGCCTAATGCTTTGTTTTTCTTAAAAAATTCAACCATCTACGAGAAAATAGGAAAATAATTTTTTTTCGATGTACAAAATGGCCGACTACTCGAACCTTCTCGAGACAGTTTTTTCCCAATTGGCGTGACAAATAACTTCAACAATTTTCACTCGATTTACTTCAAATTTAAAAGTTATGTTCCTAATTGCATTTCGCAAAGAAGTACGTACGGAATTTCTGATGAATCGAAAACTTTACATTTTATGAGCAGTTTATGAGCAGTTATAAAGAAATTTTTCACTGAAAATTCATTTCTCAAGTTCAAATACCTACAACTTTTGAATAAAACAATATTTTTTTAATTCCGTACGTACTTCTCTAGGTATTCTATTGTAGATTGACGAGAATTTTTGTTTTTTGTTCTAGGTAAAAAATTGTGGATTCTAAATGTCACGCCGCGGAGCGCCTAAAAAAAAGATAAGAAAAGAAAATATTAGTAGTCGGTCATTTTGTATATCGCAAAAAAAATATATATATTTTCTAACAGCTTGATATTCACACTAAATAGATGTGTAATTCATTTTTTGAGTAAATCACTTTTTCACACGAAAAAAAATGGTTAAATTCGCACATGATTTTCTACTCGTTATTGTGGCCTAACCCCTTAAGCAGCCTTGTGCATGGCCAATACTCGGAGCGGTGACCAGTGACCGAAAGACCAATACTTCTGAAAACTTGGGTGCAGTAGGTAGTTGACTAAGTCTGTGCGCCAGAGGATCAGATGAATATGAAGTTTGCAGTTAGAGTGCAACGAAAATTAGTTCTCAAAATTATAAAAAAAAATGTTTTGCCGATTCAGGCTGTCAAAGTCACTGAAATGTTTTTACGAATCTCATTGGAGATTAACGATTTCAATTTGCCAAAAAAATGGCTTCGGATAATGATGAAAATATAGGAATGAAAAATGAGCAAAAAAATTCGTCGCGTTCCAACGATGCAAACTTCAACGTTATGCAGTTAGATTAGCAAAATAATGGTATTGAAGTTTGCATCGCTGGAACGGAACGAAAATTCATATTTTGATTTACTTATTTCTATTACGATACTACATCTTTTTGCAAATTTCAGTTGGAGGTCTCCCAACAAGCATCTTGAAAAATAGTTGAGGGATGTTGGTAGCTAAAAGCTGCTAAAAGAAACTGGGGAAAAAAAAATATTTTCGTTGCACTTCAACGGTGCAAACTTGAGTCCCATAGCGATTGGCGGGTAGGGGGTGATAGGAAAGGGTTCAATTGGGACGGGTAATACGAGGAAAATCCGCAAGTGTGAGTTGGAACACAAGAAATCCATGATATTGAAGTTTGCATCGTTGCAACGCAACGAAAGTCCAGTAGTTTGATCTTTTTTTTTTATCAATTGGGGCTACGAAAAACACTCGAATATTTTTTAGGGTCCTCGTGAGAAATCTGAAGCCCAAATTTGCTGGATAAGATTTTCGGTGATTCAAGAACATGAGGAAATGAACATTTTTGAATCATTTTTCGTTGCATTCCAACAATGCAAACTTCAACATCGTAAAAATACAGTAGTCCTGCCAAGTTTGACTTTTTTTTGTTACGAAATATTGATAAACAATGAAGTTGGTATTATTATTACATAGTGCTGCCCTTGCTGCATCGTCATCGGTGTAGGTGGTTGTGGCAACTAGAGTGATCTCAAATAATAAATACAAAAATATACTAATGGCATAACAATAAAACTTTCGAATGACCGGACACTTTTTTCTTACTTTGAAAATTCCAAAAAATAGCAAGCTGTAGAAAAATAAATGTTAATTCTCGAAAAAAAAACAAAAAGAAACAAAAAACAAACTTCACTAATTAGTTATTAACAAATGGATATTCGTATCGAAAAATCACTCGGTCCATCCATTATTGGAATTTATACAAAATCTTTGTTGCAATTTAAAGTTGAGGCCCTGGGCTATAAACCTATAAAATAATCGTTCCTTTGTTCATTTCAAGCTCATGCAGACTCGTTGAAGCTGCCTGCGCCGGAGCCAGGTCCCTAATTCAGATTTTGAATAATTTTTTGTTTGTTTAAAGACGTGCAAAGCTATGGATAATAATAATTAATGATGAAGGAATCTTTTTTTTAAGCTGGAGATATATAATCTCTTAAAAATTCAATTATACGAAAATAATAGTGCTGCGGCTAGAAACGTTGGCGAAAATGCAATACGTTAAGTCGGGATATACATTTAGACGGGAGAAAATTAAGTAATTTTGAGGGATTTTTTAAACAAAGAAATAATTATTCTACATTGATCAAACTGTATATATACTTTAATAGTATATTTGAGGATACAAAACAATTTTTTTTATTCATTTATAATCAAAATAGCGGAGCTGTGGCCGAGTAGACTCTGATTTATTAAAAAGTAAAATTTGGATTAAAAAAAGTAGTTTTTTTCCTAATTTTTCAAAAAAAATCCTTGTCATGTGAAGGTAGCCATGTTATCAATATTTTTACCAAGTTTCAACTCAATCGGCTTGATAGTTTTTGAGTAATCCTGCACGCCAATTTCGAAATTGCAGTTTTGAGAAAAAAAACGTTTGAAGTTTACGCCCGCTCCGAATCCGAGCGGTGAGGCACAGCGTTGACTGGCTTTAAGGCGTTAGGCCGCAGTAACGGGTATAAAATCATGTGCGAATTTAACAATTTTTTTTTCGTATAAAAAGGTGATTCACTCATAAAATTAATTTCACATCTATTTAGTATGAATATCAAGCTGTTAAATTTTTTTTCTTTCGATGTACAAAATGGCCAACGACTAATATTTTCTTTTGTTATCTTTATTTAAGCGCTCCGCGGCGTGACGTTTAACATCCACAATTTTTGACCTAGAACAAGAAACAAAAATTCTCGTCAATCTACATTAGAATACCTAGAAAAGTACGTACGGAATTTAAAAAATATTGTCTTATTCAAAAGTTGTAGGTATTTGAACGTAAGAAATCAATTTTCAGTAAACAATTTCGTTATAACTACGCAAAAAATGAAAAGTTTTCGATTAATCAGAAATTACGTACGTACTTCTCTGCGAAATGCAATTAGGAACATAACTTTTAAATTTTAAGTAAATCGAGTGAAAATTGTTGAAGTTATTTGTCACGCCAATTGGAAAAAAGCTGTTTCGAGAAGTTTCGAGTAGTCGGCGATTTTGTACATCGACAAAAAAATTCTAACAGCTTGATATTCATACTAAATAGATGTGTAATTAATTTCATGAGTGAATTACTTTTTCATACGACATTTTTTTAAGGCGTTACCCCCACTTGTAGCGCAAAAAAGGCCTTTTTCATGATTTTTTTTAAAGAAAACTACAAAACTTTTTTAATCGATCAATATACCATCTTAAAGAACACATCTTGAAGAACTTTCAGTAATTTTTTTATTGAAAAATATTACTTTGTTTAGTGGCAAATGGCCGTCAATGAAATAATGTTTTTTTTTTTATATACACCGCAAACGGTGACCAACATTGCGGCGAAGTGGATCATCTAAAAAAAAATGCGGATGGATTTAGTCAAATATAAGTATAAATTAGTCTTTAATCGAAGGATTTTAAAAAATATTCATTTTTCACAAAATGGCGGGCAGTCAAAGTTAATGGTTCGATTTTAACGAAAAAAAACGGCCGTTTTTTGGCTATAAAACGGCCATTTTTTTTTTTTCGAAAAAAAAAAAATCGAACGATTAAAGACTACATTTTTATGTATTAAATAAGCCTGCAAAATTTCAAGAAGATCGGTTCATTAGTGTTCGAGTAATCTTGGTCACCGACTTCAGAAATGCCATTTTGAGAAAAACGCGTTTAAAGTTTCAGTTTCAGTTTACACGAAGAAAATATTTTTTTTTGTAAACTTACATAGAGTCATCTATTCCGGGCCCATACAGAAGTATGGGCCCGGATACTTATACTTCAAAAAAATGCAATAAAAAAAATCGATTTTTTCAAAATCGCAAGTGGGGGTAACCCCTTAATTCGCACATGATTTTATACCCGTTACTGTTGCCTAACACCTTAACGTTTGAAGATTTTCGTACTTCGATTTTAAACTTTGAGAAAATATTCTGCATATACAGTTCTATCGTTGATAGAAAATAAATAACTCGATGTTTTTTATCATTGTAAATGTATATCTCGCCTTAAGCGGTTATCCAAAGCCAGGAGGCCCAAAAAGATCGAATTTTCAAAAAAAATTCTTGAGAATACCTTTAAATCTATTAACATAAAAATTTGTACACATATTATGATAACTTTTAACTATATTATAACATTTTTTATTTGTAAAAATAATTATTTTGAAAGCTGCTATAGCTGATCTCCGGAAGTACCTTAAAAAAAGCGTCTTGCGGTGAGCACGATATCTCTGGACTGGATCATCTGAAATGAAATAACCAAAAATATTTCATTAATATAATGGATTATCTTTTATTTGATCGAAGGAATAAGCAAAATAATTTTTGACAAAATGGCGGCTTCTAAAAAAAAAAATCGATTTTTGACAAAAATTTAGGCCTTAAATTGTTTATAAAATGGAAAATATTTATCGGTGAAAGAAAACCTTCGATTAATTACTAAAAAATATACTTGAAAAGATAGTGTTAAAATTTTAGACTGATCGGTTCAGCCGTTTCCGAGAAATCTTGCTCACCGACTTTAAAAACACAGTTTTGAGAAAAACGCGTTTAAAGTTTCAAAATCACTTTCGAACGCTTTGACACGTCATTACAGATGTGCGTGTAACGTCGAGAATATTCGCCGGATCGACAAGAAATTTTCTGTGTGTGTACTTAAATATACATACATTACGAAGAAAAATCGATTTTTCGAAAATTTTCACTGTATATAACTCCTTAAAGGAAGGCAAAAAAAATTTGAAGCGATACGGGTGGCTTTTCTCTTCAAATGTTCGAGCTGTTCGCAGCACGTTTTCCCCCTTTCTGCGCGGGGGCAAAATTAATTCTGCACGCGAATAAAGCCTAACGGAAACATCGAGACACGAGGGAAACACGCCGCAGATCTTTCTCTTTGCCTCGTTCTCGAGACGGAAAATACGAAGCGTTAACGCAAAGCCGGAATATCCAGCGGCGCAATAATTTATGAATCCTTCGGATGGATAGGAGGCGCAAAGTCGAGCCGCAACTGCGAACAAAAAAATCAGAAAATTGGTGCACTGCATTCTTTCTTGGTCTGCGCAACGTACTAATCAGAAAAAAAAACCTGTTCCGGACGCGCACGTAATAATGTAGCCTGGAACGCTCCATATGTAATAAAGAAGACGAGCTCTGACGTGCGTACATGTGTACAGGGGGAGTCAAAATAAATCGGGCACCTTTTGCCGCGTAATGTTGGACAACTTGTGCCGACATGTAACTATTCTGCTGATTCATTTTTGTTTCTCAGTGAGTTAGAACTCGGGAAATCGTTCGCAAGAAAATACGAGAAAAAAAATTAGTCAACAAATCGTAGTTTGGTATGGTATTCAAGTTTGCATCCGGTGGCCAGCACGCCAACCACCAGACCAACGCACCGGGTTTACGCAACGTATTTTTTTTTCTGCCTTGCCGAATTTTTTTCGCTCATTCAGGCTACGAAAGTCACTGAAACATTTTTGAGGTTCCTCGCCCAAAATTGATAACCAAAACATGCGAAACAAAGATTTTAGATGATTGTAAAAATAAAGAAATTAAAAAATGAGGAAGCATTTTATGCGGCTTGAGGTGCTCTACAAGATGGTTGAAAAAAATGGGCCATTCCATTTTAAAAAAGTGGTGTTGACCTTGACGTAGCTTCAGCGCCTCCACCGATAAAAAAATAGGGTGGTCTAGTATGACGGCCTTCTCGACACTGAAACTTTCGACTGAAACATTTTTGGATATGATCACTAGTTTGAGTGTTATTGCTCTGCAACACATTATGTGCCCACCCTGTACACACACACACACACACACACACACACACACACACACACACACACACACACACACACACACACACACACACACACGCGCGCGCGCGCGCACGCACACAGGCACACACACACAGGGTGGGCATATAAAGTGTTACAGAGCATAACAATAAAAATGTTTCAGACAAAAGTTTCAAATATAAAATAAAAATATTCGTACTTTTCAAATAAATAATAAGTACTGTTGTGTGTGTTGTTATTTTATATATATATATATATATATATATATATATATATATATATATATATATATATATATATATATATTATTTGAAAAGTACGAATATTTTTATTTTAATATAGGGTACAAACATGGGGGTTATGTGTGGATCACGATAAATGGCCACCTCGTCGCTGGTTGCAAATACTAAATTTTTGACAACATTTTCAATGACATTTTGACATACTCGCGGACTCAATTCATTAATGGTCCGTCCAATTGCTTCCTTGAGCTTCGGAATGGTCTGTGGATCATTGGCAGACACTTTTCCTTACGAACCCCCCCCCCCCCCCCCAAGTCCAATGGCGTCAAATCCCACGGTCTTGGTGGCCAATTCACATCGCCACGGTGCGAGATAACACGACCATGAAACTTCGTCTGCAATAACTATGCAGTAAGGATGCAGCAAATAACAAGTTCTATGCGTTGCTCGATCGTGTGTTTCTCCATGACTAAACCTCAATACTTCGTGATGCCAGTTGTCAAACTCTATGTTTGCCACAAAAAGATGGCGCGCAATTCACAATGTCAGGTCATAGCATGTGTGTGTGTGTGTGTGTGTGTGCGTGTGTGTGCGTGTAAAGGAGTTCATACATGTAGGACATATAGGAACATTTTCCACATGTGAGGACGGCCCTGAAATTTTTTCAGACACAAATGTAAAAATCGTTGCTGGTACCCATTTTCACAATTTTGTACAGGGGTTATTATGACGATTTTGAAGTTTGCAACGCTGGACTACAACGTCATTTTTCTTTCTTTCTAATTGCATTTTCTTCGCCCGATCGAAGCGACGTTAAACAGTTTTCAACACCCTCGTTAGAGACCTACAACCTAACTAATTTTTCTGTTTCGTTAAAGGAATTTTGTTTGTTTATTTTTAAATATTTGTTGGTTTCTTTTTTAAAAATTTGATATATTTTTTATTGTTATGATTTTTTTCGGAGATTTAATATTGTGTCATTAATTTCTACGAACTTCCAAACCATTTACCCGTTTTTATCAATTTTGCATTTAAGTCTACCATGTTTTATGGAACAATTTAAATGTATTAATTCTGACGCCAGATTAGTAATCAGCGACCGCGAAAACCCCCGAGTACCGAATCTCATTCGATTCGAACTAATTTTTGCATTTTGGTCCGCCATATTGGATCCGCCATTTCCAATTTCTGCATTTTGAGGGCAGATTCGTAATCAGCGACCGCGAAAACCCCCGAGTACCAAGTTTCATCCGATTCAAATCAATCTTTGCATTTTGTCCGCCATTTTGGATCCACCATTTTGAATTTATGCATTTTGAGAGCAGATACGTAATCAGCGACCTCGAAATTCCCGGGGTACCAAATTTCGTGAGAATCCACATACTTTTTTTTCCGCGTTTGGGGAACTCAGCGTTAAAATTGTCTTGCCGCTCAAGGGGTTAAGGGCAGGTGAATAAAGGGATAGACTTCCGAAAGGCCCACACCTCCGAACAGTTTAGACCTTCGTGTACTTGTGTATTTTGACTCGCTGATCACGAATATGATAGTGGAAATACCCGCAAAATTGATTTTCAAGATCAAAACTAAAAAAACGGGTTCTTGTAGTTTTTCTATTTTATTTTAACAAATGTTGATCGTAGAGGAAAATGTCTTCTACGAAAGTTGTAGCCCATCAAAAGACTGATTATTTATGTTCTATACAAATTTTGTCTAAAATCATTGTTTTCCAAGAAAAATGGGATAATACTTCAATGGGTATATTTTGCTAAACTCCATTAGTTTCGATGTTATCCACTTACGCACTTTACTGCATATGGGCCCAAATAAACCCGAATAAAAGAAAAACAAACAGCAATCAAAAGAAACCCAAACAAACTCGGGTATGTTGAATCGTGGGGTGTGTAGTTCACTGGGGTGGGTTTGTTGGGTATCTTGGATGGGCGTTGGATGCGTCGCTCTCTAACGCGTGCAATTCGTAAAAATAATCTCGCCGACCATCTTTGCAAATTTTTGTGGCGCCGCCGTGTAAAAAAATTAAACATAGATCCTTTCACAGAATTTATCGCCGATCTTAAAATTTGCTATCCCGGCAAAGCCACATAAGTTTTTCGTTTTTGTATTGCTTAACCTTCAATATTTTCCTATATAACACTAAAATCACAAAAAATAACAGAAAATCATATAACATACAAAAAAGACCAAAATGAAAAATACAAAAAAGCAAAAAAATAGACTACAATACAAAAAAACAAAAAAAAATATGCACTAGACTAAACTGTAACCTCTGCTTGGTAAAGTGCGTAAGTAGATAACATCGAAACTAATATTAGCAAAATATACTTATTGGAGTGTTATCCCATTTTTCTTCGAAAATAATGGTTTTAGACGAGACCTGTATGAAACATAAAATATCAGTCCCTTAATAGGTTACAACTTTCGTAGAAGACATTTTTCTCTAAGATCAACATTTGCTAAAATAAAATTTAAAAACTACAAGAAACCGTTTTTTCTTTAGTTGTGACCTTGAGAATAAAATTTTCGGGTATTTTCACTATCATATTCGTGGTCAGCGAGTCAAAATAAATAAGTACACGAAGTTCTAAATTATTCGGAGGTGTGGGCTTTTCGGAAGTACACCCGAAAAAAGTACAATCCGGGTCAAATTGACGTAGTGTGTCAAAGCCGTGGCCAAATATAAGTGTATCAAGGAAAGGTTGAAAAATTAAATCCTTCGATTGTGACTAAAGCTCCAACCTCCTAAAATCGCTATTTTCCCGCCCTCTATGAATTCCGAGTGAAGAGTGAAACTGCGAGAGATGTAAACAAAAACGGCTGCGCAGTTTGCCTCGCGGATCATCGGACTGGAAAAGAGTCTTTCCTGAAACAGTCTGTATGCGTATGGCGCGAAGGCGATTCGCGGACCTTCGCGCGGTCACTAATACCACTTTTACTATACTCAACACCAACGCTTGCCTTATCTCTTTCTCCTTCTCTCGTTTCACCGCTCACCCCCCTCAGCTCTCCCATCCTTTGTCTTTGTCTCACTCGCACCGGGGCAATTGGTCGCGGCGGTTGTCACCGTTGCGTACTCGCTGCTCTTCGCGTAGTCGTTGCTCCGCTCGCTTCACTCGCTGCTCTTCGTCCGTTCCTCCAGTAAGCCGCGAGCTAACGCGCCTCACTACGTGCCGCTTTGCCTGAACATCCTGGAATTACGTGCTTCCGGATTGGGAGAGAGACACCCCCCCCCCCATACTACACTTTTCATCCCCCCTCCTTCTACTCGTCACTTTTCTCGCTATCGCGCGACTCTCTCACACGCTTCCCCCACCCCTCGGAATCGCACTCTTTTTACCACCACCAGTCGATTCTCCAACGTGCGACGCTGCGTGCTATACTCTATCCACGCATCGTATTCCGTCAGTTCGCGACGAAAAATCGTCTCTGTACGCCGCTCGTCGCGACTTTGTGCCCACCGTCGTGTAATACAGCGATAAATTGCTTTCGACTAGTTTTTTTTCTTCTTCTTCCTTTTATTCATCGGCGCAGTCCCCGCTCGTCTGTGCAATTATCAATCGCTCGTAAACCGCGGCGGTTCAATAGCGCCAATCCCTCGCCAAACAAACACTGTCCCCATTAGGTCAGTTCTTTTTTTCTTCGCATTGTTCACTCACGCTTATGCGAGCTGGCGTCTTTTGGTACGCGCGCGCGCGTGTTTTCTTTTTCGCGTCGCTCCTCGTTTCATTCAAGGATAGACTCGCTGTGTGTACAGTCGCCGCGGAAAAGTAGATATTTTGAATAATCGCGTAACATTTCCTTGACAAGCTTTGTTTTTTCCGCGGTTTTTTTCCCCCCTCTTTGTCTCGAGTC
This sequence comes from Ophion slaviceki, assembly GCA_944452715.1. Classification (NCBI taxonomy): domain Eukaryota; kingdom Metazoa; phylum Arthropoda; class Insecta; order Hymenoptera; family Ichneumonidae; genus Ophion; species Ophion slaviceki. The sequence goes on along the minus strand of OX101788.1, from coordinate 33,388,527 downwards.
GCACTTGCACGACAAATGTGAAGTGGCAGTTTATCGCGCACGCTCGTTGCGTGAACCATAGCGCTGCTTCGTTCACGAACGAATCTGACGTTACGAATACAGTTGAAATGTTTTGTTTTTTTTTTCACACATATTTTTTAAGGGGAGATATACACCTAGCCGGAAAAAGGTCATTTTGTGAATTTTTTCAAGGAAAACTATTTGAAATTTCGGATTGGGGTTTTAATTATCTAAAAGTATATACATTCAAAAATATGTTTAATTTTCTTTATTTGAAAATATCAAGAATATACAAGGATATTGTATGATCCTTGGAGCGTCGTAAAAAAATCTGCGTATACGGTACCCACTGGCGTTTCTTCAAAAATCATCTGAAAAAAAAACCAAAAAGATTATTAAATTAGATACTATAATCTAGTACTTGTCATAGCCGATTTTGAAAATATCGATTTATGACAAAATGGCGGACGTTTGAACATGAATAGTGACTTTTGGGACAAAAATTAGTTATTATTTTGCCTATAAAACAAAAACTAAGTAACGGAAAAAAAAATCCTATGACAAGTACTAGATAATGGTGTATAGAATAACCACAAAAAACCTCAAGGCTCATTGGTTTCCAATCGGTTCATTGGTTTTCGAGAAATTTTGGGTACCGATTTGAAAAACGTGGTTTTGAGAAAAACGCGTTTGAAAATTTGGGAATGAATAAATCATGAAATTTGTCAACTTACATGGGATCATCGATACCAGGCCCGTAGCGTAGGTCTTCTACGGTCGACGGAATGTTCATAGCTTCTAAATCCTCGACCTCGACCATCAAGGTGTATATCTCCCCTTAAGGCAGGATATACATTTAGACAGGAAGACAATAAGCAATATTGAGGGATTTTTTAAACTAAGAAATAATTACTCTACAATTATCAAACTTCAGGTATACTTTAATAGTATATTTAAGTATACGAAACAATTATTTTTAATTAATTCATCATCAAAATAGCGGAGCTGTGGCAGAGTATTACAGCAAGGTCTTTTATTTGAAAAAAAGTTCAGACATTTTTTCAGATAAAACATGTATAGTTTCTATGTGACGGTAATTAAAATGAAGAAAATGCAAATTTGAGAAAATGGCACGCATTTACAACAAAAAATCAACATTTCACGCAACATTTCTGTAAAATGTGGATGAAAAAAGTAGTTTTTTTTCCAATTTTTCAAAAACAATTTTCGGCAAGTAGAAGGTACCAATATTATCAATATTTTTACCAAGTTTCAACTCAATTGGCTTAATAGTTTTTGAGTAATCCTGCAAGCCAATGTCGATCATGCAATTTTGAGAAAAACGCGTTTGAAGTTCACGCCCCCTCCGAATCCGAGCGGTGAGGCACAGCGTTGACGGGCTGTAACGTTTGGAGTTTTTCGAATTTCGCTTCGAAACTTTGGGAAAATATTCTACATATATAGTTCTATCGTTTAAAGATGAAAAAAAAACGAAATTGATTCTTTGATCGTTGTAAATGTATATCCCGTCTTAAGGAACGGGGGAAGTCGTTACGTTCGCGTTATTTTGAAATTCGTGGTATTGGAATGCAATGGAAATTCATTTTTATTTCAATTGCCCACATTTTTTTATACAGATCTAGGCTATAAAAATGACCCTGGGGTTTTTGTGGATTCTCAGAAGATTTACATCCTCAATCTGGAAAAAAGATTTTGGATACTAAAAATGGTATTGAAGTTTACATCGTTGGACTGCAACGAACATATATTTTCTTTGTTTGGCCGATTTTTCGTTGATCATTCAGATTACGGAAATTAGTCAAACTTTTTCGGGGCCGGGTTGGAATTCCGAACTTTGAATGCTCCGACGGTTTAAAATTCCGAATTTTGATGTTCCGAAATTCAAGATGGGGCCGGTTTGAAATTCCGAACTTTGAATGATCAGAACGCTCGAAAGTCCGAAAGAATACTACCCCAAAAGGTCAAAACTCCGAAAGAATTTTACACGAAAGACGAAAACTTCGAAAATCTGAACACCGTGAAAGTAATTCGGCTATGGAAGTTTCAAAAGTTTCGAAATTTTCAATAAATCAACGAATTATTTCAAGAATTTTTATTTATTAAGAAGTGATTTTGCGTTAATTTTGAAATATTCGTTCGTCAAGATTCTGCCAGCGAAAGTCTACACAGTTGACTGTAAATGATGCAGAGCGTATAACATCGTCTAGACAAATTTCAAAATTGACGCAAAATCAATGAGTAAAAAAAAATTATTGAAATAATTCGTCGATTTATTGAAAATTTTGAAAGTTTTAATACTTCCATACATGAATTATTTTGACGGTGTTCAGATTTTCGGAGTTTTGAGCGTTCTGATCATTCAAAGTTCGGAATTTCAACCCGGCCCCACTTTTTCGAGGATCCGTATTAAAAATCTAGAATTAGAGATAATGAGAACAAAGAAACGAAGAAAATCTCGAAGAATTTTTGTTGCATTTCAACGATGGAAACTTCAGTACGATTACTAGAAATGGAAAAATTTAAAGGAATTTTTGATGCTTTTTGACGATGCGAACTTTTACGACAAATATTTGATGGGAAGAATCGTGTTTCGGACGCAGGGAGCTGATGATATTGAAGTTTGCATCGTTGGAATGCAACGAAAATCAATTCTTTTTAATTGTTCGATATTTTTTGCCTGTGAAAATCACTCAAACGTTTTTGCGTATTCTCATTGGAGATTCACGACCTGAATTTGCAAAAACGGAGACTTCGGACAAGCGTGATAACAGAGAAATGGAAAATGAACAAAAACGTCGGTGTATCTAAACAATGCGAATTTCAAGCCTCATGAGAGCTGTCACTTTTCGATGGCGAACGTTTTTTTTTCTTCATAATGAAGAACATCGACAAAGAACATTGCATGGACGATCTCGAACTCCCAAATACAATGACGTTAAAGTTTGCATCGTTGGAATGCAACGATATTTATTTCCTTTTTTTCTCACTATCCAGAGATTTTTTTTTTGCAAATCGGTGTTGTAACTATTTAAGGCGTTACCCCCACTTGTAGCGCAAAAAAGGCCTTTTTCATTAATTTTTTTAAAGAAAACTACAAAATTTTTTTAATCAATCAATATACCATCTTAAAGAACACATCTTGAAGAACTTTCAGTAATTTTTTTATTGAAAAATATTACATTGTTTAGGGGCAAATGGCCGTCAATGAAATAATGTTTTTATATACACGGTTTGCGGTGACCAACATTGCGGCGAAGTGGATCATGTGAAAAAAAAATGCGGATGGATTTAGTCAAATATAAGTATAAACTAGTCTTTAATCGAAGGATTTTAAAAAATATTCATTTTTCACAAAATGACGGACAGTCAAAGTTAATGGTTCGATTTTAACGAAAAAAAAACGACCGTTTTTTTGCCATAAAACGGCCATTTTTTTTTCGAAAAAAAAAATCGAACGATTAAAGACTACATTTTTATGTATTAAATAAGCCTGCAAAATTTCAAGAAGATCGGTTCATTAGTGTTCGAGTAATCTTGGTCACCGACTTCAGAAATGCCATTTTGAGAAAAACGCGTTTAAAGTTTCAATTTCAGTTTACACGAAGAAAATATTTTTTTTGTAAACTTACATAGAGTCATCTATTCCGAACCCATACTTATACTTCAAAAAAATGCAATAAAAAAAAATCGATTTTTTCGAAATCGCAAGTGGAGGTAACCCCTTAATAAAAATACGTAGAAACGTTTGAGCGATTTGCACACCCTGAATCGGTAAAAAAGAATGACAAAATTAAAAAGAATTATTTTTCGTTGCTTTCCAACGATGCAAACGTCAACGTCATCGAGTACATTGGGCTAACGTGACTAATAAGTTGAAACCGTTGTTACTTCTTTTCCAATGATTAAATGTACTTAACGGATCTGCATAAGCTTGGGGCATAAAAAGCAGGTCGATTATCGAATTGTTTTCTGATGAGCGTGTTGAGATGACGAGATCAGCATTTTACACGCAACGAATATATAGGCGTACAAGCTTGAGATTTTTGTAAATTGAAAAATATTGATAAATGACGAAGCTATTAATATTCAAACGAAGTGCCAGAATTGCCGCATGGGCAATTGGTGCGGGCGGTTCGAGGGTGATCGAAATAAATAATAAAAAATGTACTTGTCGTATAATAATAAAACTTTCGTATAACCGGATGCGTTTTTCAAATTTTGAAAATGGCTGGCTGTAGATAAAAAAGTTTGATTGGCAAACGAAAAAAAAGAACTTTAATAATTCGTTAATAACGCATGGATAAACATGTGAAAAAATTCAGAATAGATTTGGAGATACTACATATCGACGCTGCTCACGAAAAGTAGCATGTTTTAGAATTCCGACGAAAACAAGCACGTTTGATATCACCGCATCACTAGCAAGTTCCGGTTGTCGCCACGAAAACTGGCACCTTTCGATATTTAACGCGAAAACTAGCACGTTTTGGCGTTCACCATGAAAAAAGCAGATTTCAATATTCACCGCGAAAATTAACATGTTTCAGCAACACTGGAATTGTTTCCGACTTTTCTTCCATGCTTTTTTACGCCGTGCCTCTATTCTTTTACTCCAATTCCTTTGACCGCAATCGGCAATTTACGATTTTTTAGACCTCAGAAAATTGTAATTGGACTCCAATTAAAATTGCAAGTATTCGGGAAATATCCATTCAACCTTACGTCGATACAATCCACGTTAAATCTGATTTTGACCACGAAGGACGAGAGATGAAAATCTTTAAAAAAAAAAACAGAAAACTTGGATGATGTTCGAATGTTCCAATTAAAACAGACGTCAGATAAAAAATTGTCTCTTGCACCAAGAAAAAAAAAAGATTTAGAGGACATGCTTGACAGAGGTTTAATTCCAATCGAACATCAGCAAGATTTTTCAAACATATTCGACGATAACCGTCTGTAAGATTACAGTAAATTTGTTGAATGATATTTTCAATAACGTTATTTTTTAAATAGAAAATCACAATAAATGTTTCATTATATTTACAATTTCGATATAATTTTTTAAAATAAAAACAAACTACTATCGATTTTAATTAATAATTATTATCACAATGTTAATAAAAGCAACGAGCATAAAATTAAAATGTCATTATGCAAAAAATTGTCATATTTTTTAAAATACTAATGGTTTATTTTTCCAGATTTTTACCTGAGCACGAAGGACTTTAAATTCTCACCAAAACTCTTTTTGGTTAGATTGTACGAGCGATGAGATCCTTAAGATTTCAAACTAGTGTAAATGGAGGCATTTACACTAGTTTTTACAGTGAAAATCAAACAAGCTAGTTTTCGCGGCGAAAGCCGAAACATTCTGGTTTTCGCGGTGAATATGGAAACGTGCAAGTTTCCGTGGCGAAAGCATAATCATGCTAGTTTTCATAAGAACTTTGAATCGTGCTACTTTTCGTAAGCAACGTCGATATATTGTTTCATCAAACATAGTTCCGAGGAAGACGCAAAAAAGGGTAAAAGGCGCAGCGGGGCAGGTCAATTTTTAGAATTGTTAAAAAATCGTTGTTGCAAATTAAAATTAACACAATACATTAACAGATATAAAAGACATCATGAAAAAATCGTATTTTCAAAATGTTCAGTTTATGCAGACCCCTTAAACGTTTACTTGTGACGCGGATTGCTATAAAATAATACCTGTATAAAAGCATCGCGATTCCTATGTTTTCCGTTCACACATTTTGTTCGGGAAGAGTAACAAGCATGCTAGTAAAGCTCGGACACTATCTGAATAGTGTCCGAAACATTATTATTTCTATGCCTGCGACCATCTTTTTCGCAAAATTCAAGGAATTTTGCAACTGCAAAAATAATATGCATTTACGCGGGCCAAAAAAAGAATGTTAAAAAATTGACTAAAGAGATGTTAAGCTGATATCATCCCGAGTAATTACGAACATCCACAATTTAATTTCAACTTCAACGCATTAAGGGGCTATATCTACCTAGAGGCCAAAATCCGAAAAAAAAATCTGGATAACGGGTGGTGCAAAAGAAACGATTTTTTTTTAACACAAAGGTACATATATTGAGAGCCTTTGAAAAAAAAATCGCCAAAAAAATACAGAAAAACAACAAAGACACGGCCACCGGCAGATGACGCATTTTTTTCGCGACGTTTGGCGGTGGACACTCCAGTTTGAACAGTCTATTCGAAACCTAAAAACCAAACGTGTTATTTAAATTAACAATAAATACGAGACGTTGACGATCGTCGACATTTAAAATCACTTTTCTTTAACTACGTGGCGACGAATTGACACTCGAGCGTACAGAATCTATTGAAAAGGGCGCCATTTTTACGTAACTGTAAAAAAATTAAGATCGATTTCGAAAAAGTGAGAGCGTCAACGATCATTAAATGTTCCTCATCGTATCTCCTGTTAATTTGGAAACAATCTATCAAGTAGTTCTCGAGATATGTCCACCGACTCTGAAAACAGTTTTTCGAGATAGCGTTTAAGGCGTTACCCCCACTTGTAGCGTAAAAAAGGCCTTTTTCATGAATTTTTTAAAAGAAAACTACAAAACTTTTTTAATCGATCAATATACCATCTTAAAGAACACATCTTGAAGAACTTTCAGTAATTTTTTTATTGAAAAATATTACATTGTTTAGTGGCAAGTGGCCGTCAATGAAATAAGGTTTTTATATACACGGTTCGCGGTGACCAACATTGCGGCGAAGTGGATCATCTGAAAAAAAATGCGGATGGATTTAGTCAAATATAAGTATAAACTAGTCTTTAATCGAAGGATTTTAAAAAATATTCATTTTTCACAAAATGGCGGACAGTCAAAGTTAATGGTTCGATTTTAACGAAAAAAATCGAACGATTAAAGACTACATTTTTATGTATTAAATAAGCCTGCAAAATTTCAAGAAGATCGGTTCATTAGTGTTCGAGTAATCTTGGTCACCGACTTCAGAAATGCCATTTTGAGAAAAACGCGTTTAAAGTTTCAATTTCAGTTTACACGAAGAAAATATTTTTTTTTGTAAACTTACATAGAGTCATCTATTCCGGGCATCAAAAAAAAACTGCACTTCAAATTGCACTTCAAAAAAATGCAATAAAAAAAATCGATTTTTTCAAAATCGCAAGTGGGGCTAACCCCTTAAAGTTTGAAACGGTGATACTATTGAATACAAATATTTTTGGAAAATGCCATTATTTGACCCTTCTAGGTAGATGTATCCCGTTAGCCATCGGGATACGTAGTGAAAAACGATCAAATTATGAAAAGTACCGTAAAATGGGGTTATGAACAGGTTTTAGAAGTTTTTTGTAGGTAACTTTTTTTAACATCCTAAATCCCAACTTTTTTGCTCCAATTGAACAATTCGTCCTTTGGCTATCAAAGGTGCAAGAAATCCTAGGCCCCCTCTCCACACAATTTTATATTTACAAAAAGTGCCAAAGTAATCTCGAGTGTGGGGTTTCTTTGACAAGGCATTGAAATGCAACTTATGTCAAATTAAGGGTTACTTTGACATCATTTTTTGATACAAAATTTAATATTTCATGCATGGAATTAAACGAAAAACAACGATGTCTTACAATCAAATTGTCATCTTGATTAAGGCGGGAGCCTGAATTAGAAGGATCATAAAAGCGTTTTCTTTTGGGGGAATTTTTTTAGAAGATCAAGAAACAGGTGAGCCCAGTAAACATTGGGGTATCTTTTCATGTATATTTGAAATGTATAAAAAAAAATTTCAACATGAAACAATAAATGACTGCAGCTCAGCCATGTGCGTCTTGCCACTGCAGTCCCCAATTGGCGGGAAAGATCCATCTCGTAATTCTCGACTGAAACAAAAAAAAACCAATAAAATTTTCAATTGTCACATATTTTTCTTCTGGGTGAATTAAGAAAAAGTTGAAAAATTGTACGATTATAACTTTTCCCATGTTTGAAAAAAAAATGTGTTAAAAAAAAACACCTCAACGTGCTATGAAAATGATTTAAAAAAAAAATTTCAACGATTTTTTTAATTCACTTAGAAGAGATTTTCAATCGCTTCTCTGCTTTCGACCATGTATCTTCGAAGATATTTACAATTGGCCTCTGTAACTTTCTAAATATATTCTTGGATAGTTTATCTATCGATCTGAGCAATTAAAAAAAAAAACAATTTTTCCGACCTTTTAATTCAGCCGGCTTAAGGAAACATTTGACTTAAAAATATCAAGTACCTAGGGTACTATTATGGGCACTTAAGGGGTTAGGCCACAGAAACGGGTATAAAACCATGTGCGAATTTAACAATTTTGTTTCTTATGAAAAAGTGATTGACTCATAAAATTAATTACACATCTATTTAGAATGAATATCAAGCTGTTAGAAAATATATATATTTTCTTTTCGATGTACAAAATGGCCGTCTACTAATATTTTCGTTTACTATCTCTTTTTTAGGCGCTCCGCGGCGTGACATTGAGCATGCACAATTTTTTACATAGAACTAAAAACAAAAATTCTCGTCAATCTACATTGGAATACCTAGAGAAGTACGTACGGAATTTAAAAAATATCGTTTTGTTCAAAAGTTGTAGGTATTTGAATGAATTTTCAGTGAAAAATTTCGTATAAAACTGCTCATAAAATGAAAAGTTTTCGATTAACCAGAAATTCCGTACGTACTTCTCAGCTAAATGCAATTAGGAACATAACTTTTAAATTTGAAGTAGATCGAGTGAAAATTGTTGAAGTTATTTGTCACGCCAATTGGAAAAAAGCTGTTTCGAGAAAAACGCGGTTAAAGTTTTAGGTACTCTATGGCCGTGCCAGAGGTGGGCTGACGTTATACGGTCAAAGTCGGTGAAAAAAAGTGTCTTGCTATAAATCGAATAGTAACTTATTCTTATGATGATAAAGCACCGTTTTAGCGAGAAAAAAAATCGATTTTTTGATAATTATACTGCGGCCTTACCCCTTAATCAGTCTTATAATTATCATTTAGATCATTGAGCAACATTACAGCCAACTTTAGCAACATTATAATAAACTTGAACAACAAATTTGAGCAACAATAGAAAAAAGTTTTGAAAAGAATTAGTCTGTGTCCTCGCAACACCACACATTTAAAGGCAAAATTGGCGCTCTGTTAAAGTAGCCTCAAAAACTGTCAAAGTTATCCTTAAGGTGGTTGGAGCATTAGCCACAATCCAAGGTTAAATTCAATAAAAAATACATGTTAATGTTTAGACTATACTGAGCCTTTACGAATTTTTTTGAACTTTTTTCACCACCAAACACCATAGATAAAAAATAGTTTAATGTATGTAATTTAACGTGCCGTTAGATGGGCGAGACTTTCACACTAAAGGTTATGTTTTTTTGTTATTTAGGACCAAGATACACTATTCTAACAACGGATTAACGCGAACTGAACCTTCGTAAACATTTAGAAAAAAAAATCCTCATCTTGCCCATCGTAACCCATGGGCCAATAATCTCGTGACGTAAATATGAATAGGCATAATTATAACTTACTCAAAATTTCATTGTTAATTGTATCAAATATTCGTTGTCGTAGTTTTTTCATTATAATCATCGATAATGTTTTACTTCTTCAAGTTGGTAGTAACACAAAAGTTTTTCTACTTTACGTAATAAAAATATTAAAATGAATAATTTTGTCCTTTAATTATAGATTCAAAAAATTAGCATATACAGCATAAATGTGTACCTCGTATGCATTTTTTTTTAGATTCATTGAAAAAAAAATGAATAAACCGTCTTTTTACTCAACTGAATCGCTCCAACCTCCTTAATGTCAATTTAACCCCGTTTTACGGTATCGTAACTGAAAACAACTCCGAATAATTGATACAGAAAAGATGAGAAATAATGAACAAAAAAAGTCACTAAATTCTGAGCGCACGTCTCGTTTCCGAAAAAGTCGCGAGAAAGCGTTGTTCAAATGTTTGCCGCACTCTTTTACTTGCGACTGTACCACCAGAGCAGTACCACGTCGACGAGTCTCTCTCGCGCGGAGACATGCAAATTTCGAGATGCCTGAAAGACGGTGTGCTCGGTAATGCACTATCCGGAATGGTTTCTGAATGAAAAAGAAAACGTTGTACACGCTCTCGCGGCTTCGTAGAAGCCGTTTCGAGTTCTTCGCGATTCTTTCGTATACATTTAAACATACTTACATACACACACACATACATATATATCGCTTTTGCACCGCGTAATCTCGCCGTGTTTGGTGCTGAAGATACTGGCTCGAGTCCCCGTCTCACTCGTCACGCTGTCTCGTCGGATTGAATATTTCGGTGGCAATGGGTTCGTCTTCTTTTTTTTCTGCCTCTTTAGATATTGCTTGCAATCAAATCATATCCGAGGACCTTTCTATCTTTATCCTATTCTTTAAGTCCGAAAATTGCCAAATTCATCGTGTACTATTCATTATATTATTATTATTATTGTCGATAAAGTGCGAGAAGAAAATCATCGGAAAGTTGCCCGTTTTTAGTTACAAAAGTTTTAACGGGTTACCCCCACTTGTAGCGCAAAAAAGGCCTTTTTCATGAATTTTTTTAAAGAAAACTACAAAACTTTTTTAATCCATCAATATACCATCTTAAAGAACACATCTTGAAGAACTTTCAGTAATTTTTTTATTGAAAAATATTACATTGTTTAGTGGCAAATGGCCGTCAATGAAATAATGTTTTTATATACACGGTTTGCGGTGACCAACATTGCGGCGAAGTGGATCATCTGAAAAAAAAATGCGGATGGATTTAGTCAAATATAAGTATAAACTAGTGTTTAATCGAAGGATTTTAAAAAATATTCATTTTTCACAAAATGGCGGACAGTCAAAGTTAATGATTCGATTTTAACGAAAAAACGGCCGTTTTTTGGCTATAAAACGGCCATTTTTTTCGAAAAAAAAATCGAACGATTAAAGACTACATTTTTATGTATTAAATAAGCCTGCAAAATTTCAAGAAGATCGGTTCATTAGTGTTCGAGTAATCTTGGTCACCGACTTCAGAAATGCCATTTTGAGAAAAACGCGTTTAAAGTTTCAATTTCAGTTTACACGAAGAAAATATTTTTTTTTGTAAACTTACATAGAGTCATCTATTCCGGGTATCAAAAAAAACTGCACTTCAAATTGCACTTCAAAAAAATGCAATAAAAAAAATCGATTTTTTCAACATCGCAAGTCGGGGTAACCCCTTAAAGAACGCGTGTGCACGTGTGGATATATATACAGGGTGTCCCTCTTATCCCCGCCACCCGAAATAACTCGGTAATTATCGACGTCACAAAAAAATGTTCCAGACAAAAGTTGTACGGTGTGAAGGGGGCTATCAAATGCGACCAATTTTTTTTTTATTTCGGTGGAGGCGCTGACGCACAGTGAAGGTCACCTCCACTTTTTCAAATAGAATGGTACATTTTTTTCAATCGTCGGCAAAAAACATTAGGGGGTCAAAGTCGTTAAAGGTCATTCGAGGTCAGTATCGATGATACAAATCTAAATATCTCGGATCCCTACCGAATATTTGGTAGTGATCCGAGATTTTAGATTTGAATTTCATTTTAATAGGTGACCTTGAATGACCTTGAACGACTTGACCCCCTAATGTTATTTTATGCGGCTTGAGGTGCTCCACAAGATGGTTGAAAAAAATGTACCATTCCATTTAAAAAAGTGGAGGTGACCTTCGCTGTCAGCGCCTGCACCGAAATAAAAAATAAATTGGTCCCACTTGATGGCCCCCTTCACACCGTACAACTTTTGTCTGGAATATTTTTCTGTCACGTCGATAATTACCGAGTTATTTCGGATGGCAGAGATAAGAGGGACACCCTGTATATGTGCATCGAAAAGAAGTTAAAACGAGCCAATGTCCGAAATTTATGATCCCTTAATAGAATAATGGGTAAATATTTACGTGGGGCTCCAGCCCTAATCGGCTCCAAAAAAATTTTCATGTGTTCGGGGCTATTCTGCAGTATGAAAATATGTTTTTTATGATGGGGGAGGAGTATTTCATTAAGGAAAAAAAAAATTCCGGAAAGAATTCGATTTTTGAAATACGTTTTCTGTATGCTTAGTCTAATTTGTTTGGGTTTGTTTGGGTTTGTTTGGGTCAAACCCATGTCATTTGACCCACTTGATGTCACCAAACCCGTTTCCTCCATACCTTTGAAAAAGCAAAAAAAAGCGTTTAGGGGTTGAAATAAGGGTTGAAATTGTCTTCCCCCGACTTAAATATTATAAATAAAGTGCCCTGAAATACATCGACTCGGTACAATATTTCTAAACCCCTTTTCTAGCTGGAGCCCCACTTGTGAATATTTACCGAATAATGCAATAACTATAATTATTAGTCATGAGTCATGAGAGAATGATTAGAATGGGGTTTGGCTTTCTTGTCAAGCTTCGATAATGAAATTGAAGCTTGTATCGTTAAAATGCATTCATTTTTTGCTGTATCGTTGAACTGCATGTTGTTGTATCGATGAAATACATGCATGAATGCCAAATTCATTTAGTTGAATTGCTAAAATTTCTTCTTGCATTGTTTAGCTATGGAAATGCCTTAACCTTTTTTTACAATGCTTCTTTTGAGATCTACAATGGAAATCGACGAACATTTTTTTGCTACAATAATGTTAAGACGAAAATAAACATGTAAAAAAAATGTGTCGTATTTCAACGAGTCAAGCTTATACACTATTTAGGCTATCACACTGAAATCATTTTGTAAGACGTTTCTATAATTATTCTAATCCCTCGCTCCCAAAATTACACGATTTGCTGTAGACGATTATTAATATTATTATGATTATCGATGAATTAGAATAGTCATATATATATATATATATATATATATATATATGTAATGAGATTGAAATTTGTATCGTTGCAACACAACGAAAATATATTTTTTCCCCATTGCCAAATTCTTTTTTCGCTCATTCAGGCTACGAAAGTTACTGAAACATTTTAGAGGATCCTTATCCAAAATTGATAACCAAAACATGCAAAGCAAAGAATTTTAGATGATAATAAAAAAAAAAAGAAATGAAAAAATGAGGAAGCACTTTCGTTGCGTTCCAACGATGCAAACTTCAGGACCATAATCAAAATTGCTTTCATTGCTCTAATTTCTCATGGCAGATTCTGCTCACAAAAATCGCTGAACCATTTTTTTTAAGATAATCATTTAAAGAACTACGATTATAGGTTACTTAAAAAAAGAGATTTTGTACCACGATGGAAAATATTCAAAAGAACTTCCGTGCATCCCAGCCATGCAGACTCAACGCCATATTATGCAGGGTGTCCTGTGAACTGTCGATAGGTCAGATCATGTCCTGCTACATGCTGAAATTTCAGTTTAGTAAAAGTCTCACGGTTTTCGAGATTCCGGACTTTATATTATTTTTTTGTAGAAAATCATCTGCTTTTGATTTTTCGCATGCCATGTCTACAAATGATATTAATCGACAATAACTAACAAGGAACATCACTTTGGTGTCCTCCTCCGATTTTGTTGAAACTTTTTTGTGTGGAAGAGTATCAAAAACTAAGAGAGACGTATTTTTTTCTAATGGCGGAAAAACGGTTTTAAAGGGTGAAACGCACCCTCAAAAACAGGGATGTTTTTCGTCGTTAACATTTTAACGGTACGAGATATAAAAAAAACTCAAGTTGCAACAATGTTGATTTTTTGTGTACTCTACATCGGAGATGAGAGCGATAACGTCATCGACGAAAAACGAAAAACACCCCCATTTTCGAGGGTGCGTTTCACCCCTTAAAATCGTTTTTCCGCCGATAAAAAAATACGTGTGTCTTAGTTTTTGATACTTTTCCACATAAAAAAATTCAACAGAATCGGAGGAGGACACCAAAGTGATGTTCCTTGTAAGCAACTTTTATAATGCTTTTATAATATATAAATTATAAATTTATAATTTAAAAATGCGTCGTAAATTTTTTCAACACCGCACCGTGTGTATATATGTGTGTGTGTGTGTGTCCGTGGTGGTAAGTCGATGATATTAGAATCGAAGTAGGGAACAAGACAAGACAAGAACACTTCCCATCGATGCAAAAAGAACTTGTTGGATTTTTTAGAAATCATCTGCGAAGTACCGCATGCAATTCGACAATATTGTATTTTATCTCGGATATTTATATTTTTGCACATACGTAAACATAAAAAGAAATACAACAACGTATATATATAATATTTATTTTTCAAACGATTCGACGAATGCTAAAATTGCAGATAGCACAGTGCCAAAGGAGAAGCGGAAAAGGTGTTGCTGGAGTTTCTCCCATCCGGCAGGACATCGATCGTCCAAGCGCCGAAACAGTCCGCCGAGGCAATCGGATGCGATCGACGGTGCGTCGGAATTGCGGGAAGCAGCCGCGGCTGCAGTGCTTCAAGATTCTGCCGCGACAAGTGAGTTACGGCGCATCTTTTTTTGCTTTCGCGCGCACCCGAGCGATGTTTCCGTAAAAACAATGTGACGAAGAGAAAAAAAGGAGGAAAATGCAAAACTGATATGTTTTCGCAAGTATGAGAGGTCGGTCGTTAGTGGATTTGAGTACTGAGCATTCGTAATTCATCGCACAAGCGAAGAGTGATTTATCGTTGATTGAAGTCATTCGCGGAGTTCGTTTTTCATTCTGTTCTTATGGAAACTTTTCGGTTTAATGGGAGGTTTCGATTTCTCGGATTTTTAAACGAAAAAGAATTTTCATGAAGACAGAATTTCAAAATAAAAAAGAATTTTCAAATAACACAGAATTTCAAAAGAAAAAAGAATTTTCAAATAGATGGAATTGTGGCATTAAAAAATTTCAAATAAGAGAATTTCAAAATACAAAAGAATTTTCAAATAAGAGAATTTCAAAAGAAAAAAGATTTTTCAAATAGATAGAATTGTGGCATTGAAAAAATTTCAAATAAGACAGAATTTCAAAATAAAAAAGAATTTCCAAATAAGACAGAATTTCAAAAGAAAAAAGATTTTTCAAATAGATAGAATTGTGGCATTAAAAAATTTCAAATAAGACAGACTTTCAAAATGAGAAAGAATTTTCAAATGAAACAGAATTTTCAAATAAGACGGACTTTCAAAATACAAAAGAATTTTCAAATAAGACAAAATTTGAAAAGAAAAAATAATTTTCAAATAGATAGAATTGTGACATTAAAAAAAATTGGCTGCCACACGTGGACGGAGAAAAAAAATTATTCTTCGAGAATAAATGAAGTCGTCACTGTTGCGCGCGAATTTGAAGTCTTTGAAAAATATATCTGTTTGCTATTTATGTATTTTCCGATAATTCGTGTCTTGTACCTCGATTTTGTACTCTCGCGCCGCTGTCTTCGCCGATTACGTCGATCGATCATCGTCATTGACGATCCCGGAGTATATCGCGAGGCTCGTTCGTCATCGCCATCATCATTATCGTTTGCAATTATCCGCGAGGCAATTAAGATCCCGAATACTACTGCCGTTCTGTTTTTTTCCCCACTCGTCTTTAGCCTGCGGCTCACCGGGTATTTATAAAGGCGCTCTCGAGGATGTTGCAAAATTATTAACGTTATTTGTGAGGTTGCGCGACGTAGCTTCATCAGAGCGACTCACTACACGCGGATCAAACGTCAATAATTTGTCTATCTGTTGTAGAGATATGGAAAACATTTCAATTGGACCGGATATTCTCGAATTTTTATGGTAAATTTATTTGTTTTCAATGTCGTTGCTTTTCGCGTCGATTAACAGCTGGTAACATTGCTATAAGATTTTCTCAAACTCTGATTGGTTCTAGAGTTCTCATTTGTTTTTTTTTTTCGTGTTACATTTTTTTAATCAAATAATCGAACATTTCTCAAGAAACATTCCCTTTATCATGCAACATTTTTCAGCTGTCACTTTTTCGTTTTTGCTCCTTTTGTGCCTGCAGTCTTTTATTGCAAATTTTCTCACTCAATGTAGTTTTTATTTTTATACACATCCATGCGCTTAAAAGTTGTTATTTTTTTTAAATAATCGTCTGTCATCGGACGTTAACAGGTATGCCTAAGTTTGAGGCGCAAAAAAAACAAATGGATTTTCAATATTTTTGTCTGTTGAGAGTCCTGGGATGAGGAGGTCGGGATTCTACGTACAATTAATGCACGGTCTTGCCATGTTCGAGTTTTTTTTTTAATTCACAAATATTGATAAACAACGAAGATATTATTTTAAGAAAGTGCCACCGTTGCTGCATGGCCAATCGGTGTAGGTCAGGGTTTCCCAACCTGCGGACAACACGAATAAAGATACAAAATTGACGAACGGGACCGCGGGAGGGCGTTCTACGAGTCCGCCGTTTGGCTAGAAAAGGCTCGCGAGGGTGGTCTGAATTTAAAAAATGTTCTTTTAGTGTAATAATAAAACTTTCGTAAGACCGGATACTATTCGACCGGATACTCGAATAATGCCTACTGAGAGGCTGAAGCTTTTCAAACTGGTATAGCCCCTTAACAGTACATCATTGCAAAGCAAATCTACTAGTGGTCACCCATCTAAGTATCGGCTGATTGTGAGGGCAACGCTGATCGACAATAGAGACCGCCAACGTCGCGTCCTCCACCGTAGGTCCTTTGTACCTGCATATTTCGCTGCACCTTTTCGATGGTGGTTGAACACTCGAGCGCTTCACGGCTTACGTACGCTCAGCTGGACCGAAATTTCTTCTTTTCGGAATTTTTTAGAGTGACATGGATTGTTTTCTTCGTATAATAATAAGTTATGAATTTCCATGCACGTTGCTCAGAACACTACAAAAAATGTGTCCCTATCGGAAACTCGATAAAAATATGAAAACAGGTTGTCACGTTCGGAAGTAAAAACTTTTCTTCGCTGACAAATTTCGCGCGTTGAATATTTATAAAAATTGTTCTCAACAAGTGAGCAAAATGGCTTTACAGGCTAAAATAACCGCAATTCTGAAGATTAAAAAGAGCCCCATTAAAATTATTTAAACTGTTTGAGTTATCGTGCAGAAGGTCTTAAAATGAGTATATTCCAGAAAGACGCGGTTGAGGCTACCTGCGCCCGACGCACAAAAGTATAGAGAACAATAGACATAATGAAAAAATGGCTTTTTAAAAATGCTCGAGGTATGTAACCCCTTAAACAGTCTCGCAATGCTGTTGGCCTGTCGCGCAGAAACGAGGAAGGCGTATGATAAATCGAGTGTTGCCTTCCCACTCTACTAATAGAGAAAAGGAAGAGAAAAGGAGCGATATTTTTTCTATAGAATATCCTTTTACCCGACCAAATGCATTTCTGATGTTTCGAATTAGCGGACGGACATTCGGAAGAACATAGCATTATATTTGCATCGAGCACTCGTTCGCCAAAATGAGGCGAAAAGCATAGACGAAAATATGAACATTGGTATCATCGATAAAATATAATCGGAAATTCCTCTTTTGTTATCGTGTAATTACTAGGGGAGCGTGGCCCTAAGTCGGCCTACTAAGCCTTTTGTCCAAAAACAGTAGGTAAATCGAATTTTATAGCGCTGCTAAATGTTTAGTTGCGTACAGCGATCGTTTGTCTACATGTCTATGTCATTTAGAAAGGTGTAGTGTGGCTTTTGCAGTCGCAATGCAGTGCGGAGTGAAAAAGTACATCTTGACCATTTCTCAAAATAGTGTTCCTGGCACCCCCCTGGTCTTGAGTAGGCACCCCATTTTTTAGAAGATCATTTAGAAGAATGAAACATGCATTTTTTGTCCAATTTTATATGGAAACATTTTTCGAGTACAATGTTGAAAATGAAAAAAAAAAAACATGATTTTCAAATTGAATGAAAAAAATTAATTGAAAAAGGGATGATGACTCGCTATCGTCGTCAGATTCGCAGTCCGCGGGGCGTACTCTGTAGCGAACGCGAATGCAAGTGCAATCCACTTGTGGAGGGCTGCGAAGACTGGTGGGTATCACGCCTTTGTGTCTTGCGTTTGAAATTGCGTCCCATGACTATGGAGCAAAAACACCTAAAATGCAAAAAAAATAACAGAAACAATACGAGAACGTAAGAAGATAAAAAAAAAATTGGTGCCGATTCAGGACCACCTGTTTGGTGCCGACTCAAGAGCACTACGACTTTCTACACGTTTCACGTGATTACGCACCCGAACAAATACCAATGGAAAATCGACATAACCAATCAATTAGAACATTGGATAAAGCAACCAATGCACTTACTCATTAAAAATTTTTGAAATATTTACATACCTGTAACTGCTTCAGAATGAATGACGAAAATAATATTCTGTCACAAATGAAAAATATAAACGCGCTTACGCAGAGCACAATCCAAACTGACAACTGAAGCATAATTTACGTCAGTGTTTGCCAACATGTCATACGAAAAAATAATTGAGCCGACACGCTCGCCGTCTCTGAGGAACACCATGGCGCCCGCTCAACCCGCAGTGCCGACTCAGGACCACTTTCCCCTATCACTAAAGTGAGGGATAGTTTTCGACATTTTTTGTGTCCCAACCTAAGCGTTTAGATGATTTAGTAACTTTTCATCGATCGATGATTTCTTTTTTAATACGTTTTTCGCTTCTATTGAGTTTTTAATCCAAAATCTACGTCTATGATTTATATTTTACAATACTCATGAAAATATGGTGTTGAAGTTTGCATCGTTGTGATGCAACGAATTTTTTCCGCGTTTCCTGTTCTCATTGTTTTGCAAAATCATACACTACCGGTCAAAAGTTTTCGATCAGTTTGGATAATAGCGATATTTTCAATCGCTTTGGACAATTGCAAAATTGTATTAGAATAATTAAATTTTGCAATTATCCAGAGTGATCGAAGATTTGGCTATTATCCGAAGTATTCGAAAACTTTAGACCGGTAGTGTATTTTGCAGATTTAGGCTGTAGATCGCTAAAAATAAGAATCCCACAAAACTTTACTGTTGTTTGTAGACCGAATCTCCCAAAGAAAATTTGGGAAGTAAAAAATAAATTCTTTTCGTTGCATTCCAACGTCGCAAACGTCAACGTCACGTGAAAAGACGCGTTCAACATGTCGCCGAGCTAGCACTCCTTGAATTAAAAAAAGAAGTGAGATAATCGCACTCTCTACTCTGTTGTCGCGAAAACGTAAAAAACTTACGCGAAGTATCTAAAGTTGCGCAATTATCTTTTTTTTTTTCAAACATGCAATAACGCTTTAAAAAATATATTTTTCATAAAGGTAAATTCAGTGGCAAAGCCGTAGTAGTCTGCTTCGACAAAAACTTTGGCGTGCCGCTTTTTTTTCAATAGCTTTCGTACATGGTCCGTTAAAAGTATCAAGGGAACAAGGGCAACGTCGCATCGTAACTTATATATGACATTTTCTGCAAGCACGATATTTCAATACTTTAAGATCGTACAATGAGAAATAAAAAATAAATCTGAAAAGCATTTAGATGAAATTCAAACAAAGATTTTCGATTATCTTATTAACTCCAATAGAATGGGACTTTTCTAATAGTGATCTAGGAAGTGAATGTCGAAGAAGTGAATTTTCAATCTGGGTTTAAAGACTCGAAAATGGTTGAAATCATTGTTGTGCTTCAAGACGTAAATGTAAAAAAGTTAAGTTGTAGCCGCCCAACTTTGGGAGGAACAATTTTTTTGAGCCCACCCCTGTGGGTGGGTTCCGGGTTTCGAAATTGGTTCCATTTTCTTAGCATTGAAATTTTTTTTAAAACTATGTGTTTGTTACCGTAGGCTGGGTATATGGGTCTGACTTAGCTGAATGTCACACGAAACTGATGGAGTGGGGGGAGCTGGGACATGCTGAATGCCTGTGATCGGTTTAGAAATGCCCTTTCCCCACCCAATTATAATGTTGTTATTAATTTGAAAATTATATTACCTCAATTCATCATTTTTTCTTGAAAAATACGAAAAACCAACTCCTATTATTTACATGTACCTGTTTTTTATTACGCAAAACGTATGATTACATTTTCAATGCCATGAAATAGTTGCACTGTGAGTTATATCTGTAGATTTTTTGGCTTGTTTTTGGGGCTTCAGATGCTAAGTGAGGAAATAGTAAAGTTGCAATCTTCCAGCAATAATTTACATAATTTCATATAATGTCTTACTCTTAATTTAACAGTGTGTTGGGGGGATGAAATAACTTTTCGCCAGTTTTTATATATTTCAATGCGTTCAGGGTGCCGAATATACGAAGCAATTAGTTCATTGTTCAAAACGATTACTTTAACAGAAATAATTTTCGTTACATTCCAACTATGCACACTTCAACGTCATTTTATAGTGACGTTAAAATTTGCATCCTTGAAATGCGATGAAAATTCGTTTTCATTATTCTCCTTTAACGCACATGTCTTCATCCTCTTCATTCGTTAGTGGCTCCTTTTCAGATTCCTGGTTGTCAGGCCCTTGGTTGCCAGGTCCTTGGTTGTCAGCTCCTAGGCTGCCAGGTCCTTGGTTTTCAGGTCCTTGGTTGTCAGATCCTTGGTTGTTAGATCCTTGGTTGTCAGGTCCTTGGTTGTTAGATCCTTGGTTGTCAGGTCCTTGGTTGTCAAGTCCTTGTTTGCCAGGTCCTTGGTTGCCAGGTCCTTGGTTGTCAGGTCCTTGGTTGTTAGGTCCTTGGTTGTTAGGTCCTTGGTTGGCAGGTCCTTGGTTGGCAGGTCCTTGGTTGGCAGGTCCTTGGTTGGCAGGTCCTTGGTTGGCAGGTCCTTGGTTAGCAGGTCCTTGGTTGTCAGGTCCTTGGTTGTTAGATCCTTGGTTGTCAGGTCCTTGGTTGTTAGGTCCTTGGTTGGCAGGTCCTTCGTTGGCAGGTCCTTGGTTGGCAGGGCCTTGGTTGGCAGGTCCTTGGTTGGCAGGTCCTTGGTTGTCAGGTCCTTGGTTGTTAGATCCTTGGTTGTCAGGTCCTTGGTTGTTAGGTCCTTGGTTGGCAGGTCCTTGGTTGGCAGGTCCTTCGTTGGCAGGTCCTTGGTTGGCAGGTCCTTGGTTGCCAGGTCCTTGGTTGTTAGATCCTTGGTTGTCAGGTCCTTGGTTGTTAGGTCCTTGGTTGGCAGGTCCTTCGTTGGCAGGTCCTTGGTTGGCCGGTCCTTGGTTGTCAGGTCCTTGGTTGTTAGATCCTTGGTTGTCAGGTCCTTGGTTGTTAGGTCCTTGGTTGGCAGGTCCTTCGTTGGCAGGTCCTTGGTTGGCAGATCCTTGGTTGTCAGGTCCTTGGTTGTTAGATCCTTGGTTGGCAAGTCCTTGGTTGTGATATCCATATCCCTGCCCGCCATATCCATATCCCTGCCCGCCATATCCTTGGGTACTATATCCCTGGTTGGCAAGTCCTTGGTTGTGATATCCATATCCCTGCCCGCCATATCCATATCCCTGCCCGCCATATCCTTGGGTACTATATCCCTGGTTGGCAAGTCCTCGGTTGTGATATCCATATCCCTGCCCGCCATATCCATATCCCTGCCCGCCATATCCATATCCCTGCCCGTTATATCCATATCCCTGCCCGCCATATCCAGACCCCTGCACGCCATATACAGATCCCTGCCCGCCATATCCATATCCCTGCCCGTTATATCCATATCCCTGCCCGTTATATCCATATCCCTGCCCGCCATATCCAGACCCCTGCACGCCATATACAGATCCCTGCCCGCCATATCCTTGGGTGGCTAATTGTTGGTTGTCTAATCCCTGGTTGGCAAGTCCTTGGTTGCTTAATCCCTGGTTGTTATATCCATATCCCTGGCCGCCATATCCATATCCCTGGTTGTTATATCCCTGGGTACTATATCCCTGGTTGGCAGGTCCTTGGTTGTAATATCCATATCTCTGGTTGCCATATCCATATCTCGGGTCACCAGATCCCTGGTTGACATATCCATATCCCGTAGAGCCTAGGCCTACGGCGTGTGCGAACTTGACAGACGAGAGCAGTCGTTAGTCATAAAACAAATTGTATATCCTTTTTTGTCGTGAAGTCGATAATTTATTTATCTTCTCTCATTTCCTCAATTCCCCCAGAGACCACTTTATATTAGGTGTGTGTGTGTGTGTGTCAAGAGACGCGGGAGCCTCTCAGCGCCAAGCAATAAAAAAGGAAATGTTGACGCCACCGATACCAATGCTACTGACGAACCCGTCGCGTACTCTCCATACGTGTACTCTTTATAAAAATGCAGGTAAATATTTACAAGTCGGGCTCCAGCTAGAAAATGGGTTTAGAAATTTTGTACCGAGTGGATGTATTTCAGGGCACTTTGTTTAGAATATTTAAGTCGGGGGAAGACAATTTCAACCTCCAAACGTTTTTTTTTACTTTTTTAAAGGTATGGAGAAAACGGATTTGGTGACATCAAGTGGGTCAAATGACATGGGTTTGGGTGGGTGGCTGTGTGGATTTGTTTGGGTGTATGTGTGAGTGTGTTGGTTTGGGTATGCATGCGCGTGTACTTTTTTGGGTGTATGCGTAAGTGTATGGGTGTGTGATGAAATGATGATAATCGTTCATTATTGTTTTTTTTGGTAAATATTTACAAGTGAGTTTGTTTGGGTCTGTTTGCGTTTGTATATGAAATTTTTTTTTCTTAATAAAATACCCCTCCCCCATCATAAAATACATATTTTCATACTGCAGAATAGCCCCGAACACGTGAACAAATTTTTGGAGTCGATTAGGGCTGGGCTGGGTCGACTAGGGCAATTTAAGTTTGCCTTTTCAGAGGTGTTTGAACATTGAATCGACAAAACAAAAACGCGTCGCAAATCGAAGATCTAATGACCTTTTATCAATGGAATGTGATTTTTTTCCTATCTACTTTGTTTAGGTTATTTTGCGATCCGTCCATTCAATCCTGAGATCCCATAATTACGTGCCGAACTTCCGAGTTATTTTGTAACCCTAGAAATGATTTAACACTCGTAAATTAGTTGAATCGAATAAAGTGATTCGATGATATCGTAAACATAGTATATACGTCCTTTTGAGGGAAGACTAACAGTTTTCTTAACAGGCGCGAAGAGCGACGCGTTTAGACTCGTTTTGCGCACCCTCGCGACGTAGCCCTGGCACACACGATGCCTACATAGCTTGGTCTCTGTTGCACTTCTCGACAGTTTAGTGCTACTTTGCCTGTTATATATAGATATATTATGTGTTACAGAGTGAGTGGGTTTGACAGCTCTATCCTCTGAATCTGGTTAGAGCGTTTATAAGTGGAAACGTAAAACAAACGGTCCTTTGTAGGGCCAAAAAAAATTTGACAAAGATTCTTCATGCCGCAAATTCTAACCTCAAAAAATTCTAGCGGCAAGTAGTACACTGAGCTTGTCTGCATACTAATCTCATATAGTTCATCTAATACATGATTTTTACATTTATACAAGCCATTGGAAAATTCGTAGATTAGGAGTGGAAAGGCAACAAATATGAAATTATTATTTTTAATCGATTAAGCGAAGAATATGGTTAATCTTTGGTTATCGCCAACCAAAAATTTGTTCAGGGATAATCAAATAATATAATACATCGCACTAAACAGATTGGAAAGTAAGAAATATGGAACTTTCTAGCATCGATCACAGGTCGAGAGAAAATCATGAGTTCAGGTACTGTATAGCCTGAAATATGATTTGTTCATACATTGTTCGCAGGCAATAAAAAATGTATATTTACACGTTTCGAGCTGCCAAAAATATGGATTTGTCTCGCATCGATCGCGACGACTGAAAAATGCCTGTAGATATTGCTAAGTCAAATATATGGATTTGTTCCGTATCCGTAGGCAGAATATCTAGTTTTGTCTGGCATCAAGCGCAATGGATGAAAAATGTCTTTAGGCATTGCGAAGCCTATGGATTTGTTAGCTCCATCGCAGACAACGAGAGACCGTAAACTATGCATTTTTCTTGCACCAAACTTAGGGAACAAAAAACATTTCGAGATTTAAGTATCAAGAAGGCAAACATCTGAATGTCTCTTCAATCGATTAATTGAAGAGACATTCAGATGTTTTCTCCATCGGCCTCCATTCGGAAGCCACATACTCTTCTAATTACGTATAGAGGCGTGAAAGCCTTAAAACTAAAATTAAAAAACCTATTCGATACCATTATTTTTCTTATGTTGTGAATGCCATTTGCTAGGCTTTTCCGAATTGAAATATGTTGAGACACTTTTCCTTGCTCAATATGAATTTGAAACTATACACATATGCTCTCTTCATCAAACACATTTGAAATTTACCACTTTTCGGATTGAAGCTAACGAAAAAAGGGATTAAATCCCTTTAAAAAAGAAAGGAAAGCTCCATTTAAAACTTTTTAAAGGTTGAATGAATAGTACGCCAAGTAAAAAACATCCCCCCTGCCCCCCAAAACAATGTTGTTATAAAAAAATGCTGGCTCAGCTTAAGAATAATTATCATGTGTTTTAATTCAAACAATGGTTCCATTATATTTTTTTATGTTAATAAATTTTACCAAAAAAAAAATGGAATGACTTATGAAACAGCCAAATACAATGTACGTATTATGCAAGTTTACACAAAATAGCTAAACCTTAGAAATAGTTTTGTAAAACACGTTTTATACTTATTTAAAAAAAGCATATAATTATCACATAGAAATGATATCGCCATTATAGAAAAAAAACAACATATGAACCACACATGTACACTGGAAATAATGTACAAGGTTTTGGCGCGCATGCTTATGAAGAAAAAGCTTAGCCAAGGATTTCGACTTCTCGACGACTCAACTCCCAGGTTAAAAAAATGAAGTTGTCTAGTCAGAAGAGAGCGATAGGAGATAGTATTTTTTAAATTATGGCAATCTGCTCGTTCCGGAAAGTACATTTTGCATGATCGTGTTATAAAAACGTAGAATTATTTTCCAACCTTTTCACATAACCCTTTGTAACCCTCAATTTGTTACGTAAATGGTAATTAAATTAATGATCCCGTAAAGTGTACATTAGATCAATGACGTACCCTTTAGACCTCGTAAACTTGGAATCCCATTTTCTCTAAATAATTTTAAAAGTTAGATGAAAAATTATTGTTCCACTTTATCAAGTAACTATTACACATTACATTGAATATGAAAATTCTATTTATCTTGCCAAGCTTTTTCCTCTTAACCATGCACGCCGAGACCTTGCATAGCATTTCCAGTATACTTGTGTGGTTCATGCTTTTTGTTTTTCTATAATTTTTTTTTAACTTCCAGCTGTACACGGTTCTTCCCCCTTCATACATACCCCATATTCCAGATAATATCCCCTATTCCAGTTTATATCCCCACATTGCGGCTATGTTTTTCTACAATTGTAATATTAATTTTTTTTTGTAATAACGTGATTTTTTAAAGAAAAATAAAACATTTTTAACAAGATTATTTCTAAGGTTTAACAATTTTTTGTACGATGTTTCCTGTACACCTGCATGATACGTGCATTGTACGTGGCTATTTTATGAGACATTGCATTTTTTTGTCCAATTGATTAATAGAAAAAATATATTTAAACCATTGATTGAATTCAAACAAATAATAATTATTTAAAGCAAACCGGAATTTTTCATAAGGTTAAGCAAACGACGATGTTTTTAGGCGGATTTTTGCATTGCTTGGTGTACTTTTTAAACTTCTTAAAAGTTTTTGAAAGATATTGTATATACGTTCAAGTTGTGGAACATATTTTGGTCTAATCAACAGTTTCAAAAATATTCGAGTAGCTCGCTTTAAGGGGTGAGATGCAGTCAGAATTTTCAAAAAAAATCGATTCTTTTTACACTTTCTATGTGAAGTATGATGTTTGGAAAATATTCCCTAAAAATTTCAAGTCAATCCGATGAATAGTTTCCGGGATATCCCACAACTAGTGAAGGGGCGTCGGGTCCCGGGAAGGCAGAATGCTTCGAAGACAACAAATTGATATTTTGGAAGCTTTCACATCTGCAGAAGCCCTATTATATGGGCCAGGAATTGATGATTCAATGTAAGTAATTTTGAAATTAGTATTTCAATACATAAATCAAGTGTAAAATAGGAAAAATCTTTTAGAAATTTTCAAAAATGTATTACTCAAAAACTATGAACTTTAGCGAAATTTTATAAAGAATACTTTCGTTTTAAAATTGCCCAAAATGTTAAAAAAATAATAATTCATCCCGAAAAACTTTAATTTTGTCAAACATTGTTTTAACAATTGGCTATAAACAATTGAATGATCGACTATTTGGCAAAAAATTGTGATATTCGGATTCAGCGGATCAAAATACATAAAAAAAGTTTAGCTTCATCCATCGAGCTCAAAATTTTACGAACATATAATACCGTAGCCACATCGAAAACTTTAAACGCGTTTCTCTCGAAACTATGTTTTTCAAGTCGGCGACCACTATAATTAAAAAACCACTCTATATATTTTGATGAAATTTGGTGTGCTTATTGATAGCATTGAAAACTAATCCTTAATCGAAGGATTTTAATTTTTGTTGAAAATTTCTATTTTTTAAAAATAATAAACGAGCGATCTTTTGGTCGAAAATCGAAAGTTATCTGTAGGAAGTCGCCATTTTGTTAATTTTTGAAAAAAAAGCTTCGATTAAGGACTAGATTTATTATTAAACTAATGATTTTTGTTATTTTTGTTATTTGATTTCAGATGATCCAGTAACATTTTATGATGGTCACCGCAAAGCACTACATGCCGAAGGGGGTCCGACAAAGATGGCGATATTCTTATAAATAATCAATATTTTTCTTTGAAAATTTGTACACGTCAAGTTGAAATATAACATAAAAAGTCTGTGTAACAACTTTTGTAAAACAAACTTAATTACTATTAAAAATAAGTATTGAAAATGTTCGTTTTTTTTTCACGTCTCTGACTGCATCTCACCCTTTAAATGCAATATCTTGTATACGTATAAATTTATTTATTTTGTGGTCTACTTACTTGCGATGCGGTGTTTTCAATGTGCTCGCCCGCCAGTCCAATCTGAAAGAAACGAAGAGACTTTGTTAGTCATAGCACTAATTTTCTTTTCTTTTTTTTGTGAAGTCGGTGATTGATCTCTTTTTCGTTGTTTTTGTTGTTGTTGTAAATTTCGCTTTTTCCGAGATTTTTTAGGAAAAAATAAGTTCCGTTACCACTTCCCATTAGTTGGACAAAAATGATTCCGGCATATATACTTACTGGGTCAATTAAACCTAGGTTGAAGTCGACGCCTGCATCGAAGTCCTTCTAAAAATAAGAACGATTGTATATACGCTCAAGTTGTGGAACATATTTTGGTCTAATCAACAGTTTTAAAGATATTCGAGTAGCTCGCTTTAAATGCGATATCTTGTATACGTATAAATTAATTTATTTTATAGTCTACTTACTCCCCATGCGGCTTCATGAATTGCGTCGGCCCTCTCTTCGATCTGAAAGAAACGAAGAGAGACTTTGTTAGTCATAGCACTAATTTTATTTTATTTTTTGTCGTGAAGTCGATGATTGATCTCTTTTTCGTTGTTTTTTTGGCTGTAAATTTCGAAAAAGAAACTATAACGTGATCCCACATCGAGTGTAGAAAAGAAAACCACAACAATTCCAAAGAAGGCTGGCCTATGGGTGAATCTAATCAGAACCCTTACACCCAAGGAATCCCTACCACCCAGGCTTTACGGTCTACCGAAAATACACCAAGGCCCATTGTCAGCAACATAGGCAGCCCTACAGATCATTTGGCACGTTTTCTCTGCAGACGACATCTTGGCGAGTTTCGATGTAGTATCTCTGTTTACAAACGTCCCGACCCATGAAACCCTAAGCATAGTTAAAAAATCCAGCAAAGTTACCCGCAACCTACTCCCCCTCATAGAATACTGCCTAAACTATACATATTTCCAATTTCAATCCCAGTTTGATGAACAAATGTCAGTCGCGCAGCCTTGGGTTCCTCTATTTCCCCTATCATCGCCAACATTTTTATGGAGAACTTCGAGAACAGAATTCTGCAAGAAGCTCCCCTCAAGCCTTCCACCTGGTTCCAATATTTCGATGACACTTTCGTCATTTGGAGCTACGGCAAAGAAAACCTCGAGCAATTCTTAACCTTTTTCAACTCCCAGCCTCAACCCCAATATTCAATTTACCATGGAGATAGAACAGGGAAATCAAATCCCTTTTCTGGATGTACTGGTTCAACGAAAAAACGCATACGGATAAATATCTCCACGCTACGTCCCATCACCACCCTTCCCAAAAACAGTCGGTCATAAGCTCTCTGGTCTACAGGGCTCTAGCGATCTCCGAATCGGACTCTCTGGAGGATGAACTAGAACACGCTACGAACAGCTTTAGGGAATAATGGCTACAAGCCAGGCAACATCAAACGAACGATTAAACATATAAAAAGAAAAATAGCTGATCAGAAAACAGTGACAGCATCTGAAGGGGAGAATGAAGGACAAATGACAGCAACAACTTCCCTTCCATACCTTAAGGACATAACCGATCGAACAGGGTCCTTGGAAAACATAATGTGCGAGTCATCTTCAAACCTCAGAAGAAGTTAGTACAAGTGCTTCCGAGTGCGGAAGACCAAAGACCACCGTTAAGCGCACCAGGAGTGTATGAGATACCTTGCTCATGCGGTAAAGTGTACATAGGAGCGACCGGGAGGAAGATCAGTACACAATACAAAGAACACCAACAGTGCATCAAATATGGCCACGTTGCACAATCAGCTCTGGCCGAACATTAGAAGGAGCCTGTTCATGCCATTTAGTTCGACAAAGCCCAAAGTCTGGTCCCATCAAACAGCTATTTTTCCAGGAAACATCGAGAAGGCTTAGAAATCTGAAAACATCCGGACAATCTGAACAGAGACGGAGAGTATCACGTCAATCCTATTTGGCACACCGTCCTTGCGGGTTTTTAATTGACCAGCTGATCAATTAAAACATTCGATTGGCTGGTGCAGTGATCTGGAACGATGACTGCAACTATACAAGGTATAGCTGAAACACTAGAGCTTCAGTATCGGCGCTCTCAACCCTGATGATGCAGACTGTAACGTTTGCGAAACGTCAACATAACGTTGATCCTCAACACGGCCTCCATCCGAAGTCACATACTTAATATATTTTAATTATATAATGAGCCGTAAAAGCCTTAAAACTAAAATTGAAAACCTTATTTGATATCATTGGTTTACTTATGTTGTGAATGCCATTTCCTAGGCTTCTCCGAATTGAAATATGTTGAGACACTTTTCCTTCCTCAATATGAATTTAAAACTATACACATATGCTCTCTTCATCAAACACATTTGAAATTTACTACTTTTTGGATTAAAGCTAAAGACAACAGAGATTAAATCCCTTTAAAAAAGAAACGAAAGTACTATCCTTTGAGTGTCTACCCTGAAAATTTCATAAGGAAATTCGCAGTAATGATGAAGTTACAGCGTTTTGTAACCGACCGGGTGAGCAACGACTAACAGCTGGGGTGCAGGTAGACACGGCCTTTGTTATCTGTTTGACTATGAGCCGGGTGTTCTCGCTCCTGTTGAATTCCGGGTATTTGTGACCTTTTGTATAACAAGGTCATGTTTCGAAAAGTGTGGGGGGGGGGGGGTCATATGGTCCAGGAATCGACGATTTCAGGTAAGTTTAAAATAAACCAGTCATTCCAGTGTAAAGTGTACTCAAAACTTTAAACGCGTTTCACTCGAAACAGTGTTTTCAAAATCGGTACCAGAAATATCTCCGCAACTACTAGACCGATCGGGATCAAGTTTTGCACAGTTATGCTTCACACAATAATCTAGTACTTATCGAGCCGTTTTTTCGATACCTGGCATAGTTCTTTTTCATCAAAAGTACTGAACAATTTTGAGGCGAAAAATCGCCTGTTTTATTGCAGTAACTGCCATGACCCGAAAAAATTAAATCTTTAAATTCCGGCTCGATAAGTACTAGTTTAATCTATCTACTTTAAGAAATACACATTTTTTTAGATAAAAAATGGCAGAGGCACGCCCGGTACCGCAAACGCTTTCAACAAAAAAACGTCCCAGGAAAACGACTGTAACTTTTTCACCGTGCGAAATTTTTTAACCAAATTTTCACACAACGTGGATAAAATGTCATACTTAAAAATGTATATCATGGTTGCTCAATAAAATTCAGTTCTACACCAAAAAAATCTTAAAAATAACCATACTTTTGGCCGTCTCAGGTGTATGTAAACCCTTAAAAAATGAAATTGCCTGGTGCACTGGTAGCGATAGGAGATAGTATTTTTTAAATCATGGCTATTTGCTCGTTCCAGAAAGTACATTTTGCATGATCGTATTCTAAAAACGTAAAATTATTTTCCAACTCTTCACATAACTCTTTGTTACTCTCAATTTGTTATGTAAATGGTAATTAAATTAGTGATCCCGTTAAGTGCAGATCAGATCAATGACGTACCCTTTAGCAAACTTGAAATCCCATTTTCTCTAAATAATTTTAAAAGTTAGATGAAAAATGATTGTTCCACTTTATCAAGTAACTATTACACATTACATTGAATATGAAAATTCTATTTATCTTGCCAAGATTTTTCCTCTTAACCATGCACGCCGAGACCTTGCATAGCAATTCTAGTATTCTTGTGTCGTTTATGCTTTTTGTTTTTCTATATTAGTATAGTAATACTAATTTTTTGGTGTAATAACGTGATTTTTCAAAGAAAAATAAAAAAAAATGATTAGGAGTACAACTTTGCAGTGACCGTTTTACTTAGAGAGCCACTGCGGCCGAAGTAGTGGCCCTAGCTCAATAAAAAAGTGGCATTTTAAACTAGAGGCTCTGCCAATGTAAACAATTTAAAAAAGCTAACTGATACGTGTATGCATTATAAAGTTATAGGCACTCAAACATGGCAACCTACGAACCGAATTCTCAGCATTTGCGGGAGGTTATGATTTACTTCTTCAACATCAAGAAATCTGCGGCTGATGCCCACCGTTTGCTTGTAGATGCTTACGGGGAGGATTCTATTAGTGAGAAAACGTGTCGGCGGTGGTTTCAACGCTTCAAAAGTGGAGATTTTGAGGTCGAGAACAAGCATGGTGGCGGAAGGCAGAAAGTTTTTGAAGACGCAGAATTGGAGACCTTGCTGGACCAGGATTCGTGCCAAACTCAAGAGGAACTCGCCGAGACGTTAGGAGTAACCCAGCAAGCAGTTTCAAAACGTCTCCGGGGTATGGGTATGATCCAAAAGCAAGGAAACTGGGTCCCGCATGAGTTGAAGCCGAGAGACATCGAGCGCCGATTTTTCACCTGTGAACAACTGCTCCAAAGACAACAAAGGAAGGGATTTTTGCACCGGATTGTGACTGGAGATGAAAAGTGGGTTTACTACGATAATCCTAAACGCCGAAAATCATGGGGACTGCCTGGTCATATTTCGTCATCGACGCCCAAACCGAATATTCACGGATCCAAAGTGATGCTGTGTATCTGGTGGGACCAGCTGGGCGTTGTGTACTATGAGCTGCTCAAACCATCCGAAACCATCACAGGGGCACTCTACCGACGTCAGTTGATGCGCTTGAGTAAGGCACTCAAAGAGAAACGGCCACAATTCAACGAAAGACATGACAAGGTGATACTGCAGCATGACAATGCCCGACCCCATGTTGCAAATGTCGTGAAAAAGTACCCGGAAACGCTGAAATGGGAGGTTTTATCCCACCCGCCGTACTCTCCAGACATTGCCCCTTCCGACTATCACTTGTTCCGGTCAATGGCACACGATTTGGCTGACCAGCATTTCGGTACTTACGAAGAAGTAAAAAATTGGATCGATTCCTGGATTGCCTCCAAGGACCAAGACTTTTATCGACGTGGGATTTGAATGCTACCTGAAAGATGGGCCGAGGTCGTAGCTAGCGACGGGCAGTACTTTGATTAAAAAATATGTAGCCACTTTTTTATAATAAAGCCTTAAACTTTTGAAAAAAACGGTCACTGCAAAGTTGTACTCCTTATAATAAGATTATTTCTAAGGTATAACAGTTTTGTGTACAATGTTTCTTGTACATTTGCATCATACGTGCATGGTGCTGAGCTATTTTATAAGACATTTCATTTTTTTTGTACAATTGATTAATAGAAAAAATATAATTAAACTATTGATTGAATTAAAACAAATAATAATTATTTTCGAAGCAAACCGGAATTTTTTATAAGGTTAATCAAACAAAAATGTTTTTAGGCGGATTTTTGCATTACTTGGTGTACTTTTTAAACTTTTAAAAGTTTTTAAAGATATTGTATATACGTTCAAGTTGTGAAACATATTTTGGTCTAATCAACAGTTTCAAAGATATTCGAGTAGCTCGCTTTAAATGCAATACCATGTATACGTATAAATTAATTTATTTTGTGGTCTACTCACTTCCGATGCGGTGTTTTCAATCCGCTGGTTTGTCAGTGCGATCTGAAAGAAACGAAGAGAGGCTTTGTTAGTTATAGCACTAATTTCCTTTTCTTTTTAGTGGTGAAGTCGGTGATTGATCTCTTTCTCGTTGTTTTTTTGTTGTTGTAAATTTTGGGTGGGGGGGAAAATGTCGAACGATCGATATGCAGATGGGCCAAAATGTCGAATTCGAAAATGACGAATGTTCGAATATAGATAGATCAATCTTACTAGAGTCTGTGAAGTCGAAAATAACAATTACGAATATGAACATCTCGGAAGATGATATATAGCGAAAAACAAAAATCAGATTTAATAAAATATCGAAAAACATAAAATCGATGGGCCTGTATGCATAACACCAAATAATTCGAGACGACAATTCTCCGAATTGAAAAAATGGCGATGGTTTACAATGCAGAAAATCATGGAGCCTAGATATCAGGAGGTTCAGCGGCAATGCAAAGGCGCTGAAAAAAGGGTCCCGAAAATGTCCCGAAGTGATGGCGCTGGGGTGCAGCGGCACCTACATATATAGCAATATATTGGTCAACGAGGTGAAAGTGATCGGATGAGTTTCTAACCTCACGACAGACCGATCGTGACATCAAACGTCGAAATATCCGCCGATTCATAATTTCCTCATGACGGTTCGGAAAAAAACGCAAAAGCGAGAAAAGATCTCAAACTCAAACTCAAAATGGCGGCGATACAGCCCATCTAGAAAAACGTGTTTTTTTACATATAGCTTCACGGGAGAACGGTTTTCTCGTAAAATATAAGACCTGAAACAAAAACAAAAAAAATGATAATTTATATATTATTAGCTATGAGACTACCTAGAAATTTGCTTTCAAATTTTGCAAAAATAGCGCACTTTGAAGGAAATAAATCGATTATTTGCCAAAAAAGCAGTAAATTGTTTATAAAAAGAAGTTTACATTTAATCAAAAAACGGCTACGTACTGCCATGAAGAATATAATTGTGAAGCTGCTGTTAAAATTTCAAATCGATGCATGCAAAGGTGGTCGAGTAATCCGTCTTCCGAGATCGAAACAAGTGGTTTCGAGAAAAAAGCGTTTAAAGTTGGACGAGCAACTCAGCGCGCCCTCCAAGGCGCTGCGGCCAAATCGATAATTGAACCTTTAAATAAAAAAATTGCTATAGGACCAATTGCATATTGTTTTTATGACACCAAAGTATTTTTAGGCAAGAAAACGTCTTTCCAAAATCCTAGAGTGGTGTTATCCTTTAACACTAATGAGGGTTAGGTACATCATCTGTGATCTGTCTTAGATCGCACCCATGTTTAGCGCATATCTATATACATATAGGTGCCGGAGCACCCCAGCGCCATCATGTCTTGTTCTCGTTTTGGGGAAGAGTTGAAAGGCCTCACTGAACCTCCTGGTATCTAGGCTCCATGCAGAAATTCATTGAAGCGAACGGCCAAAAAGCCGAGTGGTGAAATCGCGGAGTGTCAAAATGTAGAACGGCCCGAATGGCGAATCGAGCAATACGTTACTTGCGCCTCAGAGTGAAGCTGCGAGATGGCGCTGGCGGTCTGTGGGCTAAAATATCGTAAGACAGTCATCCCACGTGACGGGCCCCACCACGTTCGCCATTTTGGCCGTTGGACCTTTCGGCGTTCGACATTTCGGGCCATCGACATTTTGCGTTTCGATATATTGCTTTTCGCCATAGACGGTATTACGCATATTAGGCACTCGCTATTGTCAGTTTCGGAGATATGGGTGTTCTACATTTTTCGATTCTGTATTTTTATGTTCCTAATTGCAGACAATCTGAATATTCGTTTTCGAATAAATTACCTCTCCAATAAATAATGGTTCGATTTATAGTCATTCGATTTTTTTATCAGTCGAAAGATAAAATTTCGAATGATTTAACCTTCGTTATTTTGAGAGTTCATAATTCTGTCATTTCGAAATCTTTGTCGTTCTATATTTGGTAATTCGACATTTTTACCCCCACTCCAAATGTTGGTACTTGGTGCATGGTACTTGGCTATTTTATAAGACATTTCATTTTTTTGTACAATTGATTAATAGAAAAAATATAATTAAACGATTGATAATAATTATTTTCGAAGCAAACTGGAATTTTTATAAGGTTAAGCAAACAACAATGTTTTTAGGCGGATTTTTGCATTGCTTGGTGTACTTTTTAAGCTTTTTAAAAGTTTTTAAAGATATTGTATATACGTTCAAGTTGTGAAACATATTTTGGTCTAATCAACAGTTTCAAAGATTTTCGAGTAGCTCGCTTTAAATGCAATACCATGTATACGTATAAATTAATTTTTTTTTGTGGTCTACTCACTTTCGCTGCGGTGTTTTCAATCTGCTGGTCTGTCAGTGCAATCTGAAAGAAACGAAGAGAGGCTTTGTTAGTCATAGCACTAATTTTCTTTTCTTTTTAGTTGTGAAGTCGGTGATTGATCTCTTTTTCGTTCTTTTTTGTTGTTGTTGTAAATTTTGCATTTTCCGAGATTTTTTTAGGAGAAAATAAGTTCCGTTACCACTTCCCATTAGTTGGACAAAAATGATTCCGGCATATATACTTACTGGGTCATCAAAATCTAGGTTCAAGTTGAAGTCTGCATCGATGAAGCCCTCCTAAAAATAAGAACGATTGTACGTACGTTCAAGTTATGGAACATACTTTGGTGCAACTAACAGTTTCAAAGATGTTCGAGTGTCTCCCTCTAGATAAGTCATTTCGAATTCGTATATATTTATTTATTTTTGAGCATATTTACTTCGTCGTAAAGTTGATTGACTTTTTTGTCATAAAGTCAATTATTTATTTCTTTACGTTTTGTATATTTTTTTAAGTTCGAAAATGTCAGAGGAGCAAACCTTTCGAAACCTCGTTATATTATCTGGGCAAAAACGAGTCGCTCGTGTCTATATATACTGACTGAATGAAGTCCATGTTCAGCGGGAACTGTCCATCCTCGATTTTTTTAACAATACAAATTAAAATAAGGATCATCGAAGTAAAAAATAATTCAATCATCGTCAAGTACCCTTCCAAAAAAATTATTCTCAAATAGAGAGTTGTAAGCCTAAATTTCAACAGTTTGCGATTTACTGTTGCTGAGAAAGGCTTTAATTACTATGAAGAAAAATAAGAAAAAATAAATTACATTGATACGATGAGGTATATTCTTTTTCCATTTTCTATTCATTCTTTTTTCGCTTGAATTTTCCTTCGGTTTTTTCTATGTTTTTGTTATTATTTTCCTTACTTTTTTGTTCCGATATTTCTGAGTTTTTTTTTGTTTTGCGCATTTCGTTACTTACCGCCGCACCGACGTAGAGGAGGACGCAACCGATGAGCGCGATCAGCGAATGACGCGCAATCATTTCGTCAGCTTGATACTCACGAACAATGTGGATCTCTGCCGCGGCTGAAAGAAAAATTGAGAAATTAAAAGGAAGGAATAAAAGAAAAATTAAGAAAACTCACTTTTGCTTCATGGTTATTATTTATTGCTGTAATAATGAATAATATTTTACGTTTGTACTACGCATGTTCCCCCTAAAGTAGCTAATGAAACGCGTTTCTACTACTCAGTACTCCAATAATATTTAACAATCAACATTTTTGCTTCATATCACTACCATAGGTGATAATTATTCGAATTTCCACTTCTCACCACCGTGACAATAAATGATAATTCGCATTTTTATTGGCCATTATCGCGATTATATATAGAAAATCGCATATCAAATATCCATTCATCGCGGAAATATAGGAATCAGATTTTAATTACCCATTATCGTACTCAGGAATACTAATTCGCATTTCCCGCACCCATTGACGCGCTAATAAATAATTATTCGCGCTTTCACTACGGATTAGTGTAGTGCAAAATGATGCATTGCTTTTGTGCTACTTATCACAATGACAATCAATAATTAGCGGCTACGCGGCTCTTCACGATATTGAATAAAACGTAAAACTTGTAACTCACCCAGACACTTTCAACGTACTCGTATACTCGGACAGGGTCCTATAGTAAGAAAAGCCCTCGACGAAAGTATAAAAAGATAATCACCGTTGATGAAGAACAGCAGAAATATAGGGTTCGAATGTGCCACGACTGCGGGACCGCGGCTCTTTTATGTCGATGCTGAGCGTCCCGACACAAGGAAAGTTTTTTGTTTTACACGCTAGATATGCTATCGTTGCGCAATATTTTTTTGGTATTAAAACGGTGGGGCGGGGGTCAATTCATATAGGGAAAGTAAGAGATGGAGAGATACCAGACAAGATTCGATAGTAAAAGAAGAGCAAAATTTTCTATGCTGTTTAGTATTTTGTTCCTTTTTGCTTCCAATTTTTTTACTGGTTCATTTACACGCTCGAATTCGTTTCATTCTCTTCTCAGTGTCTAATTCAGTCGAAACCAAACACCGGCCACCTGTACAGGTGGTTTATATACGTATCTAACGGCATAATTGCCTTGGACTTTTCACCGCAATTATTTGGGGTGTACCATTTTTATCTCGGGCCGAAATAAATATCGAAAACGAAGATGGATAAAAACATGTTTTCTACAAAAGATTTGAAACTTCGACTGGGGTGATTTGTGGTGATATTAATATTTTATTTTATCGGCACGTTGAATAATCTCTTGTTGACTATTATTATTTTAATTAAGACCACACACTTTCTATTTTTCAAAACAAAAGTAAGTTTTTAAACGATTGTAATGAAAAAAATTTCGCCGTTTTAACATAAAAAGACAGCGAGCTGTG
Organism: Ophion slaviceki; assembly: GCA_944452715.1. Taxonomy (NCBI): domain Eukaryota; kingdom Metazoa; phylum Arthropoda; class Insecta; order Hymenoptera; family Ichneumonidae; genus Ophion; species Ophion slaviceki. The sequence goes on along the minus strand of OX101788.1, from coordinate 33,351,111 downwards.
GTACTTAAAAAACGTTGATTACCGCCTGCATTACTCGCGATGATACAGTGTGTGGGTTGCGAGGTTGTACTCACGACTCGCATGTGTATGTGCGCGCGCGTTGTCTGAAGTTGCTATGACAGAAGACACGAGAAAAAGCGGTATTCTTGAAAATAAACGAAATAGTATCTGGACAATTGAATGTGCGAACAACCGTTACTATCTTTTCACGAACTCGTGCGATTTTATAAGCGTTGCGTTTTATTATCGAGAGGTATGGAATCCAATAATTCGGGAGCAACGATCTTCTCTCGATGAATGCAATGCGAAAATGGTACGTTTACTCTAGGTAGAGTCAGTCGCATCGTGCTCTTCAACAAAGTAATATGCATCGATATTTATTTTGTTTTTGAAATTTCAAGTTCGAATCATTTCTGTGTTTCTCAAGCTAGCCGATTCTTCTTCATTACATTCGTTTGAAATCCAGCGGATTGTTGAGCAATTTGACACTATACAGTCCCATCTGGAATAATGAAGGTTACGGCGAAATTTGACGAACGCATTGATGATGAAAAAAAATATATATCAATTGAATTTCGCCGTATGTTTCTTATAAAAAACGGTTTTATCCGATTTCATTTTCGCAATTTATTTAGTACCTGCAATTGAAATAGGACGCTCTATATATTCGAATGTGCATACTTATGAAGAGCAATCGAAAGGTGGCTGAATTGAACCAGTCAGGCGGTTGGGGGCGTCGCGACTAAGGTATTGTTTTTCCACCGTTTCGTTTCGAGACGTCGACGATCTTTTTTATGGTTCGTTGTTAAGGGGTGAGATGCAGTCAGCGATGAAAAAACGAGCATTTTCAAATTTTTTTATAGCAATTAAGTTTGTTTTACAAAAGTGGTTACACAGACTTTTTATGTTACATTTCAACTTGACTTGTACAAATTTTCAACAAAAAAAATTGATTATTTATAAAAATATCGCCATCCTTGTCGAACCCCCTTCGGCATGTAGTGCTTTGCGGTGACCATCGTAAATTTTACTGGATCATCTGAAATACAAAGAAAAAAACAAAAAACTCATTAGTTTAATAAGAAATCTAGTCCTTAATCGAAGCTTTTTTTTAATTAACAAAATGGCGGCTTCCGACAGATAACTTTCGATTTCCGACCAAAAAATCGCTCGTTAACTGTTAAAAAAAAATAGAAATTTTCAACGAAAATGAAAATCCTTCGATTCAGGACTAGTTTTTAATGCTATCAATAAGCACACCAAATTTCATCAAAATCCATCGAGTGCTTTTTGAATTATAGTGGTCACCGACTTGAAAAACATAGTTTCGAGAAAAACGCGTTTAAAGTTTTTCGATGTGGATACGGTATTATATATTCGTAAAATTTTCAGCTCGATGGATGAAGCTAAACTTTTTTTTATGGATTTTGATCCGCTGAATCCGAATATCACAATTTTTGCCGAAAAGTCGAGCATTCAATTGTTTATAGCCAATTGTTAAAACAATTTTTTCAAAAAATGAAAGTTTTTCGGGATGAATTATTATTTTTTCAACATTTTGGGCAATTTTAAAACGAAAGTATTCTCTATAAAATTTTGCTAAAATTCATAGTTTTTGAGTAATTAATTTTTGAAAATGTCTGAAAGAGTTTTCCAATTTTACACTTGATTTATGTATAGAAATACTAATTAAAAAATTACTCACATCGAACCATCAATTCCTGGCCCATACAATGGGGCTTCTGCCGATGTGGAAGCTGCCAAAATATCAATTTGTTGTTGTCTTCGAAGCATTCTGCCTTCACGGGTATTATCGTTTGCGCGTTTGTCAGCCACGTCTATACGTTGAGCCCCTTCACTAATCGTGGGATATCCCGAAAACTATTCATCGGATTGACTTGAAATTTTCAGGGAATATTTTCGAAACATCATACTTCACGAAAATGTTTTTAAAAAATCGATTTTTTTGCAAATTCTGACCGCATCTCTCTCCTTAAAACACACATGAAGAAAATCGTGCGTATTATAGTTCAAAATTGGCTGTTTTCATTGTCGTTACCACTTATATTTTTATGCTGTTTAGCAATCTATTGTCGTGAAAAAGCGGGGTTGAGCGGAGAAAAAGACTTCTAATATATGAATTTGTATTGGTTTTATTATTTATATTATGATGATTCATTTATCCCTTCAAGATACTCTTTTTGTGTTGAAAAAAGTCGGGAAAATAGTGCGAATTGAAAATATCGATTGAGAAGATATGCGGGAGCATTTAGTTTGCAAGTTTATTTACTTTTTTAAAATTTATATTAGACTTTATTGCTCCGGGCAACACACTTCCTCAGTTTGCACTGGGAAACATTCACCTACCCCCGGGGGTTAGGCTCGGTCTTAATCTAGACCGGAACAATAACGCTGGGCGACACTCGAGGGTTCCGACACCACCTCGACTGCCGCCCAGTAAAAAAAAAAACGCGCGAAAAGTCCAATAAATCGCTCTGCGATAGCCGCTCCCTCAAGCCATAGGTGTTGCCTGAATAAACGGAGGGACCCAAGTATGACCGCCTTCTGCATCCGACCCGCTAGCAACCGGACACCGGGTTTGCAAACCGGTATGCCAGCGAGGCCCGATACAAAAGACTCTTTCATCCCCCCTAGCGCGCCGATGATGAGGACAACGAGAGTTACCCTGAATCCTCGGTGCAAACGACGTGGCTCGGCCAGGAGAGGCTGATACTTGAGCCGTTTCTCCTCTTCCTTTCGCGACACGTTCACTTCGGCCGGAGCCGAGAACTCAATCACGTATATCGTCTTGTCGTCGAAATCGAAGAGGACAACATCAGGCTTTGTCGCTGGAAGCGGCCCGATGGTCGCGAATGAGAAGTTCCAATAAATCTTGCACCTCTCGCCCACGACAACGGACTCAATATCTCCTGGTAAATAAGGCAGCACGGGCTCCCGGTCTATCCCATAAGAGTACCGTAGATGGTAGTACAACACTCTTAGGGCCGCGTTATGGCGATGGATATAGCCGGAGACTGCATATACTGGGCAAGCCGACAGTAGATGCATTAGTGTCTCCGGCGATTGTTTGCATGCACGACACAAAGTGGTCGGCAGAGGCTGACCCAAAACGCGGCTGCGATAGACCAGGGTGTTGACGACTCCGTCTTGGCAGGCGCAGATAAACCGTTCGGTCTCGGACATCAGTCCAGCTGACCGCAAGAAGGAAAAGGTCAGCTGGGTGGACAGCCCCTGTTCCTCGATGTGGTGAAAAAACACACCGTGCATGGGTCTGTCCACGTGCTGCCGAGTCAGGACAGTCTGCTCGGCAGCCCTGATTGCCCGCCGACGTCGGGACTTGGGCAACCGAGCGACGGAATCTATTGGCAAGGCGCCACGCCGGCGCCGGCGGAACTCCAAGCCGAGGGTTTCTGCCGCACGATCTGCCGCCTTATAAAGAAAAGCACCCGCCCCATGAAGCTCATGCTGGTGCACAATCTCCAGGAGCGGGTCCGAGCTTGTTATCACATCGCTTGCTATTCCGAGGACCATGCGGTCATGAAGACACTCCAATCCCAAGAGCCCACACCCGCCGCTCTGACGCAGCATATAAAGGCGCGGGGTGGAAGATCGAGGGTGCAGACTCCGCTGGATGTTCATTATTTTGCGTGTGCCGATGTCCAGCTGTTTAAGCTCGTCTCTACGCCATTTGACGACGCCAAAGGAGTAGAGCAGGACCGGGACAGCGAGCATATTGGTGGCAGTGATCTTATTTTTCCCAGACAGATCTGATTTCCAGATCCGTCTGAGACGCCGCCTATACTGGCTGCGGAGGGAGTATTGACACCCCTTGACACCCTCAGCGTCTTGAAGAGAGCGCTGATCGATGCCAAGGTACCGATAAGACCCCCCGGCGTCCAGGTATTTGAAGACGCTCCCGTCCACCAGCCGAACATCAGCCGCGACACCCTCTGCTCTCCCTCTCCTGAGATGAAGAACAGCGCACTTGTCCAATCCGAAGTCCATTCCCGCCGCCCGCGTGTACGTCGCTACGATGTTCAAGAGGAGCTTAAGCCCCGCCTCCCCGGGAGCGTATAGCTTGAGGTCATCCATACAAAATAAATGGGTGATCCCTCCCCCACGCTCCCCGGGGGGCCCCGCTTCGTACCCGCGTGCAGCCCGCAAGGCGATTGATAAGGGTTATAGTGAGATGCAAAACAGGAGGGGGCTGAGAGAATCTCCCTGGATAATCCCCCTCCTATATCCCGCCACTCCGGTCGACACGTTGCCTTCACTAGTCTTAACTGTGAAGCGTGTCTTCCAGAGCGGCATGAGCTGCTTAATGCATCTCACTATGTAAGGACTCACCGAAAGGCGTTCGAGTAGGTGTATAATCAGTTTGTGACTGACAGTGTCGAACGCCTTACGGTAGTCTATCCAAGCGACTGAGAGGTTACGCTTGTGCTGGACCGCGTCTTGCGTGATGCAGCGATCCACCAGCAGGTTCTTCTTACAACCTCCCAGCCCCCTCTTGGATCCCCTTTGTTCGTATATCTCCCGCCATGCAGGCTCGATCTCGCGCAGAACACGCTCATAAAGAATCTTTGTGAAGATCTTACAGAGGACATTCAGACACGTTATCGGGCGGTAGTTCTCCGGACGAGACAAATCCCCTTTTTTGGGGAGTAGCACCGTCCTTCCCTCTGTCAGCCACGCAGGGATGGGCACCGTCCCATCGATGAACGACGAGAAGATGCGGGACAGATGTGTATGGGTGCACGTGAATTTCTTCCACCAGAAGATGTTAATCCCATCTGGTCCGGGAGCGGCGTGGTTCCTTATGCTACTCACCGCCTTCTCCTCCTCACCCCGCGTGACTGGAAGACAGTCGCCACGCTGACTCGGCTGTTGCCGGCAAAACGCGTCGAACCGCCCCGGAGCTGGAGTGCTTTCATCAAAATGACCCTCCTTGCTATACAGTTCTCCCCAAAACTGCTCCACCTGAACAGCTGTTGGTGCTGTGTCGGGGGCAGGCGTAGGTGGTTGGAACCAGCGGCCTGGGTCAGAACGGAAGAGGGCGTTGTCTAACGCCTGACCCAGCCGCCTCTCTAGGGATTGCTTCGCAACCCCCAGGTTCCGCACCTTCTTCACGTAGCGTTCCTTCACAATAAGAAGGATAGCTTTGTTCAATCTGTGGTGACGGCATTTCAGTTCCGAGCTGATTTTTCGGATTTTAGGAGTAAACGCCCTCCCGGCCGTAATGAAGTCCAACACACATTGAACACGGGATGCCTGCCTCCGCGCTTCATTGATCTTATTCTGGAGCTGTGCTACGCGCCGCCGAGTCTTAACGACGAACACCGCCTTATCATTGCGTGTCCGAGGTTTCGCCTCAACAGCCGCGTGATACACAGCCCAGTTCAAGCTGAGGAGATCAGCAGTCTCAGGGATTGCTGCCGCAAGGGACTCATTTTGCCGCAAGGGACTCATATGCGGGAGCATTTAGTTTGCAAGTTTATTATTATTGTTGTTATTATTATTAAATATTTCTTCATATCTCCCTGCGAGCTTTTATGACTTATTGTGCACGATTAAATGAAAAGGATGGCTTTTTCACTGTTACTTCACATTTGTCCGTTCACTATTTCCAGTTTCTTAGAGAGGATATGTTGACATTGTCCTCGTAAGCATTTTACAGTTTCTTGCTATTTAATCAATTAAAAAAAATACAACGACTATTTTCAATTTTACGAAGTTTTAAATTTAAGTAGTGGGGTGTTATGGTACTTTTTAATGTGCGACATTCCGCCCCCCTCACACGAGCTTATTTTTCAATTCCAGCGACCCACAAAGCCTCGGCATTGGCTTTTAATTAATTAATAAATTAAAAGCGTCGTCGCGTGGCCGTACCTGCGGCCCGTTGCATATTGGAGTATTACGGGAATTACCGCCGGCTGCCTTGGACATATCCATTGGGTCTCGTCCTTGCGCCCTACTTTTTAAGTCTGTCCAACATATACTTCAGCAATAAGTCTGTTTTGCATCGTTGGATTTCAAGGATTTTTTTCATTATTTTTAAAAACTGTTTTCTCACATGTTTCGACGCCAGGATATCTGTAGAGGCGGAACAACGTTAAACAAATTGATGGCCTAGAATACACCCTCATTGGGGAGTTAATGTTGTAAGAAATTAATGTCTCCGGCGATAAAGATATTCTCATCACGTTTCATGTTCGTTATATATTCTTGGTACCCGAGGAAAGTCACAAAAAAATTGGCTGGAATATTCACCGTCCGGAACCCGTCCTTATCTTGGGGTGAAGGTTTGAAAAAAATCTAATCTCCAGCACTAAAGATTCTCTGATATTTTTTATTCGCGTTATATATTACTAGTGCCTACGGAAAGTCACAAAAAAATTGGCAACGATTTACAACTACTGCAACCCACCCTTATCGGGAGGCTGAAAGTCCAGCCGTGGAGACTTTTCTTAGGAGCTAAAGATGTATAACGCAAATAAAAAAATGAGAATATCTTTAGCTCCGGAGATACTATTTTTTTCAACCTTCACCTCGCATAAGGGTGGGTTCCGGAAGATAGGAATCGTTTCGAATCTTTTGGGGCCTCCCTCAGGTACTAAGTATATATACTTCATGCAAATAAAAAAAGACGAGAATGTCATTACCGCCAGAAATACAATTTTCATTCGGTTTTCACCCCCCCCCCCCCCCCCCCCCCGATAACAGTGGGTTTTGGAAACTACAAATCTTCCCTAATTTTGTGGCTTTCCTTAAGTACTACGAATGTATAACGCAAATAAAAAAGATAAAAAAAAATGAAAATATCCTTAGCACCGGAGATATGATTATTTTCATCTTCCACCTCCGATATGAACGAGTTTCGGAAGTTAGAGACCGTTGATAGTTTTTTTTTTGTAACTTCTCTTAGGTGCTAAGTATACACATCGCAAAGAAAAAAGGTGATAATGTGTTTACCGCCAAAAATACGATTTTTATTCGACCTCCCCCCACGGGTGGGTTTCGAAACTTGAACATCCTTGCCGATTTTTTTGTGGCTTTCCTTTGGTACGGAGAATATATAACGCCAATAAAATAGACGAGGATGTTTTCACCCGACGGAGATATTTTTCTTCAATTTTACCCCCTGATAAGGGTGGATTTCCGCCCGCCCATTTAAAAAAAACATTTTTAGACTTTATACATATCTTGGAGTGGAAATATTCACAAAAAAGATTGGAAAACCATTTAAAAAATAAAAATCTGGTTGGAATGGAACGGAAGTTACTTTTTATATTTTTATTTATTTATTTTTATTGTTAAGTCGAAAAATGTTTGTGCGCATTTCGATTGTTGATATCCCAATAATAATCTTGAAAATCAGTTGAGGGATTTTCATAGTTCAAATCGCCAGAAACAAATTTGAGGAATTGAGCAAAAATTAATTTAAATGCCGTTCCGACGACTTCCGATCTTAATTTTTTTCTTGAAATCGCTCACATTTCTTTTCGCAGATTTTAGCTATGAAAAGGCCGCATTTATCTTACAAAATGCTCGATTGGGGATCCACGATCGAAAACAGTGTGAAAATATGTGGTATACCGACAAAAGTAAGGAAATAAACAATACAAAAGTATTTTTGTTGCGGCTCGATACGATGAAAACTTTAACAGAGATTTCTAAAAAAAAGAAAACATCCTGACGGTACAAGTTAAAGAGATGAGTTATTTTTCTTATTTTTTTTCATTAAATAAAATAACCCGATTTTTCCATTGTTCGCCACCTTTTATCAATGGTACTTTGAGAGACAAATCAATTCGACAGTGTATGATCATAAAAATTCGTTTTTCGTATTCTATGTCGAGTCGATTCTATTCTAACTAATTGTACTGTACAAAAGAATAATTGATGATCGAATCGTAATATTTTACAATGACAGTTATAATGAATACAACCGATGGTCAGAAATCGGCGTTACATAAGTCAGTCGATCGATTTAACAAATATAGCAGTCTTCAGGATGGCGATCGCGACTGATCACTTCTAGGACCGAGACAGAATGCTCCTTCGTTGTCCATTCCTAGGCGCCTTTCCTTGGACCTTCGACCTTTGTCTTATAGCTCCGGAATACACAGCCCTGGCGTTTATGACCCGCTCAAGAGTCGTATATGATTTCATTATTCACACAAAAAGTATTGAAATCGCAATATGACTATTATTTTTAACTTCATTCTGTTGAAAAGTACAATACCTTGTACATTGAATATTACAAAACGCCATTTAAAGAAATATCAAATTTAAAGTACTTTTATAATACTATGGCAAATGAAATTTCCAAACTTAGTATATGAATAAATATTTAGGCTTCAGTGTTGTAAAATTCAATACCGGACCTATATTTCATACGGTTTTACATTTCGTAATACGTACGAATTGAATATTAATACACTATCTACAATTTTTCAAGGCGTCTAATAGAAAAATAAATATTCTTACTTGAAAAATACAACAAGCGTTTTGAATATATAAAATGTAGACAAAGTAAGAAAATAACAAACTGACTCTTAATTTTTACCGTACTTGGTTCAGGAGTATACAATTTTGTGTGCACTGAATATTATGATAGACTGGAGAAAATTAAGAAATGAATAGGACACTTACAATACGAAGGCATGTACATATTCTGATTTAATGTATGTTTATTCTGATAGTCTGATTTAATATATAATTCAGTGCAGAAAACTTGAAATTCGTGCTTTGGTCAGCATGTTAAATCAAATCATAAAAAACGTATCGAGTAACAGCAAATCTAAAGTAAGTGGTCAACACACGGTGCGACGGTCTAGTAGTTAGCGTGCTCGCCACTAAACCAGCGGACCGGGAGGTCCCGGGTTCGAATCCCAGTCGCTGATACTTTTGAATAGGTAAATGATTTTTCCAGGACTTTGGTATTCCAGTATAACTACACATTACTTAGACATTCAAAACGTAGTGTATTAATTTTAAAATAACGATTAATAGTTTTCACAGACCAAATCAGTAAACAGAATTTCGGAATTTGTATATTAAAATTCATAAAGAGTTTATTAAAGACGCAGAAAGTAAATAGTAACAATTACACTATCCTAACACCGTAAAATTAATACACTTTTCTATGCCAAATTTACTTTTATTTATTTAAAAATACAATCTGTGCATATTAATTTTTATACGCTTATAATAGATACCTTGCGATACGTATATGATTTTTCCAGTACTTAAGTGTTGCGATATTACTGAACGATTATTAGACATTCGAAAAGCAGTGCATTGATTTTAAAACGACAATGTTAAAATTCATAAACGGTATGTCTAAAAAGACTTCCTGCACTTTTATATTAATTTTAATACAGATTTTTTTTCACAGTGCATGTTAATTAAGCGTGCAACAGGATAGTAGTCAGGACATTAAAGCTTAGAGAGAGAATAAATATACTGTTCAATTTTTAGTGTTAGATAGTATAGGTGGTTTGTTTGACCACTTCAAATATTGAAGTGGTCAAACAACATTAACTAAATGGCACCCTTGGCAACATCAACTGGTCCCAAGTTGCACATCAAAATCCTGATCCAATTCCCTGGACTACCAACAATAACCGCGAATGGTTACAAAACCGTTTTCTGCGGGAACAGGAAGAATGCGGAAAATAACGTCTCCCAAGCACTCTGTCCGCGCACTCTGGCCAGGGGTTGTGGTGGGTCCGGCCGTGTACCTAGATAACCAGAGGGTGGCCGCCGTTGCCCTAACTTAGGCAACGATGACACCTCTTTCATCCAATACGTATCTTCCTGCAGGCCCGATAACTGCGGCACACTGTTACAGTCTCGTCAAAAGAAAACCCAACGTCATCGACGGTAAGACGATGGTGATCATTTATGCCGGCAGCCTCCAATTCCCCTGCACCAGGCTGGAACTTTATCCCTAGGCTATCTGAGAGCGTCAAACGAATCCCATCTCCGAAGGCTGTTACAGAGACTGCGCTCTTTGACACTTTGCCTTCCGGAGCACACGCCAATCGTCGACCTCGTACCGATCGTTCAGCAAGACGGCAGCAACCTTAAATGGCCCCTTGAACGTAGCCATCAGCGTCCCGCTTTGTCTCGTTGCAACAGAGTTCGTTTCCACCACAACATCCCCGATTGAATACCGCGGTGGCCTGGACCTGCGCGTCGGTTACTGCCCTCTGATGTTGCCTCACGTCCGTCGAACGCAGAGATCTCTCCGATCGAGAGTTGACTGCATCTCCCTAAGTAGCGCTGCATATGCACTGCTGCGAGGCTTGTACCTTTCTCGGGAAGTCGTTCCACGTGTTCTCCGGTGACCTGGCACTAGTAGTCTCCCCAGTTGCAAGAGAGCTCGGAACGGTACGATTGATGCCCTCACATTGGCCATTTAACCCGTGGCGTCGCCGTCGCATTGAGGACGTGTTTGATCCCATACTTCTTGCAAAACGCAACGAAAAGATGCGAAGAGAAACAGCTCCCCCTACCGCTTATAATTCGCTTTTGGGACCCCAAACAGCGCAAATAATTGGTCAAGACCCTTGATGACCCATTTCGGTTTTTGTGTCCCGTGAACTGAGAAAAAAAATATCATTGATCCAATATCATTGGTGTTATTGAATGAAATTGCGTTGATTCAATTGTAAAATTGTTGGTGTAAATAATCGGATTTATTGGTCCAAATATAACGCTATTTACTTTAATAACATGATAAAAGTAAAGTTTTTTTCTATTCAAAAGATATATTGTTAGCCGAGAACAATATATTATTGAAAGTATCTAAAAAATTATCGCGAACATATTATATAGTTTTGAATGAATTTTCTGCAACGGACAAAAAAGCGTTTCAATTCATAACATGAATATTGTTGATTCGAGTACATAAGAAAAATTGAATTTCGCTCGTTTGATACAGATACAAATTTCATTAAGTAAATATGTCATTTTATTTTTTTCACCATATCCGATATTGATTTTCAAGTACATTATTCGTTGAAATGTTAATATTTTGTTTTGTTTGAAAAATATTAAGCAAATGTCTGAATTGGTTAAAAAATTATGCGAAAATTAAATTTGTTTCTTGCGCATTTGGTTGAAAAAATTCGAGCGCCACCGAAATTATAGGTGTGAGCAAACTCGTAGTTCTCGGAGTAACCGCTAGAAGCCGCACGCGCGCTCGTTTCTCGTATGCGTAGCGCAAACCGAAAAACTACTTAAACGCCGGAGAAACTCTAAAGAGTATCGCTTCTTGGCCTGTGGCTAAGATCAAAGTGTAGTATCGGTTCTTATCAATTGAATATCTGATATTCTCTCCATGGATATTCCATTGGATTACTGATATTCTCTCCACTATTATCGTGGATGATCATTCTAACGCTCACTTTTTACTCAAAATTTAAAACAAATTGAAAAACCTTTAATTTTTTTAATAAAACGGATTCGATCAAATACTTTATTGTGACAATTCTATCCTATTCCAAAGACCTGTATGCGATTTTTAAAATATTTTCAGCGATTCTCCCCAGATAGACGGATGTACCTCATATCGGCATCATATGTACATCATCACTGCGGCATAGAAAGTTTCACAGCTGTGTATCCCTTATGAGTGCTCCCGTTGAAGTCATATTTGCATCACATGATGATTCACAATAATACATCCAAATGAAGCAAAGTTGTTCTCACGCGAATATGCATGCAGTGAATTCATCAGACTAGCAAATTTGGCTCACGAATATCTAACAATAAGTGAGTGCGTATGGGGCTCATATGGGTGTCACGGCGTGAAGAAACTATAGTGCTGACACAGCGCTCATATCAGCGGCATGGCGTGACGGAACTATGCTGTGCTCATACGGAGCTCATATTAGCGGCATGGCGTGACGTAACTATGCTGTACTCATACGGCGCTCATATTAGCAGCATGGCGTGATGTAACTATGCTGTGCTCATATGGAGCTCATATGAGTGTCATAGCATGAAAAATAAAAAAAATCCAAAAATATTGATTAAAAAAATCTGGTAGGTTTTTTATATCCCCATACGCTTTATTTATGTTCCGGCCTATATGATAAATGGATTAAAACGTATTCCGCCTAGTTAAATTTTGTACCTACCTATGGTTTGAACCACGTCGTCTAATTCGAGAGCTGAGCGCGCTACCTACCTAGCCATTCTAACACCTGTGCAAACTTTCTTTGTGTCTGCCTATTTGTATCATTCTGGATTTGGATCCATATCGCCGTCATATTGCGCTTATGGGATGTATCACTGACGAATATACATATCGCCTTCATATTGCGCTCATGGGATGTATCACTGAGGAATATGCATATCGCCGTCATATTGCGCTCACCGAATGTATCACTGAAAACATGCATATTACCGTCATGAAATGTCTAAGAAACATGCATATCGCCGTCATGTTGCGCCCATCGAATATATCACTGACAAACATGCATATCGCCGTCATATTGCTTGCATGGCATGTCTACTACCAGTGCTAACCCAGTGAATTCATCAAAACAAGTCATTGGATGACTTCCATATGACGTAAAATTTACAGATAGTAATTGTGGACACTTGAGCACAGCGATATGAGTTCAACGTGCTTCAAACGTGTAAAATGCTTTGTACATTCACGATACTAAATGAGTTCACGGCTTTGCATCATGACATATAGTCGCGATGATCACGACTGTCTATCTGGGTCTTGAGTGTACATTTATTTGAACCAACAATCAAGAAATGTTTGCAAGTGCACATAGAATCATATTAAAAATATGACTTTTCGAATTCACAAATATATTCTTTTGATTGCAATGAACATTTATTTAATTGAATATTATATTTTTTCTACCAGAGACTAAATGCGTTGCTACAGATGACACTTGTACTTTGTGGCAAAAAAATACCATTATTTCGGATCCATATTGTTGATATTTCAATCATGATATACACTTGTCTCTATCTCATACTAGTTGTATGATATTGGACTTTTGATATTGTACGGAGTACGCAAATGTTACGTCTCATGGCATATTCGTTTCGATGTAGTAGAGAAATAATTCATTCTATTGATTATATTTTTGTACGAAATAAAAATGTTGTAGAAACCGCTTAATTATTTCATCCATACATCTACGAATTGTATATAGAATGATTTCAATAGAACATCATTTTATTTGAAGGATAATGTAGATATTAACAGAACAGAAGGTATTTTCGAATAAAACAATACGTTATTTTAATCAATCATATTTTCCAATATTTTGTAGTACTGTAACAATCTCATATATCGGTGGCGATCCGCGTTCAGATATTTATTTAAATCAACCAATATCTTTTTTTTTATTCAATTGTTTTTTTTCTCAGTGTACGGATTCGACTACGCAGAATTTTGTGAATCCGTCCACTATCGTCAGTATCTGCGTGTTTTTATGCTTGCTCCGTACAAACGGGCCCACGTGGTCTAGATGCACTGTATCAAATGGGACAGAGACATTTTCAATGGGGTATAGTAGACCCGGCTTTCAACCAGACGAGGATTTATGGTATAGACAGGTAAAGTAGTACTAGTGGATTGACTAGTCAACAGAAAATCTGTACATTTTCGAATCTGAAAAAAGCAAAATATAATACATTTAGGTAAAATCGGTGTGCTGGTCTAGTGGTTAGCGTGCTTGCCTCTGAACCAGTACATCGGGAGGTCCTGGGTTCGTAAAGCAGTCTCGTAGTCTCGGAGAAAAATAAATATGGGCGTGACGTAGCTCCAGTTCTACACGGATGTAATGCACACGGACCGGTACGTGTGTGTGTCGTATGCGTATGCCCGTAGCGTGTGATATATTTCTCGACGAAACGCGATTAGCTCCAAAACTGGGATGCGAACCTGGGACCTGTATTGGAACCTGTATTGGTATAGGTTTTCCCGCAGTTTCCCTGTACCCATGGCAGAAATGTCATGGTGAATGCCATACAGAGGTGGAAAGCGGTTGCGGCCGCAAAGTGGGGATTGAAGTGGAATATGGTGGGGAATGTAATAAGGGGAAGGACCCTGTACAAATGGAAGCTACAAAAAATACATTTAGGCATGATAATAACCATGATACGGAAAGGAATGATTTGAGAACTGTATTTGATAGCTGTGTGTATTATATTATGAAAAGTAAAGTATTAAAATAGCAATCAGATTTGACTTGAGTTGTCTCATCGGCCACCATATCATCATTTTGGCAATTCCCGTGGCAACGCTGTACTCAGGCGCTTTCGATAAATGTCAAGCGTGTGTTTGTCACCGTGTGTGTGTAAGCGAATGTATAGTGTGTGTGGAATGTACGTATTGTAACTTCGGTCGTACATACATTGTGACACCAGATATGGATCGACATAGCATTCATTCGAATCTCGCACGTAATAAAATGGCATTAAGAACCTACAACTTTGTCGTTGCATTCAAATTGACCGACTCGATTAAGCTTCCCGGATACGAGTACAGTTGGCGGCATGCGGCGTTGCCAAATCCACGCCATCTCTCATGTCATGTCTGACGTGGCTAGCGAACGCGAAACTAAGTCGATTCAATCGATAATATCGGCTCGAAATGTCCCGTAACCTATATTTTTTATGGAACATACGTGACCGCGACAGTTTTTTGTTTGTTATTTATCGCTTTCGCATAGCTCCGTGTGTAATCGTGGACTATTATCATTTCCGTCTCAAAGTTCGATCCGCACGGATTCCCTATATGGTGCGGGTCAAATGCATTGATTTAGTCAATTAATTACTACTGTATTTAGCCGGTAAGGTATGCGGAGTTTTTCGCGGACATCATTCTGTATGTCTATACTACAGCATATAAAAAAATTAACTTTTTTTCTAATGAGGAGGTTCGTGCACATAGTACCTCAAGACATGTATGTACACATTTAGTTACGAATTTTCACATCCCTGTCAACCAAGCATTATCCCAGATCTTCTCAAGAGTTTTCTCCACAGAAAAATGTCCCCGATCGTCATGACCCATCTTTACGATGTTGAATCATGACGCGCGCGGCTTCAGTCGCTTATCACCCTTTTCGATTCTTCGAAATACTACGCCACCCTTGCGGTCGTACTTTCCGAAGTATTGTTTCGTGTCAGGCTGAACGTCTTTAGATTCTAAAATTCCACGGATTACGTCTATGTTTGATTTCTGCATTTGGGCAACCGTTATCCATTCAACGTTCGTTATGTCCACAAGCGAACACTCCACGGGACTTCGAATGGAGTATACGACGTGTGCGGCTTGTGCCCCTGGCCTATACACCATTTCAATGTCGAAGTCCTGCATGTACACCCATCACCTAGCTACGCGGTATTGTATACCCCTGTTTGTGCCAGTCGTCTTTAGCGCGCTGCAGTCCGTGACCACGGTGAATTTGATGCCTAATAAATGTACACGAAAGGCGGTATAGTGTGACACTGGTGTTACACCGAATTCAATTCAGATTTTGACGATTCAAAAGTGTTTTTTAATTAAATATGGTGGTTGTAAATGCGTTTCAAGGTTCCTAGGACTTCAATAACTACTAAAACATACCTATAAAATTTTTATTTTTCACGTAGCGGGTATCATCAATAACGAAAATGCAACAAAAAAAAACCGTGCACTTAAAGAAAAATGTATGCTTCAAAGGGTTAAGGGCTCCGACTATGGCTAACGTTTCTAGGTCGTATGAGTAGTACTTTTGTTCCTCGACTGTAGTCTTACGGCTATAATACACTACGACCACTTTTTTCTCTGCCTATTTGTATCAGCATTAGCCCTAGTCCTATTGAGCTAGCATCTGTATGCAATTCTGTCATTAGGCTAGGGTCATAAATGACTGAGACGAGCCTGTTGGAAAGTATGTATTTTATGATGTCCACAGCTCTCGACAGCTTCGCGCCCCACCGCCACGTGGCGTCTTTATGCAGCAAATTCTCCAAACGTGCTATAGGCTGTCTGAAAATGACCTGACATTTTAATTGATTAACGAAACGTATTATTTATTTGAAAATAATGAATATTTTTATTTGAATATAAGGTAAAAACATGGAGGTTATGTGTGGAACACAATATCCGATAAATGGCCACCTCATCCCTGTTTCAAACGTTCGCTCTGTTGACGAAATGTTCAATAACATTTTGACTAATTCCAATGGAGTGTCCAATTGCTTCCTCGATTTTCGGATGGTCTGTGGATCACTGCCATACACTTTTCCTTTCAGAAAACCGCAAAGAATGAAGTTCAATAACATCAAATCAAATCGCACGATCTTGGCGGTCAATTCACATAGCCGCGGCGGGAGATAATATGGCCATGAAACTTCGTCTGCAATAACTTTATTGTTTCGCCCGCAGTGTGACAGGTTCTAACATATTTTAGAAATATCAGGTTGATAAAAAAGTTTTGACGCAAAAATTTTAAAAATGTCTTTTTACGTATTGACGCAATATGACATCGAGCTATGTCGACAATATTCTAGAATGTTTTCTACTCTTCCGCGTGACAGGGTATAAAAGGGCGAGCGCGCGTTCTAGTGGACAGAAATGGCTTCGATCTCGCAGGAGCAACTTCGAGCGATCATTTTTTACGAGTGGCGGCGCGGCACAAACGCAAGCACAACTGCTAAAAATATACAGGATGCATTCAGCGAGAACGTAGTTTCCCATCGAACAGTCCAGCGTTGGTTCAATCGTTTTAAATCTGGAGACACAAGCCTTGAAGATAAGGAACGTTCCGGACGACCGTCGACCATCGATGATGAAGCATTACTCCGCTGCATCAAAGAAAAACCGGAAGCACGTACGCACGAGCTAGCAAGAGAACTTGGCTGCACCCAACCGTCAATAGTCAATCACTTACACAACTTGGGATACAGGAAGGTTCTAGCTCAATGGATACCACACCGTCTCACCGACGACAATAAGAACTGTCGCGTGACCATCTGCCAGTCTCTCCTGCTTCGCCACCATCGCAAGGAGTTTTTAGAAGATCTTGTGACGGGAGATGAAAGCTGGGTCTTGTATGATAACAGAACGCGTTTAGCCTACTGGCTTCCTATCGGAGAAAGACCGCCACACCAACCGAAATCTGATCGTCACTCACAAAAGGTTTTGTTGTGCTGTTTCTGGGACGCAAAGGGAATGCTGTTTCACAATTTTCTCCCTGTAGGTAAGACGATCTACTCTACACGATACATCGAAAATCTCCAGGAATTGGCAAAAGCTATAAGAAAAAAACGGCCAAGACGCGCGACTGTGCACCTTCTCCACGACAACGCGAGACCCCATGTCGCAAAGGAAACCCACAAAACAATCACTGAGCTTCACTGGAATACCGTTCCTCATCCACCATACTCTCCCGACATCGCGCCATCTGACTACCATTTGTTCAGACATTTGAAGGCATATTTGAGAAACAAAACTTTCGAAAACGTCGACGATCTCAGAAGGGATATTTCAAATTTCTTTGAGTTCCAGCCGCCGCAGTTTTGGGCAAAGGGAATAAATGAGTTGCCAACTAGATGGTCGAGTGTCATAGAAACCGATGGCGAATATATTGTTGATTAGAAATGTTTTGTATAAGATATATAAATAAATAAATTATGTTGAAATTATTGCGACAAAACTTTTTTATCAACCTGATAATATGTCTTTCAAATCCGTGCAGCTTATGCGATTTAACGGTTATTGTTGATAGGCGAACTGGCGTATCCTCAATCGAATATAATAAAATATAGCGAAGCATAAGGCCGGGTTCACACTTTGCTGTTCTACCGGAGCGTTTCAGATAGTTTTGATTTCTCTAGAAACGTTGTGAACACATGTACTGGCTGTCAGCAGGTTATTTTTCCATTGCTGTATATCTAAATCTACCAGACTACTTGTAGTTAATTGCCAACGCTACCAATGGATAAATGAGGAACTACGTTTTTGCCTCACTAACGATGACACTTTGCACCATCCAAGAACGCCGGAGTTTCCAGAACTGTATATAAGACCGTGGACCTGCCGCCCTTATCGCTCCTGCGTTCTTCAGATCGTCCTGCCCACTCTCCAGAGAACATCTTGCACTTTAGCGTTTGTCCACAAAATTTTATTTCATTTTTTCTTCCTTACTGACCCACTTAATTCACCGATGTCACACGCAAGATATGGGATTGAGTTCACAGTACGGCAATCAGTATTTTCTTTAACAAAGACGAGCGGGGTGTATCCCACTTCTGATATGTTGGAAATAATAATTGATGATCAAATTTTAGGATTTCACAATGACCGGTTTAATAAATTCTCCCGGATGGTCAGAATTCGGCGTTACATAGGTCAGTTGATCGATTTAACAAATATAGCAAAGATGGTGATCGCAACTGGTCACTTCGAACCGTTGAGATAGAATGCCCCGTCGTTGTCCATTCCTAGGCACCGCGCCTAGGACCCTTCGGCCTTCGTCCCTTGTCTTATCCCTTAGCTTCGGAATAAACAGCCCTGGCGTTTATCACCCGTGCAAACCGATATCTGAGTCTCGTCGACCCATAAAGAAAAGGAACGAGAAACTTTGTCCGCATTATTTTTTTCTTCTTTTATTAACTGTCAGATTGGCTAGTTAGCCTTCACTATCTGATTTTATGTTTGTATTGAAATGTTTTTTTCTGTCAATATCTCGCGAGTTCGAATACTTTTTCTACTCTTTTATATGTGTGTGTGCGTGCGTGCGTGCGTGTGTGTGTGTGTGTATAATCGAGTTTGTAATAATTTTCGATTTTTTTATCTCAAGGACGGAAAATACCATATAAGTGGTTAGAAAAAACAAATTATTTTGCACTAACGATTTTGCAATTCACTATGGGCACATTTTTTCCGGTACATTCTCGTCTTGAGGCGCGTACATATATTTATTACCTTTCCGTCACTCACTTTCTCTCTCTCTTCCGCGTACTTTGAAATCCGATGGATTGAATTTCAGGGACTGTAAATATTTCGGCGATGACATTTAAGCCGACACGTACGCTTTACACACATATGGGAACGAGAGAATGCGCGGAGAGCCATTTGACCGTTTTGTTGTGCGTATACTATATACGAATTGTTGAGTCGAGAGCCCGACTGTACGCGAGAACTCGCACTGCATATAATAAACGCACGATAGACGAGGAATGTAAATGGAGGTGATTTGAAAACACCATCTTGTAAAATATGCGCGCGTGCGTAGGGATCGACATTTCAAGATGTACGAAACCCCTTGAACGAAATAATACAACGTCGAGAATGGCTAATTTTGTTTGATTTAAGCAAGCACTTTTTAGCGATATATTCCGGTAAATTCCAAGAAGCGTGATAATTCAAAAAGATAGCAATATCAGCTTGGATTTGAATGGCTGCAATTACTCGTTGATTAAGCTTCAGCATTATTTTTTAATCAGTCGTTTTCTCCTCTTTAGATCCAAATCAATAGTCACCAAAAAGGGCCCGAAAAGGGCTGCTTACTAGCGCCGCTAAAATAAATTTCGGATAATGATTTATGTGTATACAAATTGTATAAATTAAAACATTTGCTTGAAGGTTTGAATTTTGTTGACAAACGTATGATTTTTTTCATATTATTGACGTTTTTTTGAGTACAGATATTGAATCGTGTGCCATTTTATCAAATAATCGAGAACTTTCTTGGGAATTAAAACGCCTTGACCATACCACGTCTTTTTCGGTTGAATTATTTTTCTTTTTCGGCCATTTTGCGCTTGCGGTCTTTAATTGAGCATTTTGACCCTCGATATCGATTTTATTTTCTATACAATCGATGTTCTCAAATATTTTTTTTTCATCAATCAGTCATTGCACTTTTATCAATTGAAATAAATATAAAGAACATTCGAAGGCAAAAACATTCAAGACCTTTTTATGATGGATTGTTAATACATAATCACCCAGTAAAACTCGATAATCGTAGTTTTTACTTTAATACCGACACTGGTATATGGGCGGTCGGGGTTCGGCTCTGGCGGTACTTCGAGTTAAGCAGCTTTGTGCGTGGCCAATACTCGGAGCGGTGACCGCTTAGCCGTGCACCGGCTGGCGCATCGACCGGCGACCGGGAAGGCCAATGCTTCTAATATTTTGGTGAACATTCTTGAGCTGAAGTCTATGCACCAGAGAATCGTAAGAATATTCCACAGTTACCCGTACCCTTGGCATAGTGTACCTTAAGGCAGTTCTGTAGTTTTGGTAAAATCTTAGAAATTGGCTGAACTCTAAGTATGGTGTAGATATGACCTTCATGGACTGATGCCCAAAAATTTAATTCGATTCACCGTTCAGTTCACGAGATAATTGCAATTGAGCAGGGGTATTTTTGTACGCGATCCCTATACCTAGCACGTAAACCGATAGCAGTTCGCTCGCATTTCTCCATATAGGTTCTAAACGGATCTTAGGATTTCAAAATAAAAACACACGTGTACGCAGTACCGTGGGATTGATTTGAAAAAAAAATACAATGTTTGACCGTTTACTGTCGGAGATATCGACTTATGAAAAGTGGTAGATTTATCCCACACTGAACTCGGGCTCAACCATCTGTAACGGAATGGCAACAGTGTACATTGCAGCCAGCTGATCCGCGCGTGGTCTGGGAACTCGAAGCGTGTTTTTTTCCGCGAGTTCTAGTAATTCTGAGACGAATGTGAAATAAATTTATTCTGCAAACAAATTTAATTTGTTCAATTTATGCATGTATTTATTCGTGTTGTATATATTCATATATAAGTGTGTGTGTGTATGTGTGTGTATGTAGATATAACTTGGGTTATTGCAGAGCACTCGTCGTAGGAAATATGTCAAATAGAATTCAATCCCATTCGGGTTTCCTTCACTGTTTTCCTCAAAAAATGTCTTTGTTACAGTGAATACAATTTAAACTGTCGGCAAGATCTTGTAAATCCACGATCCGACGTCTTTCGATAGCGAATTTTTGTTGCTGATCGTTGAGGTTGTGGTTATTCTCATCGCATTTAGCCGCATTTGCTTGACACATGGCTGTCACAGCTTTCAGTTTTTTAGCAAGCGCTTTTTATCTTGTAAACTTTCCTTCCCATGTAGGGTGATCGGTAGTGGCCAACGTTTGGCCAATGCTCGACGCCGAGCTTGCCAACATTGGCACTCGAGCTTGGCTCGATCATCGACCGAGTCTTGGCGGATTATTGCGACCCGATATAGATCACCAAAATTGGTCCTGCACTGTAAGAAAAAATTAATTATTTTTGTATTGTAATTCGTCATTACCTGGTCTTTCGAAACGATTAGTTCGAAGAAAATATTTCACCTATTTGGGACTCGAACCTTGAATGACGCTGAAGCTGGCAGACAGACCTAGCAGACGCGCGCCGCCCGAACCCAGTATATTTTTATCGTGACTGTACGCTCCCGGGTCGTAGCGTAGCGAGGCAGCATAGGGCCTACCCCCACCACTTACCCGCTCGTGAATGAGCCGCATATATCCGTCTGGCGGAAATAATGATTTTTTTGCTTAACAACAACCGTCACCGGGATGAATCATGAGTCGATCGTTTCGTCTATTCATATAGATTAAGCATGTAAATCATCAAGTTGCAATTGTCATGCGTGTTGACGGCAGACGACTTTAAACAAAAATTTTGTTCGAGTACGGAGTCCCGAATGGCGGATAACTTTTTTTTATTCTTAATTAACAAAAGCCGTCACCGGGATGAAACATAGGGGGATCGATTCGGCGAAGTATATAGAATAATCACGTAAATAGAAAAAGTCGCTACTGTCATGCGTGTTAGCAGCAGACGGCCTTTTTTGAGATTTTTCGTGCGAGTAAAGAGGCGCGATTCGCGAATAACAATTTTTTAATTAACTTAACAAAGTCGGCACCGGGATCAATCATAGGTCAATCGATTCGTCTCATTATAAACAATAAGCAGCTGAATTTAAAAAGTAGCTGCTGTCATGCAGGTTGGCAGCAGACGACCCTTTTTGAGATTTTTCATGCGTGTAAGGAGGCGCGATTCGCGAATAACAATTTTTTAATTGACTTAACAAAGTCGGCACCGGGATAAATCCTAGGTCAATCGATTCGTCTCATTATAAACAATAAGCAGCTGAATTTAAAAAGTAGCTGCTGTCATGCAGGTTGGCAGCAGACGACCCTTTTTGAGATTTTTCATGCGTGTAAGGAGGAGCGATTCGCGAATAACAATTTTTTAATTGACTTAACAAAGTCGGAACCCGGATAAATCATAGGTCAATCGATTCGTCTCATTATAAACAATAGGCAGCTGAATTTAAAAAGTAGCTGCTGTCATGCAGGTTGGCAGCAGACGACCCTTTTTGAGATTTTTCATGCGTGTAAGGAGGCGCGATTCGCGAATAACAATTTTTTAATTGGTTTAACAAAGTCGGCACCGGGATAAATCATAGGTCAATCGATTCGTCTCATTATAAACAATAGGCAGCTGAATTTAAAAAGTAGCTGCTGTCATGCAGGTTGGCAGCAGACGACCCTTTTTGAGATTTTTCATGCGTGTAAGGAGGCGCGATTCGCGAATAACAATTTTTTAATTGGCTTAACAAAGTCGGCACCGGGATAAATCCTAGGTCAATCGATTCGTCTCATTATAAACAATAAGCAGCTGAATTTAAAAAGTAGCTGCTGTCATGCAGGTTGGCAGCAGACGACCCTTTTTGCGATTTTCCATGCGTGTAAGGAGACGCGATTCGCGAATAACAATTTTTTAATTGACTTAACAAAGTCGGCACCGGGATAAATCATAGGTCAATCGATTCGTCTCATTATAAATAATAAGCAGCTGAATTTAAAAGTGACTGCTGTCATGCAGGTTGGCAGCAGACGACCCTTTTTGAGATTTTTCATGCGTGTAAGGAGGAGTGATTCGCGAATAACAATTTTTTAATTGACTTAACAAAGTCGGCACGGGGATAAATCATAGGTCAATCGATTCGTCTCATTATAAACAATAAGCAGCTGAATTTAAAAAGTAGCTGCTGTCATGCAGGTTGGCAGCAGACGACCCTTTTTGAGATTTTTCATGTGTGTAAGGAGGAGCGATTCGCGAATAACAATTTTTTAATTGACTTAACAAAGTCGGCACCGGGATAAATCATAGGTCAATCGATTCGTCTCATTATAAACAATAAGCAGCTGAATTTAAAAAGTAGCTGCTGTCATGTAGGTTGGCAGCAGACGACCCTTTTTGAGATTTTTCATGCGTGTAAGGAGGCGCGATTCGCGAATAACAATTTTTTAATTGACTTAACAAAGTCGGCACGGGGATAAATCATAGGTCAATCGATTCGTCTCATTATAAACAATAAGCAGCTACTTTTTAAACTCAGCTGCTTATTGTTTATAATGAGACGAATCGATTGACCTAGGATTTATCCCGGTACCGACTTTCACTCCTTACACGCACGAAAAATCTCAAAAAGGGTCGTCTGCTGCCAACCCGCATGACAGTAGCGACTTTTTATATTTACGTGCTTGTTCTATATACTTGGCCGAATCGATCCCCCTATGTTTCGTTCGGGTGACGGCATTTGTTGATTAACAAAAATAAATTGTTATTCTCGAAAAGAGTCGTGTTGGCCGCGCGATTAAATTCACAAAAGGTCGTTTGCTGCCAACCTGCATGACAGCAGCTACTTTTTCAATTCAGCTGCTTATTGTTCATAATGAGACGAATCGATTGACGTATGATTTGACCCGGTGCCCACTTTGTTAAGTTAATTAAAAAATTGTTATTCGCGAATCGCGCCTCCTTACGCGCACGAAAAATCTCAAAAAGGGTCGTCTGCTGCCAACCCGCATGACAGCAGCTACTTTTTAAATTCAGCTACTTATTGTTTATAATGAGACGAATCGATTGACCTATGATTTATCCCGGTGCCGACTTTGTTAAGTTAATTAAAAAATTGTTATGCGCGAATCGCGCGTTCTTACTCGCTCGAAAAATCTGAAAAAAGGCCGTCTGCTGCTAACACGCATGACAGTAGCGACTTTTGCTATTTATGTGCTTATACTATATAATTAGCCGAATCGATCCCCCTATGTTTCATCCCGGTGACGGCTTTTGTTAATTAAGAATAAAAAAAAGTTATCCGCCATTCGGGACTCCGTACTCGAACAAAATTTTTGTTTAAAGTCGTCTGCCGTCAACACGCATGACAATTGCAACTTGATGATTTACATGCTTAATCTATATGAATAGACGAAACGATCGACTCATGATTCATCCCGGTGACGGTTGTTGTTAAGCAAAAAAATCATTATTTCCGCCAGACGGATATATGCGGCTCATTCACGAGCGGGTAAGTGGTGGGGGTAGGCCCCATGCTGCCTCGCTACGCTACGACCCGGGAGCGTACAGTCACGATAAAAATGTACTGGGTTCGGGCGGCGCGCGTCTGCTAGGTCTGTCTGCCAGCTTCAGCGTCATGAACCTTGAACCTACCTACTCATAGCTAAGCACGCTACCCCTATGCTACCGAGTGCTTGTAACATCTGAATCGCAGATATGGCATAAGAGACCAAATGGAGTCTGATCATTATTTGTATCACATAAACTATATCAATTATTTAATATCATTGTGATAATCAGAGAGTTTTATCGAATGACATGTTATAGAATTTTCAAACATAACCTATATATATATATATATATAATTCCTCTCTCTCCACCCTCTCTAACCCCACAACCCTTTAATATATGTGTTGCAATAAAGACAGACCATTAGTTCATTAGTTCAAGTTTAATTTGAATAAATAAATATATTTAAAATGAATAATTCCAATATTGGAATGCAATAGGAAAAATTTCATTTCACGAAAAATCTAGACAATTCAAATAAAAAACAAGTAAATAGACGTGGTTGGTTAATATTAATAGAATTTTTCTGTCAGTGTAGGATGGTTCATAAAAATCGGCAGAGTATAGCGTACGAGCTCGTTCGAGAATCGGCCAACAATGAGTACATTGATTTGGTAGTATATTTGTTAAGAGTAATGTCCAATGGACTTGTAAAAAGTATTTATCTCGTCTCTCAATGACTTCGACGCGAAACAATGAATTGTCAATATACGAATTGCGGTTCGATCATGCGTTACTCGGCCGAACATTGGCCTCGTATCGGCGAACCAACGTTGGCGAGACTATACTTCACCAAACATCGGCCTCGTATCGACAAGCCAATAATTAGCGAGTCTATATTTTGCCGAACATTGGGCTCGTATCGGCAAAGACATGATTGGTCTTCGCCAAACATCGGCCTCCTATCGACAATCCAATGATTAGCGAGTCTATGTTTGGCCGAACATTGGCCGCGTATCGGCAAACCAATGATTGGCGAGTCCAACATCGGCCTCGTATCGACAATCCAATGATTAGAGAGTCTATATTGCGCCGAACATTGGCCTCGTATCGGCAAACCAATGTTGGCTAGTCAATACTCAGCCGAGCATTGGCGTACAATTGGGTAATCGATTATCGCCCCGCCAACATTGATCCAAGTATTGGCCGTTACGGTTCGATTGGCGAAAGGTACATGGGTTTGTATCGCATTTGGGTTGACATTTTCACGCTTTTTTTATTTATATAAAATATTTCGCGAAAGACGGATCGTAGGAAGCTCAACGCTATGACCGCAGGAAAATCGCAGTGTTGCCACGATTACAGCGCCGCTCTCTATACGAGTATGAGACCATCTATGCACGAGGTACGAATGTGTGAGACATATAGAGGGTACAAGTTCTGTAAAAAAATTACAACCAACAGCATCGTATAGGCATTGGATTGGTTACTATACGCTTCAACCGAAACTTTTGGCTCATACGTGTACCTACAGAACTACCTTAAGACGGCTGTGGACGCAACGGAACCTTATGTTAGATTAGCGAAGTGCAGGTAGGGAGTCATAAGAAAGAGTTCAATCGGAAACGATTGTACGGAAAAACCAGCAAGGGTATACGTTGGAACTCAGGAATTAATTGAGATCTCAATTGAAATAAAAACCATAAATACTTTTGACTTCAATAATTCCATTGTTCATTGTGTCATATATTATGAATGTAATCAAAATAAGGCTCTGAAGTCAATGTCGTTTTGTTATTTGGATGCATCAATAACATTCGCGGTAGTAATATACAGAAAAAAAAGGTTTGCAATATCATTTCCGAATATTAGAGTGAACGAAAAAGAAATTTTGAAAAATTTACGAATTTTTTTGATCGCGTAGAATTTCTTTTTCTCTCTCGATAACATCGTGAAAAACATTTAGCTGTCTGTAAATTTGAATAGTTTCCGATAAAAAAAATAGACAGGCACTCTTTCCATTATCTTATACTCTACAACCATATGTTACTGTTTGACGGACAATTTATCGGGAAATATGAATTTATCGCGATGTCCCGTTGTGTGCTCCGAAGAGATAAGTCGCGATTAACAACGGCGCCCTTACGTTACATACCGATAAACGTTTCCGAGTGAACTGAGACGCAAAATAACATCATGTGTATTTTCAAAATTTTTAAGTAAACCCTCAGGTGTGCATAGAAGATTTAAGTGACAACCTGGACGCTTCCATTCTTGTTATTGGTATTTCATAATCACGATTTGTATGGATCGTATGTGTTTACCTCGATATCTTTAAAATGAAAGATCTCGAGATTCGAACTGCATATCGATGGATAAATAATCCGAAGTATATCGTTAGCTGTCGAATTCAAAACGTAATTCTGCTTTTTGGATTGATGACGACAGGCAAAGGATGCGTAATCGTATTGATTATTTTTTGTATTCAACTGGAGTTTCGATCGTAGGTCGAATCTCGAATTGAGAGGCAGCTTGTAAGAATACTAAGTATTCTTATCTGAAAACGAGGCGGCAAAACATTTCTCTTGTTTGACGATATTCGTTTCCTCAAAATGTATTATATAGATTTTTTAAAGTAACATACCTCCTCTATAGCCCGATGAGCCATTTTTCTTATTTTTAATATCGAACAATTATCGATACCGTTCAAAGCACGAAATTTGACACGAAAAAAAAAGTTTTTACTCCAAAATGTGCCAACTTTTTTTCTTTTTCGAGAAAAAAATTCGGTCTGCCTGATTATAACTATAAAACTATAGGGTAAAAGCCGGATAGTTACCCCAGGGGGATACTTGCCCCAGTTTTGAATACACTATGTTAGGGATGTTGGGGGACTTAACGTTTGACTGTGATTGGAAGGGCCCCTCCTGCAGGCCTCGGTGCCATGTAAGCCTTCGAAGTAGGCGCACGCATTTTGTCCGTGTGAGCAAAAATCTTCCGCGACACAAGTTTGACGGGCGTCGAAATTATATTGGTATGTAATTTCGATTGAATATCTTTATTACTGATTGTTGTTTCAGTCAACTTTTTGTTTCTCAGCACGCATTAGAGTTTAAGTTACTCTGTTTACTACGTTTTATTGTCGAATAGTTTTTATTTATTTCGAAAATAACAAGGGCAAGTATCCGTATCAAAAAGGATAGTCGCCCCATTTACTTTGGCGGATGGTCGCCCTAGGGCAACTATCCGCAACTATAAATTTTTTAGCGAGCAAAGGCAGATTTTGTTCTTCTGGTGTATTTTTCCAACTTGTTGTGACTATAATTTGTCATAACTATCAAGTACCAGGCGTTTTTGGAGAGCCTGCGTTACAAGACCGCGTACAGGAATGTGAGTCTGATCGAGGTTTTGCACTAAATCAACAGAACAAATTGCCTCGACTAGGCGATCAAGTCCCAAACGATGCTGATAAAAACAAACTAGAAACTGTCTTAAATGAGGCTGAGCAGAATAGCGTGAACCAAGATCACACGCCACCTAGGCCGTCTTCAAGCCTTTTGAATCTTTCTGAAGACTGTTTAGCCCTAGGAGATGGCGACATTGAAAATTACATCTTTCATTGTACTGAGCTATCGAAGAGAAAATAAAGAAAACAACCGAAATACCGGAAACTAAAATTAGGGCAGCGAAAAAAAGATTGTAAGACAGTAAAAAACAAACCAGCTGGTAGCAAGAAAAGTATTGTAAAGAAAAAAGGGCAACTGCAAAAAAAGGCCAAAAAAAATATCGATATTACTAGCAGTGAAACTGAATCCGATAACACAGATTTTATTGAACTGATCAAAGGAAGTGCTTTAAGAAAGAGAAAAATACAAATTTCCAATCCTGACAGTAAAAACGAAGAAAATGTTATAGGGTCAAAAACATCTGAAGGAAAAACCACCGAAGGACTACCAATTAAAAGAAAAAAGGACGAAAAATCGATAAGAGACACTGAAAATATATTACAGGTGAAAAACGCTAATTCCAAAATAGAAAATACAAGTAAAAAGGTTTCAGTTGATGATTATTGCGCAGAATGTTTTGAGAATTATAATTTAACTACATCGAAATCGGATTGGATTCAATATCCGATATGTCGAGTGTGGTTGCATGAAACTTGCACACCATTCAAAAGCCACTGCATTAAATGTGGAAAA
Source organism: Ophion slaviceki (assembly GCA_944452715.1). Classification (NCBI taxonomy): domain Eukaryota; kingdom Metazoa; phylum Arthropoda; class Insecta; order Hymenoptera; family Ichneumonidae; genus Ophion; species Ophion slaviceki. The sequence continues at coordinate 33,322,483 of OX101788.1, read as the reverse complement.
TTTAAAATCCTGGCTTCTGGTATAATGATATCATTCTCTGAATATCTGGTAAATTGATATAACTAATGCTTATGCCAAACCTGATTGCCATGTTGTTCTATCGTTAAGATAAATAATAATATTTTACTAATAACTTAACTGATTTAAAGTTTGGAGGCTATTTCTGTAGTATTTTCATAGTCCAAGACGTTAAAACTTAATACTATTTTATCATGATGATTAATATTGTAATTAGTACTTAATAAAGGATCTCAGTAAATAATAAAGATTGATTACTTAAATTGATATAAATTTGTTTCTATCTAATAAAATCATAGTGAGGCGTCTACCCCCGCGCGAGGCAAGTATCCCCCGAAGCATTTTTAACGTTAGGCTACTATCCGCCACGGTAGGCAACTATCCGTTTTTTGAGAGGTCAAATAAAACAGGATTTACGCAAAACCAGTATTAATTATTATTACAAAAATAGGCTACTATAAAAGATCGAAGACCTATGTTTTAATATACATATCGCATTATTCTTAGTAAGTACATATTTTTTAATAATAGAGTAGAATAATAGAGTATTCCAAAAGTCCGCTTGGATTTTTGAGATCCATCGACCCATGAGGTACTTATCATACAGACCATGGGAATGGGTATTTCCGATGCAGGCCTGAATAACGTTTATGAACTGAAATAATTTATTGTTAAGGGGTATGCATAACCTTGAAGTTAAAAAAACAGATCGATTTTCAATTTTTTTTTTCGTTTCAGATATTGGGATAATGAGGTCGATCTTTCGCAGACAGCTAGTACATAGTCTCGACATATGACCGTTTTTTTATTGCAATATATATATAAACAACATAATCATTGTTATTCAATCTCAGGGCTGAAGTCTCCGCACCGCTCGGTCGCTTACATGATTCCGGTAAGTGGATTCATCTAAAGTGAAAAATGGAAGAATGTACTTTTAGTATAATGGTAAAGCTACAAACTCATCGGATACATTTTCGAAATTAAAAAAATTGCATAAATTGCACTGTTTTTAAAGAAAAGATCGATTTTCGACCAAAAATAACGACTTTAAACGTTTATTATCAACAAACGGACGAACATATGAAAAAAATCAACCGGTCAGTCGATTGAATATGTTATAAAATATGTCCAATCTAAATTTCGAAGTAAATTGGACGATAATATTTTGAGATATGACGTACGCCAAATTGCAAAGTATACTTTCGAGATAAACGCAAGAGAAGAAAACGTACTAAATCCACTTTTTCCGTATACCATTTTCGTATAAATGTTTAGGTCTGCTCATTGTCTTCGGTGGTTCTTTATGATTTCGGGTACGGCCAATACGAATAGGACATTCATTTTGTTCTACAATCGTTTTTTCCTCGTTATAAACAATTTAATTGTTATAATGACGATTGTGACGAAAAAAGTGCATTATGTAGAAAAAAGTTTGAAATAAAAATGTTTCTTTTTAAATTGACAATAAAAAATGTCTTTTATTTTTTTTTTTCACTAGCTCTATTAGTAATGGAGATATGAGCAAGGAACATTTTTTTTAGAAATGCGGCACGATGAGTGAGAGGCGATGCGATTAATTTTCGATGCTCATATCTCCATTGCTAATAGAGCTAGTAAACGATTGAAAACCTTTTATTAAAAATTTCTATCATGAAATGCACTCCTTCGTCCCAATTGTTGTTTGAAAAATTCAATCGTAAGAAAGTGCCTTGGTGTATGGACTACTTGCTTGAGATAAAATCACAATTATTTTCCGTACCTTCAATCTGCAGTTCCTACACCGTATAACAATCAAACAGCCTTATTGGACAAAGTCATATCAATGCCTTAAGAAACCATACAATGCACCGCGCAGCGCTAGAGCTGTAACGCAACGGGACGTTCTCACCTGTTCCACTAAAATCGTCATAACTTGGTCAATTTTTGGAATTTTGACAAAATCTTTGAACCAAAACAAAGTCAAAACTCTACGCAATAAGAAAATAATTTTTGGCTTATCAATCAATTTACAATCCCTTAAGTAAATTGACAAAAATGCCTGTAGTCCAAGTACCAAAAAATAATGTCTGATGGATATTCTACCAGATTTTTTTTACCAGCCACCCTTAAAGAAGAAGTCCCAAAACACTACATAGTGTTCCGTGCCCTCCTGCAAATGCTACACATTAGTCCATTAGAAAAGAGAGGCCGTGGGCAACATTCTGGCAAATCTCTAAAAAACTGGAAATAGTGAAGTACCAAGTAAAGGTTAAAGGGACGAAATCGTAAAATCAGAGGCAGATGAATATACAAACCCATGTAACACTTCCTTCGTAATGTTAGAAAATATCAAGCTTCAAAGCGTCAGAGAAAATCCCGAGCCCCAGGATGTCAAATGGCTTAAAGGGAAGGGAGTCTTTCCGCGGAGCTTTATGCCCGAGTGAAAATCCATATAAATGGTTATTCTTGACGATCCATACGTGTCTTCTCCAAAAAGCACCCTCGGTTCGATTTTTTCGTACGGTACTTGTACTCCCTTTGCTTGCGCTAAATCTTACATCAGTTTTTAATTGCGAGACTTATAAATTAAGGCGTTACCCCCACTTGTAGCGCAAAAAAGGTCTTTTTCATGAATTTTTTAAAAGAAAACTACAAAACTTTTTTAATCGATCAATATACCATCTTAAAGAACACATCTTGAAGAACTTTCAGTAATTTTTTTATTGAAAAATATTACATTGTTTAGTGGCAAATGGCCGTCAATGAAATAATGTTTTTATATACACGGTTTGCGGTGACCAACATTGCGGCGAAGTGGATCATCTGAAAAAAAAAATGCGGATGGATTTAGTCAAATATAAGTATAAACTAGTCTTTAATCGACGGATTTTAAAAAATATTCATTTTTCACAAAATGGCGGACGGTCAAAGTTAATGGTTCGATTTTAACGAAAAAAAACGGCCGTTTTTTGGCTATAAAACGGCCATTTTTTTCGAAAAAAAAATCGAACGATTAAAGACTACATTTTTATGTATTAAATAAGCCTGCAAAATTTCAAGAAGATCGGTTCATTAGTGTTCGAGTAATCTTGGTCACCGACTTCAGAAATGCCATTTTGAGAAAAACGCGTTTAAAGTTTCAATTTCAGTTTACACGAAGAAAATATTTCTTTTTGTAAATTTACATGAAGTCATCTATTCCGGGCCCATACAGAAGTATGGGCCCGCATACTTATACTTCAAAAAAATGCAATAAAAAAATCGATTTTTTCAAAATCGCAAGTGGGGGTAACCCCTTAAGCGTAAATATCTCGAAACTACTTCTTAAACGATATTAAAAGGTATACGATAAAGGTATACGATATTGAAAGGTAATACGATAAAAAAAGGTGAATTAACGTAAAAAATGAAGAATCCTCGAAGGAGAGCTCGAAAAAAAATTATTTCGAATGGCGCATTGCATTTGAATATTTTCCATAAGAATAACCCAGGAAAATATTGAGATTTCTGAATGTGGTAGTGCAACTCGTCAGAAAAAAATCGCACAAAGATGTCATTAACATATTCTCATGGAGAATCGAATTGGCAACAAAAAAGTTTTTACGAAAAATTAGCTCAGAACAACCGTTCAAGTGGGATCGCTGTCTGAAATTGAATTGATAGAAAAAAATAATTCAAAAGGCTGTAAAAATCGAATTTTTCGCATGGAATCGTTCTCAAAATACTTCTCTGATACGAAAAAGAATCAAGTACAACAAGAAATATAAAAGAAACGACGTCCATCATTGACCGTGTTTCGAAAAGTTTTATTCAATGAATTTGGTTTAATAAGATAAAATAATTTGTTTTTACATTATAATCCTTGATAATTATCGTTCCTTTTTTTAAGAGTCTGTTTGTTGCAATTAGGGTATTTCTGTCGATGATTTTGCACTACACCCAATAAATATTGTAGCTACTCTTCGTTTTTTGTTAATGAACCGTTATATGCTTCTATCAAACTGACACCTCGTTCGGCTACGTTATTAACGACTTTTGGATTAAAAAAAAATCTGAGCAACTCAAATAAGTGGCATTTTCCGGCCATAATTCAATATTTACTCTCAAAAAATCATGAGGTAAATTGAATTGCTGGAAAAGAAATAAGGATTCTTGAGTAACGAAATCGCTTATGTCTTTTTTCAGCGACACTTCCCAATCATTTTTTTTTAATTACTCACTCGGAAGGATTTTTGGATTTTTCTCGAGATTGCAGAGCATTTTTGCCTTCACACTTATCGGCACAGCATTGTCGAAAAACGATAAAGCAACAATTTTCTCGTTAAAGTACCACAAGTGACTAGCTAATTTTTTCGAGGCAGCCTCTCCTACTACAGGATTCACTTCCCAATAACGAATGAAATTTTGTAGTAGTGACAGATCTTGATTTGGGGCCAAAATGGGCGAAAAATGTCGCGGTTTCCCGTTCGTGGCGCTAGTGTGAAGCTTGTAATTTTGCACTACGAGCTACCGCATGCTGCCGCCAGGTGGCAGCGTGTGCTATGGCGCGCACGCCGCTTAAATAATAAAATTTAATTTCAGACAGCGATACCACTTGAACGGTTGTTCTAAGTTAATTGTTCGTAGGAACATTTTTTGTAGGGCATTCAATTCTCTATCAGAAAATCTTATTGATTTTTTCCTGAAGAGTTTTACTACGACGTTTAGAAGTGCCAATATTTTCCTGTGTTATTCTTATGGAAAGTATTCAAATGCAATGCGCCGTTCGAAATAATTTTTTTTCGAGCTCTCCTTCGAGGATTCTTCGCTTTTTACCTTAATTCATCTTTTCTTGGTGGATGCAAGCGAAAAAAAAATATCGATTTTTTTCCGCACACCCTACTGTATATACATATGTGCGAAAGGTGCCTTCTTGTAATTATATAATTCAAATATCGCAATCACCGAAAGACTTACTGCAGACACGTTGAAAGACAAATCCCCTTAGCTAATCATCACGTGAAGAGATAACATTTTCAACCGCATGATATCGCGCCGAATAAATAATCGATAAGACGAGAAGAGTAGATTTAAAAAAAATCGTTGATCCAACGCGCTGTCGCAAAATTGCCAAGCAAAAAAATTATACTAAGAAACGCCATCGTAAAGATAAAAATACTATAACAAAGCGACAAAAAGCCAGCCTAAACTTCGCCCGTTACTCCGAAGTTATAATTGAGGAGCTGGCGAACGAAATCGGACTCGTCCAAATTACGTCAAATTTTTTTTTGTGTTCTTCAAGCCCCCAAAATATTTTGCATCAAATCCGGCTCTGAACACCTTAAAATTTGTTGACAACTGCCTTTTCAAGCAGAAACGGACTTGTCCATGGCTGGGTGCATGCAAAATTATTAGTAACAGATGACCACAGTGATGACGATGATAACATTGAATGCGGTTGTTGTGAGCTTGACATGGAAGAATTTGTGTAGGATTATTAAATTGATAATAAAAAACAAATTTATATTCAATCCAAAGAATCTGTTTTATCTCATAACCGGATATGCCCATAAGATTTTCATTCAAAAGCAGAGGTGTCCACCATTCTCATTCAAAACCGGACTTGGCCAAAATAAAAATAAAACAAACACATGGTAGTTAGTGTTTTTCTTATATTAAAGTAAAGCCCAGTCCAGGCTTACATTTTGATAGAGATTTTACATATTAAAGCTTAAAAATTATAACTCATCTCTGTTTGGTTATCTTGGTTTTTGACCTCTCCTGTAAAAAAGTAATTCATGGTTAAAGTCCGGTTCTGTTCACCAGCTCCTCAATTAAGGCAGGATATACATTTAGACATGAAAAAAATAATCAATATTGAGGGATTTTTTAAACTAAAAAATAATTATTCTACAAATATCAAACTTTAGGTATACTTTAATAGTATATTCAAGTGTACGAAACAATTTTTTTTAAATTAATTCATCATTAAAATGGCGGAGCTGTGGCAGAATGTTACAGCAAAGTCGCCACGGGAATCGGCGTGCAATCTAGGTTCCCGTAGACTTTGATTTGCAAAAAAGTCCAAACATTTTTTCAGTTGGAACATGTATAGTTTCTATGTGACGGTAATTAAAATGACGAGAATGCAATTTTGAGAAAATGGCACGCATTTACAAAAAAAAAATAACATTTCACGCAACATTTCTGTAAAATGTGGATTAAAAAAGTAGTTTTTTTTTTCAATTTTTCAAAAACAATTTTCGTCAAGTAGAAGGTACCAATATTATGAATATTTCTATCAAGTTTAAACTCAATCGCCTTAATAGTTTTTGAGTAATCCTGCACGCCAATTACGATAATGCACTTTTGAGAAAAACGCGTTTGAAGTTCACGCCTGCTCCGAATCCGAGCGGTGAGGCACAACATTGACGGGCTGTAACATTTGAAGTTTTTCGAAATCCGCTTTGAAACTTTGGGAAAATATTCTACATATATAGTTCTATCCATTAAAGCGAAAAAAAGAAATCGATTTTTTGATCGTTGTATATGTATATCCCACCTTAAAGCGGTACAACGCATCGATGAAAATTGTTGGCTTTTTTTTCATTTTTAGGCGATAATTTGTAAACCAGCTGAGATAGAAATAAAGTTCAAAGGGCAAATGTATTGCATTCGTCGAGTACTATACATTTATAATAAAAACGATAAAGGTAACAACGAAATGCTTATCGTTTACTGAAACAATGTGTTTTTCATATGCGTAACTGCGATAATGTTCGTTACATTAGAATATAACTTTGTACATGTGTATAGGGTGAAAAAGTAATGGGACTAAAGCTTGCATCGTTGGAGTGCAATGAAAATGACGTTCTTTTTTACTCTCTCAAGTTTTTTTAGAAGATTTTCGCTACTAAAATCCCTCAACTATTTTTCGAGATGCTTGTTACGAGATCTGCAGTTGAAATTTGCAAAAAGGTGCGAACTTAAGGCGTTACCCCCACTTGTAGCGCAAAAAAAGGCCTTTTTCATGAATTTTTTTAAAGAAAACTACAAAACTTTTTTAATCGATCAATATACCATCTTAAAGAACACATCTTGAAAAACTTTCAGTAATTTTTTTATTGAAAAATATTACATTGTTTAGTGGCAAATGGCCGTCAATAAAATAATGTTTTTATATACACGGTTTGCGGTGACCAACATTGCGGTGAAGTGGATCATCTGAAGAAAAAAAATGCGGATGGATTTAGTGAAATATAAGTATAAACTAGTCTTTAATCGAAGGATTTTAAAAAATATTCATTTTTCACAAAATGGCGGACAGTCAAAGTTAATGGTTCGATTTTAACGAAAAAAATCGAACGATTAAAGACTACAGTTTTATGTATTAAATAATCCTGCAAAATTTCAAGAAGATCGGTTCATTAGTGTTCGAGTAATCTTGGTCACCGACTTCAGAAATGCCATTTTGAGAAAAACGCGTTTAAAGTTTCAATTTCAGTTTACACGAAGAAAATATTTTTTTTTTGTAAACTTACATAGAGTCATCTATTCCGGGCCCATACAGAAGTATGGGCCCGGATACTTATACTTCAAAAAAATGCAATAAAAAAAATCGATTTTTTCAAAATCGCAAGTGGGGGTAACCCCTTAAATACCATGAAGAGTCGCCGATACGTGTTGTCGTTTCAATCAATATCTCGTTGCGAAGCGGTGGAACCCATCCTTCATTTTTCACTAATATTGGCACACGAGTAGGTAAGGGCGCGATAATTCGATTCCTTCTCACGTCGTTTCCGGTACAGTGGCCCAGCGAGTCACAACTGTCACTTCATGAAATAACGTTAATGTAACTGGGTCCCTGTGCTCACTACGAACACTGCGATCGAATTTTTGTCGCGTCGCAGAAACTCGTCTAGTAAATTCACCCCCGAAAATTCGATTCGCTACACGAGAAGATGATCTACGTAGCCGAGAAATGAAATAATTCACGTCAATCAAGACACATCCCTTGCTTCGTACCGAAATGTTATAAGAACCTCGAAATAGTGAAAGACTATTCAATAACGATAATACGAGGCTGGATAAGCAAACCGCTCTGTCCTTCCACTTTATTTCGAAATCCGTTGCAAAATGTACTCAAAAGATCGAGTCTGTATACGCACTGTACAAGCCAATACGACCCTCGGTGATATTCGTTTTCTTCGCATATTGCTCGTATTCACGCTTACGTCCAATTTAAATGCATGAAACTTCGTGCAAGAACTATATCAACAAATCCTATTCCTATCCTATCATCTGTTGAGAAAACCGAGATTTTATCTTTTCGTATTAACTCGTCCCGCAGAATGTGCACCGAATCTCATTATTTTTACGTAAGACTTACCATTTGCATGGAAAATAAAGTTGGATCGGAAAAACGTTTCCTGCATAAGATTTGCGTCTTCGAGAGGTAGATATAAAAAGAAAATCGTCCACGCGCTCATTAGAACGCGCGGTGATGTTTCGCATTCTTAATTTTGCTATATAGGTTGAACTTGCTCAAAAGTAGCTGGTTTTCGACCAAATCTAGCGACTAAAATATCTCCTCGGATAAGAGGAGAAACGAAGTTGTCTGACTTCGATGTTATAGAAATGAGTGAGATTGAAGTTTGCATCGTTGGAATACAATGAAAATTGGGTTTTTTACTTGCTCAAATTTCTTTTAGCTGATTTTAGCTGCGAGAATGCCTCAACTAATTATTTAGATGCTCATTTGGAGATATGGGGACCGGATTGAAATTCCGAACTTTGAATGCTCCGACGGTATAAAATTCCGAATTTTAATATTCCGAAATTCAAGATGGGGCCGGGTTGAAATTCCGAACTTTGAATGATCAGAACGCTCAAAACTCCGAAAGAATACTACCCCGAAAGAATTTTACACGAAAGACCAAAACTCCGAAAATCTGAACACCGTAAAAATAATTCGGCTATGGAAGTTTTAAGGCGTTACCCCCACTTGAAGCGCAAAAAAGGCCTTTTTCATGAATTTTTGCAAAGAAAACTACAAAACTTTTTTAATCGATCAATATACCATCTTAAAGAACACATCTTGAAGAACTTTCAGTAATTTTTTTATTGAAAAATATTACATTGTTTAGTGGCAAATGGCCGTCAATGAAATAATGTTTTTATATACACGGTTTGCGGTGACCAACATTATTTCGATTCGATTTCGGTTCGATTTTAACGAAAAAAAAAACGGCCGTTTTTTGGCTATAAAACGGCAATTTTTTTCGAAAAAAATACATAAAATTTTATACATAAAAATGTATTTTTATGTATTAAATAAGCCTGCAAAATTTCAAGAAGATCGGTTCATTAGTGTTCGAGTACTCTTGGTCACCGACTTCAGAAATGCCATTTTGAGAAAAACGCGTTTAAAGTTTCAATTTCAGTTTACACGAAGAAATTTTTTTTTTTTTGTCAACTTACATAGTCATCTATTCCGGGCCCATACAGAAGTATGGGTCCGGATACTTATACTTCAAAAAAATGCAATAAAAAAATCGATTTTTTCAAAATCGCAAATGGGGGTAATCCCTTAAAAGTTTCAATATTTTCAATAAATTGACGAATTAGTTCAAGAATTTTTTTTATTAAGAAGTCATTTTGCGTCTATTTTGAAATTTGTCTAGACAATTGGATACGTTCTATATAATTTACAGTCAACTGTGTAGACTTTCGCTGGCATGATCTTTACATGGGGGCCGGGTTGAAATTCCGAACATTGAATGCGCCGACTGTTTAAAATTCCTAATTTTAATGTTCCAAAATTTCAAGTTCCGTCAAGATCACGCGAGCCAAAGTCTACACAGTTGATTGTAAATGGTGTAGAACGTATGACATTGTCTAGACAAATGTCAAAATTGACGTCAAATCACTTCTCAATAAATAAAAAATTCTTTAAATAATGAGTCGATTTATTAAAAATTTTGAAACTTTTAATATAGCCAAAGCCGAATTATTTTGACGGTGTTCAGATTTTCGGAGTTTTGTTCTTTCGTGTAAAATTCTTTCTGGGTAGTATTCTTTCGGAGTTTTGAGCGTTCTGATCAAATTACAAATTAAAAAATCAAGAATTCTCGTTGCATTCCGACGATGCAAACTTCAACACCATTCCATTAGGAGGATGAAAACGGTTCTCAAACCCATGAAGAATTAGCTGAACAGCTCAATTGTGACAAGTCAACAGTATTCTGACGTTTGGATTCCGCGGAGAAAACACAGAAAGACCGAATATGGTTGCCACACGAGCCGAGCAAGAACACCATTGCAAATCGACGGTAATTATGCAGTTTGAGGGCTCTTTCGAAAAACGACGGGAACATTTTTTATTACCATGATGTTGATTATTCCATTATAGTAAGTAAAATTCCGTCGAGGGAGGTTGACATTTCCCATTAACTTCATACGTTATGGGGTTTTGAAGTTTGCGGAAACGAGGGACAAGATGGCGCAATTACGGACATTTCAACGCCTATATCGGGAGTGGGGAGTAGGGGAATTTGTAAAAAAACCTTCCTGAATAAAATGCCCAAGAGATATTGGAGCGGTCAGTTCCCCCTCCCCCCTGCCTCCGTTGAAAGTTTGTGAAAATCGGTGACAATTGTGTATGTGTGCGTGCGTGCGTGTGTGTGTGTGGGGGGGGGGTGCTTAGTTTGTTTGGGTTTGTTATATGGGTGTGTATGTGTGTGTGTGCGTGTATTGGGGTTTGTTTGGGTTTGTTGTTTGGGTGCGTATGTGTGTGTTTGTTCGGGTTTGTTTGAGTTCATGGCAAAACAATTTTTTTTCCGTCGTTTTTCGGAAAAGTCCTCAGACTGCATAATTACCGAAGCGACTAAACATCATCATTTCTTTGCTTGCGTAGCACCGAGAAAAGTTATACGTGTCGTATTATAACTGGGGGGCAGAAAAATGGATTCATTTCGACAACGTTGCATTGGTGGTGGAAAAAACACTGATAGAACTGAAAGCGGGGTCCTCCCTCGTCCAACGTATTCTCCAGACTTTGTCCCAAATGCTTATCACTATTGTTTTGGTCAATGCAACACGCCTTAGCAGAAGCACACTTCCGCTGTTACCAGGACGTCCGAAAAATGGGCAGATGAGTGGATAACGTCAAAAGACGGTATTCGACGTGGGATTCAGCTTTCGCCAGATAGGTGGCATAAAGTACTAACATCCAGGAGGAAAAACTTTGATTAAGGGATCATACTAGTGTAACGGTCGAAAAATAGTGGAATTTCGCAATTTGTAAAAAGATTATTAATCAGTATGAAAGCCGCTATCTTGCCATGGAGGTTTTTTTGAAATTAACATTGACAAAATGGCGGAGTTTTGAAAAAAGTATCGAATTAACCTGTTTTTCGACCTTTTTCCGTTACAAAAAATATGAAGATTTAACAAAAAGCTTCCATAGTAAGATAAAAAATGGCGTGAAGAATGTTTTGTCGAAATTTGAGACGGATAGCTTGAAAACTCTCCCTTTGAGAGTGCACACCTCATGCGCCAGGTCTCACGCAGCTGGTTGAATCCTTTTTTTTAGACAGGCTTAGCAAGCGGAATAATCAGAATTTCGCCCCAAAAGTGAACAGCATGTTTATAAACGTCTATACTATCGGATAATGCAAAAAAAGCTTTTTTGGAAATTTTACACCGTGATGATCCCTTAAAGTAATCCAACAAGTTTTTTCATAATCAAGGCGTGAAGAACAGCAGGTTTCAATGCAACCACCTAATAAAATAGCGTGAGTTCCGATGTGTGTCACTCTATCGATGGGCACTGCGTGTATAATATTGCCAGGGTGTAGACCATTCTACTGTACAACGATAGCTTTAGTGTTATTGTAATTACATATTACTATAAATACGAGTAGGAATTAATTAAAGCAGTAAACTCATATTCACAATTCAAAGAAGGTAATAAAACGAATTGCCACGCGCATAAATAAGTAGAGCCCTCACACCACAAACGTATTACGAAATAGTCGCAATACTTTTCTCTACGTGTCACAGATGGTCACTTGCCTTGTCATTGCATATGTAAAATGACTCCGTCTTGGATACACCGAGAGAAAGGGATTGTTTGAAGCATATAAAATTTCGTTCGAAAATTTTCGAATTACCGAGATAAAATATGCATTCAGGTGTTCGTTAAAGAAATTAATTTAAGGTTTTTATGGGGTTAAGTCAACATGTTACCATTGAGTTGAAATTTTTTATGGACCCTTATAACCTCTTTGCTGATCATCCTGTGCACTTTGAATCGGATCCACCGTACTGTTTTTTTAGAAAAAAAATCGGATACTCGACGTATTCTGTGGGCTACTGACATTACGCTTATGAAAAAGTCCCGATCATCTTTCAGTACATTATTAATATCTGCTAATTGAACCATGTTACCATGGAGCTGAAAAATAGGTACGGTTCGACTAATGATCGGACTAACCCTTGGTACCGTGAAAATGAGGATTCACAGTACCGTTATAAAATGATTCATGTTTTTGATAGTGAACCCAAACAAACTCGGTCAGGATAATTAACAACGAATATTATTGGTACTTATTCTATTAATTAGTAACAATTACTTAATATTAATTTCATAACTATGTTCAGATATTATACATTTCTAGACATTTCTAGGCGAAGACAAAATAAAGAGGATTTTTTTTCACACAATATTTTTTTTTCGAATATTGGAAAATTATTTAAGTTTTTGATTTCTTGGAGATTATAGACAGCTTTAGTACACACTTCTCCTTTCCAACGAATTTTTCTTACTCGAACCGATATTCATTTTCGACAGCTCCTTGGGCCGATATTGAGGTTAAGAACAGGGCGAGTATGTCTCTAACTTCGCGACCCTTCTGCCAACCTGGGCATTAAGATTTACCACGATGTACATCGTTGCCAATTCCTCTCGCGTCAATTGAGTGAGAAAAGTTATAGAAAATAATTATAGAGTAATGAAAACACTTAATGTAATCACCGAATAGTCAAAGTCTATATTTTTGACAATAGAGGTAACGAACGTAGGTTTCGAACTATTAAAAATAGTTCGAAAACCTACGTTTAATATAACGGTTATTTGAAAGCTAACAGTTGGTAACAGCCAATCGGCTCCGTACATAAGCATAGGGCGCTCCCCTCGTACTTCACCCCCGACGGCTAAACCCCATATCAACCTTAAAGGACGTTCACTTTTCGAATCACCTAGGTTTTTGAATGATGGAACGGAAGAGACCGAACAGATATTTTGTGTTCAGGTTTATGACCTCAAGAGGTACGAGATACTAAGGTGCAATTGTGTGTAGGTACACACGCACGCACGAACACGCACACACACACAGACACACGTACACACACACACACACGGCATAAATAAATGGACCCTGAGAATCTGTTGCGCATGATTTTGTGCTAATATAGCGGCTAGTGCATGTATGTGTGTGTATATATATATATATATATATATGTGTGTGTGTGTGTGTGTGTGTGTGTGTGTGTGTGTGTGTGTGTGTGTGTGTGTGTGTGTGTGTGTGTGTGTGTGTGTGTGTGTGTGTGTGTGTGTGTGTGTGTGTGTGTGTGTGTGTGTGTGTGTGTGTGTGTGTGTGTATGTATGTATGTATGTATGTATGTATGTATGTATATATGTATATATATATATGCACAGAGAAGCTTATCACGCGTCCGCCTACTCGAAGCGCCAGAGAGATCGCGAGATCGTTATCTAGCTCACATATTATGACTTTTTTGATCGTTTCGGTCTATCATTCGCTGGTTCGCATTTTTTCCCAATTCTCCACCCGTATCTTAATGACGTCCGCGCATGTATGTCCTTACAAACTAAAGTGCTCAGCTTAAGCTACTTTACGTAGCAATCCGTCGAGGGTCAATACCGTGTTTCTTTTTACCAATCGATCGTATTATGATCCTTGGGTCGACCGTGCAATCGGCCATCGGGTAGGGATTGGAAATTGGAACGATCAATATTCAGAAGGACCGAAATGTCGAATTCAGTCATGACAAATGTTCCAATACACACAGATCAATCTTATGATAGTCTGTAAAATATTTAATCGAAATTGTGGATACAAAAATTTCGAAGTTGATTTATAGCGAAAACAAATATCAGATTTGACCAAACAATGAGAGATATAATATCGATTCGCCTGTATACATAAACCAAACGATTCGAGACCTCAAATCGTCGAATTGTAAATATTACGACAGTTTACAATTTCGAATTCATTAAAGCAAAGGACCAAAAATGCGACCAGCTAAAATAGCGATGGGCCAAAATGGCGAACGGTCCGGATAGCGAAAACTTGGGTTCGAGCAATACTACTTGCGCTTCAGAATGAAGATGAGAGATGGCGTTAGTGGTCAGTCGGGTCAGGCAGCCATGCCATGTTCGTCATTTAGGTATTCGCCATTTCGGACCATCGATCATTCGCGTTTCTAAGATCCACACATTCGAAGTCTGTAGTCTCGATATATGGCTTTTTGCTATAGACGGTATTATTAATATTAGATACTCACTTTTTTCTACAGTAAAATGTCGATTACCCGGTGCGGATTAACCGGTCAGCGGGTTAACCATGCCAACTCCCGCCATCTATACGTTCGCGCGCGACGTAATGCATACTCAAATCGTTAACATTACATTGTGTGCATGCCAGAGACGTTAAACCGCAGACAGCAGTCAGATCGCGGGCAGTCTGGTTTCCGCACGTGTTAATGAAAAAGTAAATGTAAAGGAAATCCATTCCTTCGTTACTGTATTTTGTTTAATGCAACATGAGTTCACCGTCGACTACTAAGCGTAAGCGTAACGTTCTGTCAATCGATATGAAGTTGAAGATTCTCAATCAATATGACAAAGGTGTAACAGTGTCTCTACTAGCCGAAGAAAATAATATAGGAGAACAAACCGTGCGGTACCTGATGAAAAATCGAGCGAAGATCGAATAATTTGTTTTAAAAACTGACAGTTCATCGTGTATATCTGGTCGAAAAACGATCAAGGGGTCTTCGTTTCAAGAACTTGACAATGTTATGGCTAAATGGTTTATACAAAAGCGCGCAGAGGGCATACCCGTATCAGGGCCAATGTGTACGATTTAATCTCAACAGTTTCACGAATTGCTAAATTTCCCAAATCAGTTTAACGCCTCAAGTGGTTGCTTGCAGCGATTTAAAAACAGGCATGGAATACGCGAGCTGGCTATCCGACGGGAAAAGTTAAGTGCTGATACTACCGCCGTGGTTGATTTTTGCGGAAAGTTCAAGGCCATCGTCGAAGAACACAATTTACAGGCCTGCCAAATGTATAATGCAGACGAGACTGGATTTTATTGAAAAACCATGGCCACGAGGATGCTGGCCGCTGGTGATGAGACTGGTGCTTCTGGTTGTAAAACTAAAAAGACCGCATTACCATCTTATGCTGTGCCAACGCGTCTGGAGAACACAAACTTAAGCTCGTTGTAATCGGAAAATCAAAGAATCCTTGAGCGTTTCAGCACCGAAACACTCTCCTGGTGCAAGTTGATTATTATCACAAAAGTTCAGCCTGGAGGTCACGCGTGATTTTCAAAGATTGGTTTTCCAAAAAATGTCTTCCTGCAGTCCAGGTTTTTCTTGAGACAAAGAACATGCCTGCCAAAGCACTTCTCCTTCTTGACAATGCGCCATCACATCCTAATGAAACACTGCTAAAATCTGAAGACGGGAACATTTAACCATTTTGTTTCCACCGAACGTGACTTCTATCGCCCAACCCGTGAATCAAGGGGTGATCGAAACGATGAAACGACTTTACAGAAGAGATCTCATGACCAATTTGATCGGAGACCGTGATGTGCTGACATTCTGGAAGTCGTTGAATATCAAGGAGGCAATTTACGCAATCGTTCCAAAAAATAATGCCGGCAGAAGACGCTATTGGGATTTAGAAAGATGCTTTGGAGACATCTGAGAATAATCTATCGTCTCATGCCTTCGCAGCGGTACTCCAAGCAGTAGACGGATTGGCAGGCATAGAAGAATCGGAAATTGAACCGTGTTTGCAATGCGATAAGAGTGATTCGGGACACGAAGTTCTCACGAACGAACAGCTGATACGAGACGTTCTAAAAGAATCAAACACATTGCCTATGGGATCAAAGGTAGAAGATGAATCCGACAGCGATGAGAGTTTGGTATCCATTAAACCAGTATCACATAGACAAGCTGGAGAGGCGGTTCAAATCGTTCTGGATTATTTCGAACAACAGGCGGATGCGACTACTATTGATATCTTGAATCTCAGGCGAATAAGACACATAATAGCAACAAACCAAAGTAGAAGTGAACAGCAGACAAAAGTAACATATTTTTTCCAGAAAAGATACTAAAGAAGAAAGTGATAATGATATAAAAGTATACTAAAGTCTTTATAAGAACTCGTATATATTTTTTTCTCCATAATACTGTACCAAATAAAGCAATATTGCGTAATTACGATTACCCGTGGTTTTCGATGATCCGTGGGAGCTTCGGTCCCACTCTGCCCGGTTAATCAAGGTTTTACTGTATTTCGGAGATATGAATCTTTCAGATTGTTCGAATCTGTATTTGTATGACTCAAACTGCAGACTATTTGAATATATGTTCTCGAATAAATGAGCTCTCCAATAAATGATCCTTTGGTGTAATAGTTATTCGATTTCGTCATCGGTCAAAGGATAAAATTTCGAATAATTTAACCTTCGTTATTGAGAGTTCATAATTCTGTCGTTTCGAAATCTTTGTCGTTCTATATTTGGTCATTCGACGTTTTGACCCCCACCCCTACCATCAAAAGGAATTACGAATATGCCTATATATATTATCAATTAGCACGGTGTTTCGATAGCTATGGGCAATCACGGAAATTGCGATGAAAATTTTTATCGACGATCGCGACATTTGCTCGAGTGCGTATTCAACGTTTTGCAGCCTTCGATGGACATATTTGGGGGCTTCTTTTTCCTCTTTCTGATGTTCCGCCGTATGTCCTTGCGATCTTTTATTACGATCGCTTTCACTTTTACCGTACACTTGTCACTTTACTGTTTCCTGTTCTTGAAAGACCTAGTTGCCCACAACGACCCTGTGTCCTTGTATTTACCAATGTACCAATTGTATTTATTCAGCTAATTCCATCCCTAAACCATTTTTTAAATGCTCATTCGGAGATATGCAATGGGAACCCGCAAAGAAAATATTTACTATAAGAATGAAAATGAGTAAAGAAAAACACGAAAAAGAATTTCCGTTCCATTTCAACAATGCAAACATCAACACCACTCGAAGAGTACCGTAAAATGGGGTTACTTGGAACAGGTTTTGGAAGTTTGTTGTAGGTAACTTTTCTTTAACATTATAAATTCCAAATTTTGTTGCTCCAATGGAATAACGTGCCCTTTGGCTATCGAATGTATAAGAAAGTCAAGCCTGGACACCCCCCACCATTTGATATATATGTTTTTAAATGTCAAAGTGACCTCGAGTGTGGGGTTTCTTTGACAAGGCATGGAAATGCAACTTACGTCAAAGATTAAGGGTTACTTTGACATCATTTTGATAACAAAAATTAATATTCCATGCATTATACATGGAATTGAATGAAAAACAACGATTTTTTACAATCAAATTGTCATCTTTAGTTTGGAAACATTTTACATAAAAATGTCAAGTACTAGGGTACTATTATAGGCACTTAATCAGTCTTATAGTCATCATTCAAATCAAAATCAACTTAAGCAACATCATAATAAACTTAATCAACATATTTAAACACATTTAAACCGTATTTTGGCGCTCTGTTAAAGTAGCCCCAAAAACTGTCAAAGTTACCCTCAATGTCAATTTAACCCCGTTTTACGGTACCACGTTAAACACGGGACATTGATTTCCCGTTTCGCCGCAAAGTCCGATCAGTTTTCAAGGGATAAAAATCGGAGGAAAAGTTGGCGGATAAAAGTGACTATCGTTATTCTCGTCAACCGCAAAGAAATGAAAAAGTACGGATGAACGCGCCATGGGGATTAACCTCGATTTTGGCACGCCTCTGCTCTACGTCACGATTAAGCCGCTGGATTATATTGATCGCAAAAACTCTACGGAATAGGACCTACCGCGTTATGACATAACAAGAAGGCATGGCCGCGATCGATGCATCTATGTTTAGTTTCCCCCTGCGAGCTCCAATCGATTCCTCGCCGTAAAAAACAAAAGACTCGCTAAGTTTGCGTATGCATAATGTGGTGTGAGTCAGGAAGTATTGTAATTTAATGCCAATTTTATCCAGGGTATCCTGCATACGTTTGTGAAATTTTAAATACGTTGATCATCCCGTTATCCAGATGTTCGCGCTTGAAATTGGCATTTGAACACGCACTGCCTAGGACAAGTCCCGGATAACATCATATTTCTGTTGATAATGAAAAAACGACGAGCCAGATGCTCATAAAGAACGGTGGAATGATAGATGGAGGTTTTAAGGTTGTTATGAGAAAAAGAATGATCACTCTTCATCATAAACATATCAGTTTATAAGGGCACAAAGTATGAGATACGCCATTAAAGTGGATCGTTCGAATGAGTTGATGCGGACGATTTCGCAATGCTGCAAACGATGCGCTTTCCATGGACAGCTTTTTAAAACTTAAGTCTTTAGAAATCGTCCTTTATAGCCTAGCTGATTTTGCATCTTGTCAAATATTTCATTTATAGACTGCACAAGTTGCAAGAACTGCACTGTCACCCACGGTAGTAAGTAGGGTAGGCTGGGGTCGATCGAAACACGGATCTAATGAAACAAGTTGAATAACTCGAAGACGGTTAGTGACAGCAGCGCGGCCCCGAGGGGGGGGGGGGGCTGCTTTACGTATCGGAACTTGTCGCTCATTGCGCGTCGGACATTTTTATGTCGGTGCATCGCTTTTTCGACATAAAAAGTAAGTTTTTTTGACCATTAGTGCCGTGCGTATTGCTCCAAACTATTGTTCCATCTACAGCGTTGTTTACAATCATCATTACTATAAATATCCTAGTTGAGTTTATAGTGGTCAGTACCTACCTACAACATTTAGGTTTTTTGCTGTTTGATAAGCTGTTTGAAGCGAGGGTGTCGGGGCAGTTGAAACAATCGGTTCGGGGTCAATTGAAACGTGTTTCTATTTACTCCAAACAGACATTTCATACGCAAGCAAGTTTTCCAAATTTTCGTTTTATTTTTTAGATGACAAGAAATCGTCCGAAAAGTAAAATAATATTAAAGAACATTGATATACCTTCAGTGATTCTCAAACTGGAATGAAACGCAATAAAACTGATTATTTTGATTAAAAGTATATTTTATTCATACAAACATACTTTATCATTTCATACATGTCATTAACAGTACCTGGATTTAGTAAAACATTAGTTCAATCAGCTGAAAACACCTATTTCAACTGAGTCCAGGCACTATTTCGATTGGCCCTGACGCACGGTGAAATGAGACATTTTCCAAGGGTTTCTAAATAGCTTCAACCTGAGTTAAGGGCATATCAGAAGCAAAATCAATAATGCTATCATATAGCCAGATAATCTAGCTATAATTAAAGTCCATTACCAAACAGATAGGGTATAAAATGAAATCACACTAACCGATGTTCTCAAAAACGTTTCAATTGACGCCAGCCTATCCGATGGTTAGGATAAGGGATTGATAGCGCCAACAATCAATACACAGTACAGTATGCGCGCATACGTGTACACAAACTTTCGAAGTGTTGGCATATGTCCCAAACAAGCCCGGCCAAAAGTTTGCTACCACAGACACGAACACGGCTCAAAACCTTATTGTCAAATAATTGCCTACGTGATTTTGCAACTTTTAAATAGGAAGACATTCTACGCATGTAGTTTGAAAGTACGTAAATTCATGGCTTTTTCAAAATTATTGCTAATTTAAAGACTGAAACGTATGTTTGCTTTTGAATGGGAATGTCCCGCATGTTCTACCTTGGATTCGGACATTCGAAATGACGCAATGCAGTTCGTTCGACCCATTTCAGAAAATCCACAACTGCAGTCCTTACTGAATTCCTATTTTACGAACAAAATATGGATACCGCTTCCGCAACTTTGGCATGAGACTGGAGTTTGCATCGTTGGGGAGCAACGAAAATGATTTTTTTACCTTCTCAAATTTCTTTTAGCAGATTTTAGCTATTAAAATCCCTCAACTACTTTTTAAGATGCTTATTGACAGATCTACGAATGAAATTTGCAAAAAATATGTGGTATTGTAATGGAAATAAGGGAGTAATAATACCAATATGATTTTTCGTTACGTTCCAACGATGCAAACTCAAATACTTTGGCGATCTCCAGTGTTAAAAGGTCTGCATAAGTTTGAGGCCCAAAATACCAATCGATTTCCAATATTTTTTTCTGATGAGAACACTGGGGTGACCTGTTCAAGATTTTACATATACAATTAGTCGCACTGTGGGAATGCAACGAAAATTCTCTTCCATATTTTTAATTCCTTACTTGTATTATTTTATGCAATGTGTTTTTGCAGATTTCGATTGGAGATCTCTAAATAAGCATCTTAAATAAATGGTTGACATTTTATATCTGAAATCCACAACAATGAATTTGCAAAAGTAAGCTTTTTTATATGGAGTCCACATCAAGTATCCTCCTTTTTCCAAATTCAACGAGTCGTTTTAAAAAATGTCAGGACCCTCAAAACAGCCGGATGTGCTGTACATAGATATAACAGGTTCAAGATGTGTGTGTGTGTTTTTGTGCGCGTGCCTCTGGGACACGACTACCGGAATTACGTCCTTGCGTTTGCTCGCTTGCCATCTCGTCTCTGTTTTCACCGCGGGACCATAAGCATTTACATATTATGGTCATAAACGCTCACTAACGAACCAGCGGCACGATATACTCCGACAGAGTAACACGCCCCTCCCTGTGTCGCCGATCTACGGAGACGTCTCATTGCCAAAATCATGTTTACGATTAAAATCTGCCTATTAATTTGAAAATCGTATATATATATATATATATATATGCGTGTATATTGGATTGGGAACTTGCCGGAGTTACGGGCAAATCTATCGTAACTGCTGGCTATAACTATACATACACTCCAATTTTTCAGCCGATTTTTTATTGTGTTCGTTCACATGCATTGAGCACCGGATATATTTTTCCAAATTCTTATACCAACAATTTTAGAGATATTAATTGCTTTTGTGCTGAAGTGACGTATGTGGAGTTTCGCAATATGGCGGATGTGCGCAGAGAACTGTTCCGATGTCCACGCGCCCATTTTGTGGACACGAAAAACTGACAGGTTCGAAGGGTCGTAACTCCGACATGTATTCAGTTAATATTCGTCGTAATGAGGAGCCAATTTTGCGAACGAAAATTATTGCAGGTCCCAAGAATTGAAATTGGAGCATATTTTTTTGATGACCAAGCGTCTAAGGGGCATATCATTGTGATACTGTACGCGATCATATAATACCGTTTATATCACTGATAAATTTTTCGATGTATCGAATAACGATAACCAATCCGATTGATCATGTGACAGCCTTCCCCCTTTGTCTCTCTCTCTCTCTCTCTCTCTCTCTCTCTCTCTGTCGGTCTTTTCTTTTTGGCTATTAAAAAATTCCTTTTTTTAATGCCCTCTCTCTCTCTTTCTCTTTCTGAATGCATTGTAATATTCTCTTTCATAATTTCGATCAGGTTCGCGGAACGCACTCAAGCTGGCTGCCTCTGCCGGTAACCCCGTCGTCGCTGCTGCTGCTGCCGCCGCCGCTGCCGCCCCCGTGCATCCTCCCGTGCTCTGGAGCTCTCGCAGGAAGCCGGGTAAGCAAAAGATTCAAAACTCGAGAAAAACACTGAAAAAAATGAAAGCATAAAAAAAAGAAGACAGGCCTACTTTTATACCGATAAAAGTCGAAACCACAATGAAAATACCGTAAAATAAAAAGACAATTTTGACGCTGGGCAAAAACCAATGTTCGCCTGGCTAATTTTACGTTTGCAACGAAACTACGTGCTCTCGTCCTCTTATAATGGCAATTACGCTGTAAATAATATTCACTTGATTCACTTGGGTGAATATAATTTTTTTAACTTGTTCTAAAGGCTCGGAAGATCGTTTTCTTTTGATTACTATCGTGCTCGATTGATTGTTTATGGCATTAGTGGTTGTGAGGAACCGTATCATTTGGTGGGCTTCTTTTTGCGGTAAATTACTTTACTCGTTACGTCGATTGATGTGGAAGCACGTATGATTAATCACTCGTCATGGTGTTACATCTACGGATCTACATGAGCTCGGGGTCTTAAAAACAGGTCGATTTTCAATATTTCCTTCCGATCAGAGTTTTGGGATGACAAGGTTGGGATTTTGCACAAAACCGATACAAAGGTTGGCCGATTTTGAGTTTTTCTTTACTGAAAAATATCGATCAACAATGCCGTTGATATTATTTAAACAAAGTGCCGTCGTTGCTGCGTGGCTAATATTAAAAATTGTTGAAAATTCCGAAAATGTTATGCTTTGAAAAAAACAGTCCTATTTTCGTCAATGAAAAACGACTTTAATCAGTCGTTATTAACAAACGAATGGACAGTTAAAAAAATTATCTCGTCATACGATAGAAAATGTTATAAGGCATGCTGTGACCGAATTTGTAGTCAACCGGCCATACAGATTTCGAGAAACGACTCGCACCGTTTCATAAAACAGAGTTTTGAGAAAAACGCAAAAAAAATGGTTAATCGCATCGTGACCGTTAGCCGTTGCGCAATTAGCGATCTATCACCGACCCGTTAAAAAAATAGTCATAACTAGGTCAATTTTGTGCATTTTTGAAGGCTATGAAACTCGGCAATAAAAAATATTGTGTTTTTGAAGTTGCAAGCTCACGCAGACCCCTTAATCATTGTGAGATGCTACGTTAGCCGTTGCAAAGAGTATCGTTATTTGGACGTTATTTATCTCGTCGCGGCAATTGAAACATCACAATTACGACTCAAGTTCCATTTTCAATTCGTAAACTTGCCTCTTTGCGTTCAATGACGAGAATACTTCAACAGACGCACCTTGCTTAAAAAAATTAATATGAAGTTCAAGAAAATTGAGCTAATTATATTAAAACAGTGAAAATTAACTAATAAAAAGGCAATTTTTTCCGAACACCATCTTATCCGATTCGTTGTTCGTCGTGCTGACACGTGAGAAAAATCACATTATTCAGCTCGTTAATTTTTATCACAAAATTACATCACTCATTACTTCAATTTCAATGAGCAACGTCCCCATATCAGCGAAAATTATTTCGTTTTAATTGCTCAATTTTTGTTTGCCGATTTAGGCTGTGAAAATCACTTAAACATTTTTGCCTGATCCTTATTCGAGTCTCATGACCTTGATTCGCAAAAAGGCTTAGGATAATAATAGGAATAAAGAAATTTAAAAAGCCACAAAAATCTTTGCTTCCGAAGATGCAATCTTCGTCTGAAAAAATATATTCGTTGTCACAACAGGATTAAAAAAACATCGCGTTATTTATTGCAGAAATTGTCGTGAAAAAAATCGTGCATACATTTTTGCTCGCAACAATTTCGAACGAATTTTCATTTATAGATATAACACGTCACATACGGCTCCTACATGCAAACTGGACTCGTATATGGATTACGTCGTGACGTGATCCAATGAATCTTCATTCGGTTTGTCTCTCGCGTGCTTCATTATGTATTTATGCGATCTAATGTACGGTAGATCCTTTTCCTTCTGGTTTGCGCGTATGTGCACTTACGTCGGGTATCCGGGCGAAAGACAGAGAGAGAGAGAGAGAGAGAGAGAGCGATTGAGATTGAGAGAGAGAGAAAGACAGAGAGAGTGAGAGAGAAGGGACGAGAGATCCAGACAGAGACCAGTGAGGGATCCAATTGGTAGCTATTATAATTGACGTAACTCGATGTTGGCCTGGCCTCGCCAACGTTTCCGTTTCCGGAGGCACGAAAGTCCGATATCTCCGCGGGTTTGCCCCTGCGTGTCTGTATACATATATGTATATGTATATGAGCAGACATTATATATGGGAGTCTGTGCGAGATGGCGCACGTGCTTGACGCACGCTAATTCCACTAAACTCTGTGTCAGTTCTCCGTACATGGAGATTGGTAGGGAAGACTAGAGGCTGATGCTGCGAAATAAGATTTCTTTTCCTATGTACGTGGGTTGGTTTAACCAGCGAATGATCAAGGGAACATCTTCGCAAATTTGATTCTCATACAGACGTAAAAAGTCGAAGCATGTCGTATCTGGAGAGTACATCTTCCCTTAGATTGGGGATTAATGAAAGTTTTATACGAGGGTGCGTACCGAACTTGAGAAAGAGGTTTAACTAGGTAAAACGTGTCGCAAGGGAAAATTGGCTTGGATAGATTTCCTAGATGAGATTCGCGTCATAGGATCATGGGAAGCCAAGTCAGGATATCAAATTTGCGAGGGAAACTCACAGAATGATTTTGCGTATAGAGATTCGAGGAGGAATGTAAGTCGCGATATTTTGTAGATTTGTGGAATTTACTTGACGTTTATGGAGCTGTATTCGACATTGGATTACGAGAAGAAATTGGTCAGTGCTGGGATCACACGACCTATTAATTTGAATGCCCCGTGCGCACGTGGAGAGGATCTCTTTCTCTATTATTTTCTCTCCCTCTCTTTCTCGCTTTTTTTTCTGATGTCCCGTTATTACGAACGGCGAGAACGTGGCCACAATTGACCATTGGCTTCGTTGGGGGTCAACTTGTTCGCGCTGTCGCACTTTAATACTTTTCTCTTGGAGTCTCCCTCTCTCCCTTTCTCTTACTCTCTCTTTTTCAACTTTAACCCCCTGGCATTTCACTCAGGCCTGGCTCTCTCTTTCTGCCCCCCCCTCTTCTCTCTCTCTCTCTCTCTCTCTCTCTCTCTCTCCCCCTCTCTCTCTCTCTCTCTCACTTCTCTGTTGATCAAGTGCCGCCCACAGTGCACACAACCGACCACCCGTTATACATTGACCTCGCGTTATTGACCTTCTCGATGCACTCGTTCTTCCGATTGTTTCTTTTGTGTCCCCTTCGTTCGTGTCTATTTTTCCTCCTTCCTTTCCTTCCCACTTTTCAAGCTCAAAGCGCGACCACTCGTCCACCAGCACACACACACACACACACACACGCATACGCAGAGCAAACATACCGTTCGGTAAAGTTGAAAAGATAATTAAGTTTGCTCATGGCGCGCCATGATCGTTCCACCTAATGTACCACCATTGATAAAATTGAATGATATCCGCGCAGACGAAGTTCTCATTTCTCGCCGCGTGTATGGTGCACTTCACGCAACATCGATCGTTGTTGCTCTCTTGAATTTTTTTCTTGTCCGATGTTGCTTCCGATTTTTTTAAGTGTTTGTTCAAACGCATCATGGGCCCGATATTTTTTTCGATTTTTTATAACCACCAGTTTTCGAGATATTAATTCCGCTTTTGCTGAGGTGGTGCTGCTATGCGCGGAGGCCTTGCGGTATGGTGGACTCGCGCTTATGCCACCATTTTACGGTTGAGGAAACTTGAGGTCGCGGAAGACTCGTCCTCGCTCGCTGCGAACATACTTACTTTTGCGCTGACCCCTTCTCGAAAATATGTCGTATTTTTGCGAACACAGTGTTTCGGGAGGCGCGGGGTTGTCTTGATTGCTGCCTTACAATCACGACGGAATTTCAACGATGTAAATATGATTCAACAATTAAAAACAAATCCACCCGGTGCCTCCCAAGGCGAATCACTCTCTGATAAGATCACATTTTATCATTGATTTTTTGCGGATCGAGAGATATACACTCGAGCGATGATGATACATGACAGCCATCACGAAGAGCCTCGACGTTACGAAACTCATTAACCAGAATTCAATAGCCAGACATTCGAGACGTTCAACTGATAAAAATACGGAACTCTCAGCGTGCCCGGAGACGTCGAGTGAAAAAGTAAGACGAATTAAATTAAAACATTCGCTGTCCAGCACTCTTCCAGTTCCTAATTGGAACGAAATGTTCAAGTCTGAGCAAAAAAAGGATCTAAAAAATTACTGCGGTAGTCTTTCGAAGAAAAAAAAACAACAAAATATACATTTTTTCTTAGGGGGTCAGAAGGATCCAGATTTACCTTCAGTTTTTTCCGAAACATTAATTTTTTTCGGATTTTGTCCTGCGAGGTGATATTTCGCTTTTTATAAACTAGTACAGTTTTCTGAAATACGTTATAACTCGAGAACTATGGGATTTCGAACAAAACGACAAGGGCATCGAAGGTTCGACCATAAAAAAAATTGAACCCGTTTGAGTTTTGAGAAAATTGAAATGTCGTTTTCATTAATCCTCTTGGTCGGAAAATCGCAAAAAGTGTTTCTAAATGTTTGGTCCGAAAGAGTAAATGGTGAAATTTACGCCCTTCTACTTGTCATATCGAAATCGATGAACGTATAAAATCGATGGTCCTGAAGTTTGGCTCGTTGGAACGCAATGAAAATGCTTCCTCATTTTTACATTTCTTAATTTTTATTATCATCTAAAATCTTTGTTTGAGGCCGGGTTGAAATTCCGAACTTTGAATGCTCCGACGGTTTAAAATTCCGAATTTAAATGGTCTAAAATTTAACATGGGGCCGGGTTGAAATTCCAAACTTTGAATGCTCCGACTGTTTAAAATTCCTAATTTTAATGTTCCGAAATTACAAGTTTCGTCAAGATCATGCCAGCGAAAGTCTATACAGTTGACAGTAAATTATGTAGAACGTATAACATTGTCTAGACAAATTTCAAAATTGACGTCAAATCACTTCTTAATAAAAAATATTCTTGAAATAATTCGTCGATGTATTCAAAATTTTGAAACTTTCAAAACTTCCATAGCCGAATTATTTTGACGGTATTCAGATTTTCGGAGTTTCGGTCTTTCGTGTAAATTTTTTTCGGAGTTTCGATCTTTCGGGGTAGTATTCTTTCAGAGTTTTGAGGGTTCTCAAAACTCCGAAAGAATACTACCCCGAAAGATCGTTCAAAGTTCGGATTTTCAACCCGGCCCCGTTCAGATTTTCGGAGTTTTGGTCTTTCCGGTGAAATCCTTTCGGAGTTTTGATCTTTCGGGGTAGTATTCTTTCGGAATTTTGCTCTTTCGAGCTAGTATTCTTTCGGAGTTTTGAGCGTTCTGATCATTCAAAGTTCGGAATTTCAACTTTGTTTTGCATGTTTTTGGTTATCAATTTTGAATAAGGATCCTCAGAAATGTTTCAGTGACTTTCGGAGCCTCAACGGGCGAAAAAAATTCGGCCATGTGGAAAAAAAAATATTTTCGTTGCGTTGCAACAATGCAAACTTCAATACCATGGAAATCAACACATCGATTTTTGTGTGATTTACCCTTGTTATACAGACATAAATTTATACTCACGCGCACACCCCCGCACTCACATACGTACATGTATACAAACACATTGCCAGTTGTAGAGCAAATAGAAGAACGTAAATCTCACGACCACATACGCACTGTTATTTATGCTGCGTCAGTGCATTTCCAAACAGCCGATTTACGCGAAACATCGTTCACGTGTTTACGCGCAGTATTAGGAATTAGGTATAAGGTATCAGGAAACTATAACATCGATCGATATTTGATATATTAGCATAAGAAAGAGGAAACACGATCTAGGGCAAAGAAATCGGATATTACGAATTTTTGTCGAACCAACCAGCCACTTAACTCCCATTCGTCTTCTTCTTCTTCTGTGTTTGATACAGAGACATGTGCAAACACTGTTAGCCCAAAGAAATAATGCAATTGACCCTTTTTGACATCCGCGTGTGAACTCGCGGTAGTGTCAGCAGCGCTTTAATTCGATCAAAGAGGGTCCTCATCCCAGGACGACCATTGTGCGCTCTCTGACTCGTTTACCTAACACATGTGCCCGTATATATATATATATATATGTGTGTGTGTGTGTGTGTGTGTGTGTGTGTGTGTGTGTGTGTGTGTGTGTGTGTGTGTGTGTGTGTGTGTGTGTGTGTGTGTGTGTGTGTGTGTGTGTGTGTGTGTGTGTGTGTGTGTGTGTGTGTGTGTGTGTGTGTGTGTGTGTGTGTGTGTGTGTGTGTGTGTGTGTGTGTGTGTGCGTGCGTGCGTGCGTGCGTGCGTGCGTGCGTGCGTGCGTGCGTGCGTGCGTGCGTGCGTGCGTGCGTGCGTGCGTGCGTGCGTGCGTGCGTGCGTGCGTGCGTGCGTGCGTGCGTGCGTGCGTGCGTGCGTGCGTGCGTGCGTGCGTGCGTGCGTGCGTGCGTGCGTGCGTGCGTGCGTGCGTGCGTGCGTGCGTGCGTGCGTGCGTGCGTGCGTGCGTGCGTGCGTGCGTGCGTGCGTGCGTGCGTGCGTGCGTGCGTGCGTGCGTGCGTGCGTGCGTGCGTGCGTGCGTGCGTGCGTGCGTGCGTGCGTGCGTGCGTGCGTGCGTGCGTGCGTGCGTGCGTGCGTGCGTGCGTGCGTGCGTGCGTGCGTGCGTGCGTGCGTGCGTGCGTGCGTGCGTGCGTGCGTGCGTGCGTGCGTGCGTGCGTGCGTGCGTGCGTGCGTGCGTGCGTGCGTGCGTGCGTGCGTGCGTGCGTGCGTGCGTGCGTGCGTGCGTGCGTGCGTGCGTGCGTGCGTGCGTGCGTGCGTGCGTGCGTGCGTGCGTGCGTGCGTGCGTGCGTGCGTGCGTGCGTGCGTGCGTGCGTGCGTGCGTGCGTGCGTGCGTGCGTGCGTGCGTGCGTGCGTGCGTGCGTGCGTGCGTGCGTGCGTGCGTGCGTGCGTGCGTGCGTGCGTGCGTGCGTGCGTGCGTGCGTGCGTGCGTGCGTGCGTGCGTGCGTGCGTGCGTGCGTGCGTGCGTGCGTGCGTGCGTGCGTGCGTGCGTGCGTGCGTGCGTGCGTGCGTGCGTGCGTGCGTGCGTGCGTGCGTGCGTGCGTGCGTGCGTGCGTGCGTGCGTGCGTGCGTGCGTGCGTGCGTGCGTGCGTGCGTGCGTGCGTGCGTGCGTGCGTGCGTGCGTGCGTGCGTGCGTGCGTGCGTGCGTGCGTGCGTGCGTGCGTGCGTGCGTGCGTGCGTGCGTGCGTGCGTGCGTGCGTGCGTGCGTGCGTGCGTGCGTGCGTGCGTGCGTGCGTGCGTGCGTGCGTGCGTGCGTGCGTGCGTGCGTGCGTGCGTGCGTGCGTGCGTGCGTGCGTGCGTGCGTGCGTGCGTGCGTGCGTGCGTGCGTGCGTGCGTGCGTGCGTGCGTGCGTGCGTGCGTGCGTGCGTGCGTGCGTGCGTGCGTGCGTGCGTGCGTGCGTGCGTGCGTGCGTGCGTGCGTGCGTGCGTGCGTGCGTGCGTGCGTGCGTGCGTGCGTGCGTGCGTGCGTGCGTGCGTGCGTGCGTGCGTGCGTGCGTGCGTGCGTGCGTGCGTGCGTGCGTGCGTGCGTGCGTGCGTGCGTGCGTGCGTGCGTGCGTGCGTGCGTGCGTGCGTGCGTGCGTGCGTGCGTGCGTGCGTGCGTGCGTGCGTGCGTGCGTGCGTGCGTGCGTGCGTGCGTGCGTGCGTGCGTGCGTGCGTGCGTGCGTGCGTGCGTGCGTGCGTGCGTGCGTGCGTGCGTGCGTGCGTGCGTGCGTGCGTGCGTGCGTGCGTGCGTGCGTGCGTGCGTGCGTGCGTGCGTGCGTGCGTGCGTGCGTGCGTGCGTGCGTGCGTGCGTGCGTGCGTGCGTGCGTGCGTGCGTGCGTGCGTGCGTGCGTGCGTGCGTGCGTGCGTGCGTGCGTGCGTGCGTGCGTGCGTGCGTGCGTGCGTGCGTGCGTGCGTGCGTGCGTGCGTGCGTGCGTGCGTGCGTGCGTGCGTGCGTGCGTGCGTGTGTGTGTGTGTGTGTGTGTGTGTGTGTGTGTGTGTGTGTGTGTGTGTGTGTGTGTGTGTGTGTGTGTGTGTGTGTGTGTGTGTGTGTGTGTGTGTGTGTGTGTGTGTGTGTGTGTGTGTGTGTGTGTGTGTGTGTGTGTGTGTGTGTGTGTGTGTGTGTGTGTGTGTGTGTGTGTGTGTGTGTGTGTGTGTGTGTGTGTGTGTGTGTGTGTGTGTGTGTGTGTGTGTGTGTGTGTGTGTGTGTGTGTGTGTGTGTGTGTGTGTGTGTGTGTGTGTGTGTGTGTGTGTGTGTGTGTGTGTGTGTGTGTGTGTGTGTGTGTGTGTGTGTGTGTGTGTGTGTGTGTGTGTGTGTGTGTGTGTGTGTGTGTGTGTGTGTGTGTGTGTGTGTGTGTGTGTGTGTGTGTGTGTGTGTGTGTGTGTGTGTGTGTGTGTGTGTGTGTGTGTGTTTTTTTTAAGAGGTTTAGCGGGAAAATGCCTCCGCACCGTAGCAAATAATTGCCGTGTGTCGGGCTTGCACCGACTAAAAACCCCCATTCCTCTGTGGCCTTACAAATTCTCCCGCGGGACGACCGCTAGGTATTACATCGCGGGAGAGGCCTTAGCCGTAGCTCTTCCTGCAGTGTTGTCAGACGACCTTACATC
Source organism: Ophion slaviceki (assembly GCA_944452715.1). Classification (NCBI taxonomy): domain Eukaryota; kingdom Metazoa; phylum Arthropoda; class Insecta; order Hymenoptera; family Ichneumonidae; genus Ophion; species Ophion slaviceki. Next base: position 33,291,840 of record OX101788.1, on the reverse strand, counting down.
CCCCGTTCCACTCTAGATGTTATGAGTGGTTTAGGGGTTCGTGTCGCTGATTTAATCTATGACTGCCTGGTCTTCCGGCGTCGTCTTCTTCCTCGCACGTTCTGCACGTCGCAACTCCTTCATCACTGCGGCAGCATAAGCCGATACCGCTGTCCATGCGTCTGCTGACTTCAGCATCAACTCAACCAGGTTGTCCGGGGTGATGCGTGTCTCCAGCTGATCCTCGACTATCGCGCGGGAGGCACTAAAACGTGGGCATTGGAACAATGCATGTTCAGCGTTCTCCTCGACTGCTACACATGCTGGGCAGTCCGGGGAATCTTCATAATTAAACTTATAGAGATAAGCCCGGAAACAGCCGTGTCCTGAGATCACTTGAGTGAGATAATAGTTGAGCTCCCCGTGTAGACGGTTCACCCATATCTCCACCTTCGGGATTAGTCGATGTGTCCACCTTCCCTTGGAAGAAGCATCCCACATCGTCTGCCACTGGTTGAGACTGGTTGCTCTCGCTTCTGTTCTTGCATAACTGGGGTTTCTAGCTCCCTTCTGCTGGCAGCATTCCCGCGATAACGTCGATAGCGTCCTCGGAGACAGTGCGAAACGCACAGGCTACCCTCAAGGCGCTTACGCGATACGTTGCTGCAGCCTTCCTGCGGTACTCCTGGATTTTCAGTGCATCAGCCCATATGGGTATGCCATAGGTGAGCACTGAGGTCGTCACTGATGACAGCAGTTTCCTCCTCTTCTGTCTGGGGCCACCAACATTAGGCATGAGTCGCGCCAGTGTGGTAGCCACCCCAGCGGCCTTTCTGCTGATCTGCTCGGTTTGCTCTTTGAAGTTCAGCCTCGCGTCGAGAATCACACCCAGGTACCGAATGAACGGTTGGGATGTGATTTCGGAGTTTCCAACCCTGAGCGTCACCGTTTCCATCACCTTCCTGCTGGATACGAGGAGTACTTCTGTTTTGTGGGCTGCAAGATGCAGTCCAACAGAAGACATCCATTCCTTTATCTTGGCGAAAGCTTCGCCGAAGAGTGCGGTGATTTGCTCCAGGAATTTGGCGATGACAATCAGCGCCGCGTCATCTGCGAACGCTACGATGGACACTCCTTTCGGCAATTTTAATAGCAGCAGATCATTGTACATGATGATCCACAGAAGCGGTCCAAGTACAGAGCCCTGAGGAACTCCTCCAGTCACCCTATACGTCTTTGGTCCATCCTCTGTGTCGTACATGAGCCACCTATTACATAGGTAATTCGCCACTATTCTCCGTAGGTACCATGGTACACCTAATGTTTTTAGGGCATCCATGATACACTTCCATATCGCCGAGTTGAAAGCGTTTTTGACGTCGAGAGCGACAACTGCGCAGTACTTCTTGGACCCTCTTGCCCATCGTTTCCCCGCAGTCGACTCCTGCGCCTGCTTCACCACTGTGTTAATGGCATCCAGAGTAGAGCGCTCCTTTCTGAAGCCAAACTGGCCTTCCGCCAGTAGAGGGTCCATGACTTTCTCAATCCTGTTATGGATGATGCGCTCGAAGATCTTTCCGGCGGTATCCAGCATACAGAGCGGACGATAGGATGAAGGTTCGTCCGGTGGCTTCTTCCCTTTCGGGAGGAGCACTAGCTTCTGCCACTTCCACTTGTCCGGGAAGATTCCTTCCTTGAGACACGCATTATACATGCCCAGGAATATTGCTGGTGCCAACTTGATCGCTGCCTTGAGTGCGATGTTGGGTATCCCATTCATGCCGGGGGCTTTATTGTTGCCCACCCTGGCAATCGCCGTAAGAAGCTCTCCTTCTGTAATGGCTGGGATGACCTCATCGACGTCCTCCTCGAGTTGGTAGTCCTCCTCGGGTTGCTCAGGGAACAGATGTGAAACAATCTTTTCCAGCAGGGCTGCGTCCACAGGCGATGGCATTGGCTGGCTTTTCAGCCGAGTCATTACGACTTTGTACGGCCTGCCCCAGGGAGCATCTTCCACCTCGCTGAGCAGTTCGCCCCAGCTTTCAGCTTTACTCTGCTTGATAGCCTTTTTAAGCTTCAAGCGCGCCTTCCTGTGCTGTTCTTCTAAATCGGGGAACGAGCGTTTGCCTCGAGCTCGTTGCGCTAGGCGGCGAGTTCGATGACACTCCCTTCGGAGGCCGGCAATTTGTTCGCTCCACCAGTGTACCGCCGGTCGGAAGTCGACATTACGTTTCCGTGGCATTGTGGCATCGCATGCTTCGGTGACCCTCTGCATGACCACCTCGACCTTCTCGGTTGCACTTTCCGCTGCGAGGGGGCTGGTGTCAAAAGTTTCACGAAACAAGTCCGCGTCAAACATTTTCGCTTTCCAGCTCTTCCCGTTTGTCTTCGGTGCCTTCGCTGTTCCGCTGAAGTCACCACGGATCTCCCAGAGAATCGCTTGATGATCACTGTGAGTGTAGATATCACTGACTACCCAGTGGCACTGGTTTCCTCTTGCCAGGCTACTACTCACAAAAGTGAGGTCCACTATAGAGGAGGCTTCACCTTTAACAAAAGTGGGCTTTGTACCTGCATTAAGTAGTACTACATCCAATAAGGACATAGCCTCGCACTAAGTAGTACTACATCCAATAAGGACATAGCCTCAAGCAGAGCTTGGCCCTTCCTGTTCGTCACTTTACTACCCCATTCCACAGCCCACGCGTTGTAATCTCCGGCTATGGCTACCGGGAAGCGTTGTTTAGAGTCTGCGACTAAGTTGTCGAGAAAATTCTCAAACTCATAAGTCGTCAGACTAGGCGGTGCGTAACAACTGTAGAAATGAACTCCTTTGGCTTTTATTCTCACGAAACCAGTTTCCATCCGACTTGCAAGATCCTGAAATGGAAGTTTTCCGCAGGACCAAATTGCGGCCTTCCCACTTGCGTCAGATTCCCAAGGTTGCGTGTCTAGATGTCTATATGGTTCCGAGAGTATCGCCAAGTCAGGCTTCAGCTCGCGCACAGTCTGCATGAGCAGGTCATGTGCTGCTTCACAATGGTTGAGGTTCAGCTGGAGTACTCTCATTTGCATCGTTTTTGGAGTGCCTGGAGAGCCTGTAGAGCCCGCGTATACGCTGGACACCGGCTGCTACCTGCGATGTGGGCTGTGGGTGCCCCATCTCCCGCTTCTGCACATATGACACACTTTGCACTTGCTGTGCATTCGGCAACTTTGTGGCCAGTGTTACCGCACTTGATGCAGTCTTTAGCCCGGTCAACGTTGCTCTTGCAGTTCCGTGATAAGTGTCCAAATTTCCAGCACTTGAAACACTTTAGTGGTCTCACCACCTCTCGGATTCTGCAACTACACCAGCCGACTCGGATGATTCCTGTATCCAGAAGTTTCCGGGCAGCAGGCACCATGAGTCGTATTACCGCGGTCTGAGTTCTGCCATATGCTTTACGTAGAGACTTAAGAGAGTATTCCGTGACGCAATAGTCCGGTTCCAAGACTCTCTGCAGGGCCGCCGATATCTCCTCCTTCGTCGCGTCCTCTTCCAGGTCCTTGATCTCCAGATCAACTTCCTGGACTTTACTCTGGACCGTTGCTGATTCACCAAGAACACCTTCGAATTGGTTTCGCAATTCCGGTGCTTTGGCTGAGCTCTCCTTATTCAGAACGATCAGCAGATCTCCCGCGTTCGTTCTGCGTACCTTTTGGACGCATTCACCTGCATCCTTGAGCGCCGGATCCTTCTTTATACGACTCAGGATCTCCGCATAGCTCAAGTCACCCTTTTTGTGGATGACGAGAGCGTTGGGCAGAGTCGGCCGTTCGCGAAGTTTCTGCGCCTTCTTCTGAGGCTGCTTCTCGGATATCTTGTGCGATCTTTTCTTCTTTCGCGCAGTCTGCCACTTCTGCTCCGATCTCTCGCCCTTATCCCCGGATTGACCAGCCAATGGCTCCACCAGCTGCTTCTCCTTCGGCTCCTTTCCGTCGGTCGACGTCGGTGTAACCCTCTTTTTCCTCTTCGCCTTGCTTACTTGCGTCGAGGTACCGCCCACGTCCATGCCTTCATCGTTCCTCTCCTTGTTAGGGAGAGTCGATTTCGCTTGGCTTATGGTCGGCGTGGTTTGCGTTCCTCCAGTCAACGTTGCCGCCTGTGGCTTTGCACTCCACGTTACCAGGTCCTCTATACCTTTCCAAGTACTGGTAAGCATAGGAACCCACCGCTGGATCTCCTTGTGGAGGTTTTTCTTCTGCTGGATAAAAGAGGCTAGGCTCTCCAGCGTCTTTCCGTGCCTCTCCACCAACTTCAAAATCTCCTTTCGGTTTCCACCTGTCTCTTCCTTTTCTTCACTTGAAACATTATGCGCCATGGAGGCCAAGTGGCCCACCTCCGTGGTACTGCGGTTGTTCGATGACGACGCCCGGAAGCCCGCTTGGTCACTCCCTGAAGGCGCCGGTACTGGGGTTCCGTGCCCCTGCACCCTAATCGGTATATCCTTTATTCGACTGCCCATAATCATTTGGTATTGAGGTTTGTTCCCCGTGTCTGTTGGTCCACGGGAGGTATTTTAATTGCCTCCTGCCCTGTATATCTATATAGACATTTCAATATCCACATCTATATCCAGATAGATATCTCTATATGTATATCTATATCTATATAGATATTAGTACATCTACGTCTATATTTATATACGAGGGCTTCCCCCTATCCGCCGCCTGGGGACGCGCCACGTAGGGGTTTCAGACTCCCCATGTGTGTGTGTGTGTGTGTGTGTGTGTGTGTGTGTGTGTGTGTGTGTGTGCGTGCGTGCGTGCGTGCGTGCGTGCGTGCGTGCGTGCGTGCGTGCGTGCGTGCGTGCGTGCGTGCGTGCGTGCGTGCGTGCGTGCGTGCGTGCGTGCGTGCGTGCGTGTGTGTGTGTGTGTGTGTGTGTGTGTGTGTGTGTGTGTGTGTGTGTGTGTGTAATCGTTTGTGTGTATAAACACAGGCGTATGTGTACATTTACTTGATTAAGGAGGTACACCAGCTTCAGCAAAATGGTGATAGATCAATAAAATTTGGTGAATATATTCTTTAGTATTATTCATGTAGATACAAATTTTTTCAGATTTTTTGGTTGTGCCGTTTTCTTACAAATAATTCACAAGCGTTTATTCTTATACCCGGAATATATACCTATATCTATAAAAACGCTATGCTTATACACGTGAACTTCAATGTTCAGTTACTCGATAACGGCACAATGAAAAAATCTGAAAAAAATTGTATTGACATATATAATACTAAAGAATATATTCACCAAATTTTATTGATCTATCACCATTTTGAAATTTTACCATGGTTTAGCATGGCAACATTGTATGAAGCTGGTGTACCTCCTTAACGAGCCATAAAATCTGGAAAACGCAGGGATTTCCACTCGTCGAAATGAATGATCGTCATTCATTCGGTAAAAAGAGAAAAACAATCGATTACACGATTCGCTGAACCATGACGAAAAGTACTCTCGTTGCAATTTACGTAGCGTATTATTAGTGAATAGCGTTAAAAGGTTTGTTCCTTAAGGCGGGAGCCTGAATTAGAAGGGCTGAAAAATCTTTGTTTTTTTTTAATTGCTTAAATCGATAGATGTACTATCCAAGAATATATTTACACAGTTACGGAGGCCAATTGTAAATATTTTCGAAGAAACAAGGCCAAAAGCAGAGAAGCGATTGATATTTGATATTGATATTTCCTCCTATTGAAAAATTTGAAGCGCGTTTTGTCCAGTTTCATTTTCACGATTTTTCCAAACTGGCGGGCCTGATAGCAAAAAAAACTAAACGGCCTATTGAATGAAACCAAAGTTTATTTTCTTCAGTATGAAAGTCTCTTCAAAGTGAATTTAAAAAGTTGTTGAAAAAGTCTTTATAAATAATTTTTATAGCACGTTAAAGTGTTTTTTTACATATTTTTTTTCAAACCTGAAAAAAATTATGATTTGACGATATTTTCAGGTTTTTCTTAATTCACCCAGAAGAAAAATGTATGACAATGGAAAATTTTATTGGTTTATTTAGTTAGTCAAGAATTGGGAGCTGCAACTTTTCCGCTGATTGTGGGGACTGCAGTGGCAAGACGCACATGGAATAGGCTCACAGGGAATAGGAATCTGCACTTATTTATTGTTTCGTGTTGAATTTTTTTTTATACATTTCAAAAATACATGAAAAGATCCCTCAATGTTTACTGGGCTCACTTGTTTTTTCTTTTCTTTTAAAAAAATTCCCGAAAAAACGCTTATCTTGAACCTTCTAATTCAGCCGCCCGCCTTAAGGTATTCCTCGCGCGGAGGTCCGTATTTTGAGGTGGCATAAGCAGGGCCCTTCTGAATCGTTGGTAAAGAACAGTGGTACAATAAGAAAATAAGTTGCGATCAATTATTATACCCAACGATAAACTGGAATAAAAAATTTCCCGCAAATCCAGTAGATTTAGATATTTTTACATTTTCGAGTCGCGGCAACGAAAATTCTTCCACTAATCACATTCTTAAAAGTTTTATCATTGAGGGGGGTGATACCTTTAGACGACAAAAATATGTCTCATTATCATGATTTTTTTCGAAAGAACATATTCGCCATTCTTGAGGCAGGGTCCAGGTTTCCAGTCCTCCAAATCCAGGATTTGAGTCCAGGAATTTTAGCACCAAAAATGGGTTTGCTCCGCAAAAAATCCTGATAAGTGATTTTTCGATTGGATGTCAGAGGGTATACCCTAAGTATAAAACCAAGTTTGTGTCTTCCAAAACCTCGAGCGTTAGCCGCCATCTTGAAAAACGCCTTTTTGCAAATATCTCGGAAACCGTGAGTTTTACGTTAAAAATCATAAGGACCTTTTTTGTAGAGGATAAAATATCCCATCTTTTTTATTTAAAACTTTTTTCTCTATTGTTAATATTTGCCGAGATATAGTCGATTAAAAAACCAAATTTTTATTTTCGGAAAATATCTCGATAATTATTGGAAATACGAAAAAAATATGATGATCAAAGTTGCAGAGCATAACATTTTCTACAATTTTTGTATAAAACTGTTTTTTGTAAAATCAATAGTTGCTGAGTTCTAGCCCAATGAAAGTTGCCGTCAGGTAAAGAAAAACAGCGATTAGTGGTAATACGTTACTCTAGCATGCAAACAAAAAGTGTAAGGAGTCGCGACGTTTCGGCGGCAAGTATTGCAGGAGGTAATTAGTGCACGTCGGTGCGTTCTTTAACAATAAGAGTATATGGATATTCATTTATATAAATATATAGATATTCATCGATTTATAATATGTCGCGCCGAATCCAGCGACGTGGACGAGTCTAAACCATTATGATTATTTGAATAGAATACAGGACGATAGCGACGAAGAGGATGTTCAAAATGAATCTTTCATAGATTCCTTTGTTGTTCATGACTTGAACATGGAAGAAGAAAACTCGCAAACCATCACAAATCGCCCTTCCTGTTCCAAACAAAGAAATTTTTTTTAATTCTATCATCGACGTTCCAAATTTGACAAGAACAATTTTTTTATTTTTATGATGATGATGCGATCCTAATTTGTAAATCGCGACTCAAATCGCGTAAACGATAATGAATATGAATAAATGAATAAATTTTCATGTCTTTTTCTAACAATTCGTCAAAATGTTTTTATTGCGCAAACTTTCCTCCTATCCCCCCCCCCCATATCCCTTCTTTTCATGATAAATATTATTGTTACCATCTCTATTATAAAATTCTTCGATTACACTTTTTTGGCATGCTAGAGCAGTGGCGTATTAAGGGGGGGGCGGAGGGGGCGTTCCGCCCCGGGTCTTTGGTCCTGGGGGGCCACCAAATCATGTACATGAAGTTTGCATCGTTGCTATCCAACGGTTTCATTTTTTTTTTCGATTTTGTTTGGTTGGTCCCGGTGGCCGTAAATATTTTTTATTCATTTTACCATATTTTTTTAGCAACTAGAGCCGAACTGACCAAGAAAAAATAGGAAATTACAAAATCGAAAAAAATGAAACCGTTGGATAGCAACGATGCAAACTTCATGTACATCACCAAATCTCGAGAAGTCATTTTTAGTAAAATTCCAACCAAGGCCGAAATATGTTCAGTAAGGGCAGTTTGGGATTGGAAGCGCGTACGTATGCAAAATATAATCATAGGTAGGTAGGTACTAATTCACCCGTTATCAGGTCATGATAGCAATTGTCATTATAGCATAAAGCTCTACCTACTTATAGACAGCGCCATAAAAATGGTGCGCCCCGCGCGGTGAGCCCCACTCACTCTATGGTGGCTTTGGCGCGAAACATAAATACTAGATCCGAACAATAGAGAAATATCGTAAAAGAAATTACATACATACGTACTAAAGAATAACAACAGGGAAAATCAACCAATTTGAACCTTACTGTCATAAAATTACATTATAACTTGTAACTTGTTAGAAGCCATAATAAAGATAGTAGTAACCGTAGTTGCCAACTTGTTTTGTTATACCCACCATAAGCAGTTCTTCAAACCACCAGAAAACCTCTAATACCGCCTGGTGTGACCGCTTACTGTGTAGTAAGTAAGCAACTACGTCTGATGCACTTACATAAAAAAATTATTAAGTATTTCAAAACATACTTTTTCAAGCAAATTGAACTCGATTCAATTACTATACCCTGTGGTCTATATTCATTCAAATCTATATACAGCCAAAACGTTATTTAGGGAATCCCCATGGCGCTGGTAGGTATTTACAAGATCGTAGTGTTGCCTACACCATAAAAGTTGACACCCTTTATGTCAAAGGGCCTTGTTAAAGCAAAATATAATGCATTATAAATTTGTTTACACGATAGTGGTTGAATATCTTGCTCACTACTAACAAAATCACCAGCCACTAAAAACAATTTTTATCCACTAAAAGGGATGTCTAAACCGCCAGTTTACGTGGATAATCCACTAAGTTGGTAACACTGTTAGCCGCTGCGGGACTTTCCTGACACACATTTCAATGATGCCGTGAGGCACCGTTACAAGATCCACTTTTTATTCCGCTTGCTGCCACATGCGTCGCTCCTATCGGAGGATATCCCCCCACCCACGGTCTTCTGTGATCTCACCCTACGCCCCCACTTATAATTTCCGTGTTGTCATGTGAAAAATAATCTCGGTCCGTGTGTCATCTCATGCTCTTAAGGCATTTCTTTCACGAACTCGAATATTTAACAATTCATTGATTTTCTTCTATAATCAAGTAAAAAATACATCCCCGTATACTGGTAAAATTGCAACCCAATTTACCGAACTTTTAACGAAAAATGACGACTAAAAAAGGTCCCATTTATACGGCGCTTTATGGAGATAACGCGCTGGCCACATTTCTATGTAATAATTTAAACACTACATAACTCCAGATGCCAGATATAAACTGCTCACACGAGTAAAATATTGTAAAGATTTCGTAACGACAATAAAAACAGCCGGTCACCGAATGTTTAGAGAAAATATTCAGGATTAAACTTAGAAAATTGTGACTAGCAGACGAATTTTCGTAGCTGCGACTTTTCCGAGAATGGGTCTATCAATCAGTTTACTTAGTCTTCAGTAAGCGTATTATTTGTTCATTTGGTTTTTTATTCGTATCCTCGTCAAATATTCGGGGGGCAAGGTCGACGGCGCATGCGCCTCGATCTGGAGAGTGGGGGAGACAGACAGAAGATATTCTGTCCATGTCACACACGTACCCATCAACAACAATGACACTTATTGGCGGAAAATGTAAAGAAAAGTAGATCGGCTTAGCGCGCCTAACATATCGTGGTCGTTTCCAAACCTGTATCAAACCTGTATTATTATTAGATGGGACTTCAGTGAATCTTTCTCCTGTTTATCAGTTAAAATCCAATACTTTTTAACCATTTGTGTCTCGGTCGCATCATGCGAGAGAGTTTTTCTAAACTGAAATTTAAAAAAAATTGTCGCCGATCTACGGTGAACCAAGAACGCCCAGTCAATCTGTCCATTCTATCAATTGAAAGGAAAGATTCAAGGGAATTGATTTCAACGACGTTATTGAGAAGTTCAGTTAAATGAAAGCACGGAAACATGTAAAATAGTTACAAAGCAAAAGCTTTGTTTTTAAAAATATAAGTACAATGAAAGTTACTTTCTTATTATAGTCTTCATTATTTCTTTGCACTCTACCTGCTAGGTGCTGTGCTGAATGCTGATCCGTATTCTAACTTGTTTACTCATATCATAAGTAGGGCGTATAGTAAATTACATATCATCAATAATACATCCATTTTTCAGCAGACCGGGGGCCTCATTAATATGCCGCCCCGGGCCTCTGACGGGCTTAGTCCGCCACTGTGCTAGAGTAACGTATTACCACTAATCGCTGTTTTTTCTTTACCTGACGGCAACTTTCATTGCGCTAGAACTCAGCAACTATTGATTTTACAAAAAAAAAGTTTCATACGAAAATTATAGAAAATTTCATGCTCTACAACTTTGATTATCACTTTTTTTTCGTATTTCCAAAAATTATCGAGATATTTTCCAAAAACAAATATTTGGTTTTTTTAATCGACTATATCTCGGCAAATATTAACAATAGAGAAAAAAGTTTCAAATAAAAAAGATGGGAAATTTTATCCTCTACAAAAAAGGTCCTCATGATTTTTAACGTAAAACTCACCGTTTCCGAGATATTTGCAAAAAGGCGTTTTTCAAGATCACGGCTAACGCTCGCGGTTTCGGACGACACAAACTTGGTTTTATACTTAGGGGAGACTCTCTGACATAATGCAATCGAAAAATCAATTATCAGGATTTTTGCGGAGCGAATGTCTAAAAATCCTCTGGACTAGTAGAGCAACCAAAGAGTGCGCGCTACCAAAGAGCACGCAGTGCTTTTAATGGTTTTATTTTTTCTTGCGTTGGCAACACCACCTAACCTGTCGGTGGCATATGTCATGTCAAGGTGTTGGACAACAACTCGCTTTATTAAGGTATATATTTCCAATTTTATGACTAATAATAGATTTTCGTTGTGTTTGATCTAATTTTATTAACAATTTTAAACACGTTATGTATGGTTTGCAATTCATTTGCACCCGACGAATGTTATTATATTTGAAATTTGTGATCCAAATTTGGTTTTTATTCAGAGGTTACGTCGCCGCTCTGCTTGCTTACGAAAATTATCGTGACCCTAGACCAAAAATACGTATTTGGTAAGCGAACCCACCCAAAGAGTGCGCACTTTTACCACTATTCCTTACCACTACTCCGCTATCATGCGCACTCTTAAGGGGTCTTCTCATTTTAGACGCTAAAAAAGGCTATTTTCATGCATTTTTTTAATAGATTTATATTATAGATATTGATATAAAAGTTGTTACACTTAATAAATACACTTTCGAAATACATAACAATTTTTTAATGTATTTATGTAACCAAAATAATCTTCAAACGCGTTTTTCTCGTAACAAAGTTTTTCGACGATTTGTTCATGAAATCTTCGAAACTCCTGAACCGATCCGTATGAAATTTTAACCACACATTCTTTACAACTATAGCTATAGCGCATACCAAGGATTTTTTTGAATTTTAATATTTACTATTTTTTTTTTGCCAAAAACGGTGAAAAAAACACGTTTTTTTGTTTTTTCGAAAAATGTCGGCCATTTTGTTATTTTTGCATAAATAAAAAATCGTATGATATGCGCTATAGCCATTAACATACAAAATGTACAACCGTTCATTTTTTTTGTTTCCGATGATTCATCTCCGAGATTTCATCAACGGTGCAGACCTACAATTTTTTAAAGACATTTTTTTAACTACCATTTTCGTCTATCAATAGTGACTAAAAAATATACTTTAAAAAAATGTATTTCAAAAGTATATCTATTAAATGTAACAATTTTTATAACAATATCTATAATATAAACCTATCAAAAAATGTCATGAAAATGGCATTTTTTAGCGTATAGAGTGAGAAGACCCCTTAACTTCTATGAAAGGTTCTCACTGCTTACCCTTAAAAACACATCACCCTAATAGTGCGCACGGGACGAGTTCTAAGTTTTTAAGCCTTTTTAAATATTTTCCGAGATTGTTGCTTACGATTTATATTTAAAATAATGTTCCTAAATGACCAAAGCTTAATTTAAATAAGAAGTACAAAGTGTATTATGAAAATAGATTTTTCTAGAAATAAAAGTTTATAAAGTTCGTAGTCTTTGCTGACATAAGGCGATGTTTTATTACTGCTTTTGGTTGTTACATGGTATTTTTTTCTTTATTAATCTTTGAAAATGGCGAAGGTATGGCACGGTCTTCTAAACGTGTTGCGGCGAACGTTGTCAGACGGCGTGACACGTAGCGTCGCCGGGATGAATCTGAAAACAAGCCAACGACGATTTTTCTTTCATTAACACTCATACGCAGGATATAAACCAAGAAAAAGTGAGAAATGTTGAAAGTCGATGTAATAGTACGCTTCAAAACAAAAAGATTTAGGGTCATGTTTTAGACACTAAGATAAAAAAGATTTATACTAAATTTCATCAGAATCGGTCGATAAGTTTTTTAGCTGTACGTTGCGGCAGTTTTGAAAATGCAGTTTCGAAGACCGTGCCATATTTCCGCCATTTTTAAAGATTGGGAAAAAAATACCATGTAACAGGCAAAAGTAGTAATAAAACATACCCTAAGTCTCGAATTCGGGGAAGAAATCTTTTTTTTACCAAAATAATCAAAGTCAGCAAATGTTTTCCTCGCCTAAAGGTTCCCCCCTTTACTGTTTTCTTTTACGGGTTACACCTAGTTCGCGGCCGGAAAAAAGAGGGGTTTCGTGAATTTTTTTTCTGGGAATTCGGTATAGGTTTTTATATTTTTTTTTTCATAGTAAAGGGTATCATTTCAACTATCTTTGACGATTTTTTTATTGGGAAATATTTATAAACGACGGAGATACAGTAAATTGCACAGACCGCCGTGCAAAAAAGGTCCTTCGCGGTGACCACTCCTGCTCGGGAACAAATCATCTGAAATAAAAAAAACCTAACTAATTTAGTTTTTGTACCGTATTATCTAGTCTTTAATCGAAGGATTCAATAAAATAATGATTTTTGAAAAAATGGGCGCTGATCGAAAGTGATCGTCGAAATTTCGGTGAAAAAACACTCTATTTTCCTTGATGTAAAAAAATTATGCATTGAAAAAAAAATCCTTCAAATAAGGACTGCCTTTTGATATACAAAATATTGGAGATATTTTGGTCCCCGATTCTGAAAAAGTCATTCCGAGAAAAACGCGTCTAAAGTTTTACGTCAGGCATATACGTAGATAAAATGTAATTGATTACCTCTAAACGGAAGCATCGATGCCCGGACCATACAGCAAACCTTCTGCAGAGGTGGCAGCCTCCAAAATTCCAATTTGGTGCTGCCAACTGGGTGTAACCCCTTAAACATTCGATGACCCCCTGTTTTTATTGTTATAGATTATTTACAATTGTTTACACGCGTAGAGTAGTTCATATAGGAAATCGAGAGTTATGTAACGTATAAATTATTACATAGAAATGTGGCCAGCGTGTCATCTCCATAAAGTACCGTATAGGTAGATGAGACGATTTTTAGAGTCGTAATATTTCGTTAAAAGTTCGGTAACTTGGCTTGAAAATTTATCAATATACTGGGGTGTATTTTTATTTAATTACAGACGAAAATCCGTGAATTGTTAAATTTTCAGGTATACCTTGAAAGGTATACCTTAATACCTCGTAAAATGATTCTTAAAGCCTTAGGCTACAGTAATGGGTATAAAATCATGTGCGAATTTAACAATGTTTTTTCGTATGAAAAAGTGATTCACTCATAAAATTAATTACACATCTATTTAGTATGAATATCAAGCAGTTCGAATTTTTTTTATTTTCGATGTACAAAATGGCCGACTACTAATATTTTGTTTGTTATCTTTTTTTAGGCGCTCCACGGCGTGACATTTACCATCTACAATTTTTTACCTAGAACAAAAAACAAAAATTCTCGTCCGTCTACATTAGAATATCTAGAGAAGTACGTACGAAATTTAAAAAATATTGTTTCATTGTTCATAAACGGCTGATAAAATGAAAAGTTTTCGATTAATCAGAAATTCCGTACGTACTTCTGTGCGAAATGCAATTAGAAACATAACTTTTGAATTTGAAGTAAATCGAGTGAAAATTGTTGAAGTTATTTGTCACACCAATTGGAAAAAAGCTGTTTCGAGAAGTTTCGAGTAGTCGGCCATTTTGTACATCGAAGAAAAAAAATTCGAACAGCTTGATATTCATACTAAATAGATGTGTATTTAATTTTATGAGTGAAACACTTTTTCATACGAAAAAAAATTCTAAAATTCGCACATGATTTTCTACCCGTTACTGTGGCCGAAAAGAGGCCGAAAAAATAGGCTTTTTTGGGATTTTTTTCAGGAAAACTACAAAATAAAACGAGGTTACAAAAAAGGGTGATTATCATACATATCCGTGACGGTATACCATAATTTTTTTTGAAGCGATTAATTTAAAAATGGCGGCTATACAGCGTTTGTCGCAAAACTGCATTTTTTAAGTTGGCCGGAAACATAACTCAGACAATTTTCAACCGATTCACTGGAAATGTTAAATATATTTTGAAAAATACATTGTCTATAGAAGTACGTAGGATTTTTTTTTATATTCAAAAGTTCATTTGTTATTAACAATTATCTAACGATTTTTTAGGCAAATTTTTGAAAGTGAAAAATTTCGTCAGATAATTGTTAATAACAAATGAACTACGCAATATAAAAAAAATCCTACGTACTTCCATAGACAATGTATTTTTCAAAATATATTCAACATTTCAAGTGAATCGGTTGAAGATTGTCAGTTATGTTTCCGGCCAAATTAAAAAATGCAGTTTTGAGATAAACGCTGCACAGCCGCCATTTTGAAATTAATCGCTTCAAAAAAATTATTGTATATAGTCACTGATATGTATGATAAACACCCTTTTTGTAATTACGATTTATTTCGTAGTTTTTCTGAAAAAAATCCCCAAAAAGCCTATTTTTCGGCCTCTAGAGCGGCCTAACCCCTTAAACAATCGACTGTGACACAGCCTTGTTCTTCTGTGTCACATTGTAACTTGACCCGCCTTTATTTTTTTCTACTCCCAGATCAAACAGTTTTAAAGTTTCCAACGTTGGAAGGCAGCCAAACATTTTTTGGTACTTTTATCAATATACAAAATATTTTTTGCAAATTTCCCAGTGTAGATCGCGAAATATAATTGGGGAATTTTCGTGACTAAAATCCGCCAAAAGATATGTGCGCAATTTATTATAAAAAAAGATGAATCTTCATTGCATTCCAACCATGGAAATCTCATTTGAACGTTCGAGAACGATCGAAAGAAAAGTTCAGAAAAACACGAGACCAAGACCACGAAGAATAGAACGATGCCGTTCCCGAAGTGTAGTCCATCCGAGTAAAGTACACGTTTGGCATTTTTTTTCTCCTTTCACATTCGCGTTCTACGCATCTTGGTTTTTATTTTTTTGTTTTCGTCTGTTTCTTCTTTCCGTGCTACTTAACGTTTCCGGTTCGGGTATTGTGAAACGGAAGTCAGGGGTAAGCCACGACAGACAATGATACCGTACTCGATAAAGAAGAAGAAGCAACGCGAGTGCGGTTAACGAAAAAACATCCGATGCACATGCAAGTTTCTTTGTTGATCCACAATAACGCTAATCGCTAGTCCCGGAAGTCCGTGGTCGCGGATGCATCAATTCGACGCAGGATTCGTACGGGATCCCGGAATATATTTTTCAGCCTTTCATTGTTTCGTCTTCATGCACTCGGAGTTGTCGAATTATTCCTATGAAATAACGCGAAAAAAATCAACTCGAGGTTCTCTATCAGTTTGTGTCACAAATATGTATTAATCAGCTAGTGGTATGTAAACAAATTGATTTTTCGCCATCGCACAATTTGTTAAAAGTCATATATTTTCGTGCAAAATTGTTTATCTGGTACTGAAATGTGACAGTTTTTTTCGTTAAAACATCGACTGTGTCCGCAAAAAAAAATATTTTCCATGAAAGGAAATGCCTTAATTATTGTTCAAATGATATACATGCATTTGGCAGTATTTAAAAATATTTACATTTTAAATCTATTATATATATTAGAGTGGTTTGAAAAATCGATTTTTTTTCTCAACGGAAAATTGAAGTATGTTAAAAAAAGAAAGTTTTTCAAAATTTGAGGGTTCTAAACAATTTTTTTGTTAGTGCTCAAACGCCTTTTTCATGTTTTTTTTTCATGATTATCAGAGTATTAGTTTTTTGTTATCTCGATGCAAAAAATGTTAGTGCGTGATCCAATGTAAGTCTTGATTCAATTTTTTCTGTAACAATACACCATTTTTATTTAAATATTTTTTTTTGCCATAAACAATTTGTATTTGCAGATTAAGAATCAATATATGTAATTCGGTTGTGAAAATTAAATCAACCACTTGATGAACAAGAACACGGTGTTTACATCACTGAACGTCTAAGTATGAGGGTTTTTTTGGAGTATTATATTGTTTTGGAGCATAAAAAAAGTATCAGCACAGGTCCTCGAATGAAAAGATTATCCTTCAAAGGCAACCTACAGGCGCTATGTTCGAAGGACTTGAGTGATTTCATCACTTCGACATCACTGAGTTTATTCAAACGATTTGAGCTCTCGTGCAGTTTTTTTTTAAACTTAAAGCCTTCACTTTGGGACTTTAATCAGGATTATGATAGGTGCTTGATTACTTTTAAAAACATGCAAGTTGTGAACGACATAGCTGAGCGAGCCGTTTCTTTGATGAAAGATTTCAATAGTTTGATTACGAAAAACAAAAACCAAAAACAATATCTGTTGCAAGTTGTGAGCGAGCACAGAAAAACCCATCCTTTTTGCGAGAAGGGAAATTATCATTCGGCTCGATCTTCGGAGTAATTACGTAAGTTTTTCAACATTCGCTTATTGTGCTCCAGAATACATATTTTTTTAAACATCGTTTGGAATTATTATTTTGATTAAAATTATTTGAAATGAAATCTACCTGTTTATGTTAACTTACAAACTGCTACAGAGTATAAAAAGTTTTGAGAAAATTATATTATTATGATGTCTATTGGCGGGGAAAAAAATTGACGAAAAATCGAAAAAATAAAATTAAAAGTCGTTTGAGCACTACTTAAAAAATGTTTAGAATTCTCAAATTTTGTACGAATTACTTTTTCATAACGTAGTAACATTTTCCGTTGAGTACCGCGGAAAAAAAAAATTTTTTTTTAACCGCCCTAATATAATCTTTATTTAATCTATCTTAATGAATTTTACATATAAAAAAGTAACAGATCCAAAAACGTAAAAAAATATTTAATTTTATAAGTTTCAATGCTTGAGGACGCCGACCGAGCGCTAGATATTTTTTTCGCTTTAATAAACGGTGACCCGTCAAAATGGGGCAAAAGCTTGGCGAATGTATAAAGGGGGTGCATAACCTTGGAGTAAAAAAAACAGATCGATTTTCAAAATTTTTTTCGTCTCAGGTATTGGGATGGTAAGGTCGATCTTTCGCACAGAGAGAGTACATAGTCTTGACATGTCACCGTTTTTTTTATTGCAAAATATATTTAAACAACGTAATCATTGCCATTTAATCTCAAGACTGTAGCCTCCGCACGGCTCGATCGAGTACATGATTCCGGTAACTAGATGCATCTAAAGTAAAAAATGGAAAAATATACTTTTAGTACAATGGTGAAGTTACAAACTCACCGGATACGTTTTCGAAATTTTAAAATATGCATAAATTGCACTGTTTTGAAAAAAAAAATGTCGATTTTCGACAAAAAATAACGACTTTAAACTTTGTTATTCACAAGCGGAGGAACATATGAAAAAATCATCCCCACTGTCGATTGAATATGTTATAAATTCTATTCAGTCCAAATTTGAAGTAAATCGGACGATTAGATTTTCAGATATGCCGTACGCCCAATTGCAAAGTATACTTTCGAGATAAACGCAAGAGAAGAAAACGTACTAAATCCGCTTTTTCCGTATACAATTTTCGTACAAATGTTTGGGTATGCTCAAATCTTGGGTGGTTCTTTATGTTTTCGGGTACAGGCAATACGAATAGGACATTTATTTTGTTCTGGAATCGTTTTTTTTCGTTATAAACAATTTAATTGTTATAATGACGATTGTGACGAAAAAGTGCAATTTGTAGAACAAACGTTTGAAATAAAAGATATTTCTTTTTGAATTGACAATAAAAAATGTCTCATTAATTTTTTTGCTGTCTCCATTAGTAATGGAGATATGAACAAGGAACATTTTTACAAGAGAGACGGAACGATCAGTGAAAGGGACGAAAAGATGAGTGAGAGGTGATGCGATTAATTTTCGTCGCTTATATATCCATTGCTAATGGAGTTAGTAAAAGAATTAAACATCTTTTAATAAAAATGTCTATCTATCAAATGCACTCTTTCGTCGCAATTGTTATTTGAAAAATTGAATGCTAAGAAAGTGCCTTGGTGTGTGGACTACTTGCTCGAGATAAAATCACAATTATTTTTCGTACCTTCAATCTGCGATTTCTGCACCGTATAACAATTAAACAGCCTGGTTGGATAAAGTCATATCAATGTCTTTAGAAATCACAACACGCACTGTTTATGGCGATCACTTCGAACATTCGTTACAATACATTTTCGGGACAAAAAATTCAATTGCACTATTCGCATATTCTTATTGTCAATACCATCACGATTTCCCGTTTTTACACGTGTATTTTGGGGATAAATAATTTCAAGGTCATGATATCATAGGTCGTTGGATTCGTTTAAATATCAGCTACAACGTCTTAAAATAAAAACATGTTCCCATTCGCAAACTCATTGATGACCTTGAGAACGCAAAAACTATGACCTTCACAAAAATGAATTTTTCACCACTGTATCAGTCCTTCGAAATCTATCAGATTACCTCTTGACATTATTTTCGTCACTCTGAAGGTAACGGAGATATTTGGGGTGGTCACGTTAAATGGGCCACCCTGTATATATGTATATGAGGTATTCCACGCGAATCCGGTGGACTTTTCCCCGCCAATGCGATTCATTTTTTAAAATCTAATTCCATTGACTCTAATAGACACCCTGATTTTTTTTACATTTTTCGAAACACACCTTAGTCAAAAAAAAAAATTCTCCGAAAAAAACGCCTCGATTTAAAAATCTGAAATAATTCCCAAAAATGCGTGATTATATGTAAAAAATTTCAAGCTATCACCCGCAGTGGGAGTATGATTTTCTCTGTGCTTTCTGAGCGATTAACGTTAAAAAAATCCGAAAAATTAAAGAACCGCTTACTTCAGGCGGATACTCAAATATTTTGATACCCACAATGAATTTTTTGACCATTTTTGAATAACCAAATCACGATCATAGACCTTCAATAGTTAGCAGTCAATTTTTCGAATTTTTTAAAACGTTAATCGTTTAGAAAGCACAGAAAAAATTAAACTCCCACTGCGGGTGATAGCTTGAAAATTTTACATATAATCATGCATTTTTGAGAATTTTTTCAGATTTTTAAATCGGGGCGTTTTTTCGGAGAAAAATGTTTTTTTTTCACTAAGGGTTGTTTCGAAAAATGTAAAAAAAGTCAGGGTGTCTTTTAGAGTAAATGGAATCAGATAAAAAAAAATTAATCGAATTGACGGGGGTCAGGGAAAAAGTCCACCGGATTCACATGGAATATATATATATATATATTAAGGGCGGCAATAATCAAACTATTTTACTTAATTCTTGATCCCACCACCAAAATGTATTTTGCCTCGTGAGAAAAAATCCTTATATACATATATATCTAACATAGCTGACCTAATGGCAACTTTTGGCAACGAAGAGTCGTCGCGAGCAAACGAAAGATGGTTTGCTGACGTCGTAAAAACGCCTCGCTTGCTACTCCTCTCCTTTTCTACTGCGTCAGACGTTCGTACGTCCGAGCTTGAATTCGGATTCGCTATTTCGCTTCTTAAGGCCTAAGGCCACTGTAACGGTCCAAAAAAAAGGTTTTTTTCACGAATTTTTTGCTTCCAAAATTGAAGGTAATTGAAAAAAAACTTTTAAGGGTGTTATCGGGCATACATTAAACTTTATTATCAAATTTTTTTACAGCAAAAAAAAAACAAAATGGCGGTTCCACAGCTATCTTCCCGGGGCATGTTTTGCGTGCAGGGCTCCGCGGCACGCAGCACCACTGGTGCACTTTTGAATCTAGAACAAAAAAAAACCATCAATCTAGAGGGTTATAGCTAGAGAATGTCGATCGGATTTTAAAAAGTATCAATTTTTGTGGATTTGGCGTGCGTTTGAAAAAAAAAATTGGTTTTTGACGAAAAAAACGGCTAGTTTTTTGTTAAGAAAAAATCAATAAATAAAGTTATTGAAAATCCCGATCGACATTCTCAAGATAATGTTAATGTTCACATCTGGTCAAAATTTCAAGTAAAAAAAATGAAAATTGTTCGAGTGATGCTGCGTGCCATTTTGAAAAACCGTATTACGAGAAAAACGCGTTTAAAGTTTTGCGAATAGTTTTTTATTGGAAAAAATAAAAAAAAGAAGGTAAAAAAAATTTACCGTTAGTCTGCAATCCCAGCACCATACATTTGTCCTTCGATGGCCAAATTTTCGTCTGGCAAAATTTACAGTGGCCTTACCCCTTAAGCTGGCATTCTCTTGGAGATATTATTTTCAACGTCCGCTGTCTCGTTTACGAGTCTCCGTACATATAATTTTGCATGCACGTGTCTCTGTAGGCGTGTGCATGCACATACATTTGCGCGTGCGTGTGTCAGTGCGTTGCGTGTTCGCGTACATGTGTAAGTAAAAGACGAGGATAAAAATTTGTATCACTGCAAATTATCGACTCACGAGGCTCGCGCAACCTCCATCAACGGGAGTTGTAATATCGCTGATCTTGGTCTCCAGTCGCTTCGTCAGGAAAGCAAATCCGAGAGAATGAAAAATGACATTGCATTGTGCAAGCATGGAGTTCTTATCGTTGCGCTCGCGATCAATGATTAGGGGACACTCGATATTATGCGCGGGAGGGGAGAATAATTTGTTATTTGTTTTTATTGCAAATTGACAAATTGGATGGGAATGGACGATTGACGGAGAATCATAAGACTTCCAAAAGGGTTTGTGGTTTTAAAAAATTGATAATTTTATGATTTTTGTGACCTTGTTTCTCGCGCTGTATTTTTTTTTACACAATTTCACGGCGTGATTTTCGCGACTGATGTATATAGTCCAGTAATAGAGACGAAATCCAGCACTATTTAGCGTAGAATATGAATTTTTGACAGAAGGTAGATAGGGGCCTACTGAAAGTAACCCCAATAAAATGTTGCCCCTCAACTCGCCCCAACCCTAAGAAATAGGGGTTGAAAACTTAAAAATCGCCGTATCTCGATAATTAATAGCCCGATCAAAAAATGTTCCAAACCAAAGTTGTTTGGACTAATAAAATACGTATAAAGTTATCTGACGCCCAATCCCCTATCTTTGAAAATAGCGGCACAAAAACACGAGAGCACCACTGACCCAGACAAGGACGCAGCGATATGTCTACTCCGCTCGCACCCGCACCAACCCCGAATTTTCGAATTGTTTTTGTGCCGCTATTTTTAAAGATAGGGGGTTGGACGTCAGATAACTTCATACGAATTTTATTATTCCAAACAACTTTTGTTTGAAACCTTTTTTGATCGGGCTATTAAGGAGTGAGATGCAGTCAGAGGCGTGAAAAAACGAGCATTTTCAAAACATTTTTTTTTAGTAATTAAGTTTGTTTTACAAAAGTGGTTACACAGTCGTTTTATGCTATATTTCAACTTGACATGTACAAATTTTCAAAGAAAAATATTGATTGTTTATAACAATATCGCCATCTTTGTCGGATCCCCTTCGGCATGTGTGCTCTGCGGTGACCATCATCAAATTTTACTGGATCACCTGAAATCAAAGCCAAAAAAAAAATCATTAGTTTAATAACAAATCTAGCCCTTAATCGAAGCTTTTTTTAATTAACAAAATGGCGGCTTCCGACAGATAACTTTCGATTTTAGACCAAAAAATCGCTCGTTTATTGTTAAAAAAAATAGAAATATTCAACAAAAATGAAAATTCCTCGATTAAGGACTAGTTTTCAATGCTATCAATAAGCACACCAAATTTCATCAAAATCCATCGAGTGGTTTTTGAATTATTGTGGTCATCGTCTTGAAAAACATAATTTCGAGAAAAACGCGTTTAAAGTTTTTCAATGTGGATACGGTATTATATGTTCGTAAAATTTTGAGCTCGATGGATGAAGCTAAACTTTTTTTATGTATTTTGATCCGCTGAATCCGAATATCACAATTTTTGCCGAATAGTCGAGCATTCAATTGTTTATAGCCAATTGTTAAAACAATTTAAAAAAAAATTAAAATTGTTCGGGTTGAATTATTTTTTTAAAACATTTTGGACAATTTTAAAACGAAAGTATTCTTTAAAAAATCTTTGCTAAAGTTCATAGTTTTTCAGTACTAAATTTTTGAAAATTTCTGAAAGAGTTTTTCAATTTTACACTTGATTTATGTACAGAAATACTAATTGAAAAATCATTTACATCGAATCATCAATTCCTGGCCCGTACAATAGGGCTTCTGCCGATGTGGAAGCTTCCAAAATATCAAGTTGTCGTTGTCTACGAAGCATTCTGCCTGCCCGGGTATTATTATTTGCGCGTTTGTCAGCCGCTACCTGCCATGGGGACCCGACGCCCCTTCACTAATTGTGGGATATCCCGGAACCTATTCATCGGATTGACTTGACATTTTCAGGGAATATTTTCGAAACATCATACTTCAAGAAAACGTTTAAAAAAATCGATTTTCTGAAAATTCTGAGCGCATCTCACCCCTTAATTATCGAGATACGGCGATGTTAGAGTTTTCAACCCCTATTTCTTAGGTTTGGGGCGAGTTGAGGGGCAACATGTCATTGAGATTACTTTCAGTATGGAACCATCCACCTTCAGTCAAGAATTCATATTCTACGCTAAAAAGTGCTGGGTTGTCGTGTCTTTTACTGGACTATATACGGAAAGTGTGCTAAACGCTGCCCGTGCAGAAATTGTCGCAGGGATCCAATTAGATTTGCATACTTGTCTGGACTTCCTGATAGGGATCCAATGCGCCATCGCATTGGATCATTATACTAAAACGTATCGCTCGTAAATTGGATTCCAACCGGCATTCCACATTAGAATCTAATGTACGAATCCAACTTTAATCCTAAAGGATTCCCGCATCATCCAACAGAATTTGATAGGAATCTTCATGGATACCATCGCAACCGGTACGTTGAATTTTCTGAACAAAATATATACATATACAATATGAGTTGATATTAACCCTTCGTTGTCACACTTACTTGGAGAAACAGGCTTGTCATGCTGGGTCAATCTGACCCACAAGGAACATCACTCAAGAATCCGCCTTCGATTTCGTTGAAACTCATATATGTGATAAAGCATTGAAAACTATTAGACACGTATTTTTTTATCTGCAGAAAAACGTTTTTAAGACGAAAAACGACCCCTCGAAGATAGGCGTGTGACCCCTTAATTTTTTTGTTTCAATTATTCTATAGTGAATTTTTCATGTCATTATATTAGAAGAATTTGGTTTTGTTTCGTTCCGATCAGTGGACTGCTTGTGTGTGAAACTGCAAAACCACCCCCCCCCCCCAACACGCCTTTATTTGAGGGGTGGTTTTCTCCCTTACAACAGTTTTTTTCGCAGATAAAAAAGACGTATCTTATAGTATTAAATGTTTTATTACATATATGAGGTTCAACAAAATCGACCGCGGACACTCAAGTGATGTTCCTTGCCAAACTTAATTACAAATGAAGATAAGTAAAGAAACGTCTGTACTTTTATTTTTACGGATCCTTGAAAAAACTGTGGCCAACTATCCTGGACTTACCCTATTGCATTCCAACGATGCAAACTTCAATACCGTTAAACGCATTGAGACGTCTTCTCCTCGTAGCGACAGACTTTTTACGCCAGAATAAGTTTGTTTTGTTAAATGCGATAAAGATGTTTTTTTTGCGAACATTCTCTATACGAGATCGGAAACCGGAGAATATATTGACGTCCCAATTCACTGCGAGCTCGCGCCGGAAAACGTAAACCCACACGTAAATTTACGAGGTGGTTGTGTGTATGAATATATGTATATATAGCGTTCGTGTCGTCATCGTCGTCATCGACGATGGGAACGATAATGTAAACGTTTCGCACGACGTACGCAATACGCCCTCCGCGATGTCTCTTAGCTTTGGTTTCATTCTCTTCTCTCGTAAAGCCTAACCGTATGCCTTGTCCTAGTGCGAAACGTACACTAAACAATGGCTACTTATTTTACAACGATAGAGGTGAAAAGATCGTGACGAAATTGGAGGAAAAAATGAAGGCGGAGTTTGCAAGTAACGCACAAATTCCGAAATTAAATATAATCTCGTGGTTCTCACGTGGAAAATAGCTCCAAATAATAAACACTGGTACTCGATAAATAAACGTGGAATAATTAGTGGGAAATTAGCTTTCTAGAAAACGATTAAATTACCCAGATAGACAGTCGTGATCATCACGCCGTGCATACAATTGATGAAGCAAATTTTATAGCATATTGCCTACATGTCATGATGCAAAGCCGTGAACTCATTTAGTATAGTGAATGTACAAAGCATTTTGATCTCAATATGTCGTTTACAAATGCATCGTACGTTTGAAGCACGTTGAACTCATATCGCTGTGCTCAAGTGTCCACAATTAATATCTGCAAATTTTACGTCATATGGAAGTCATCCAATGACTGTATTGATGAATTCACTGGGTTAGCACTGGTAGTAGACATGCCATGCAAGGAATATGACGGCGATATGCATGTTTGTCGGTGATACATTCGATGGGCGCAACATGACGGCGATATGCATGTTTCCCAGTGAGACATCCTATGACGGTGATATGCATGTTTCTAAGTGATACATTCGTTGAGCGCAATATGACGGCGATATGTATATTTTGTCAGTGATACATCCCAGGAGCACAATATGATGGCGATATGCATGTTTCTCAGTATTACATTCCATGACGACAATATGCATGTTTTCAGTGATACATTCGGTGAGCGCAATATGACGGCGATATGCATATTTCTCAGTGATACATCCCATGAGCGCAATATGACGGCGATATGCGTGTTCTGTGATACATCCTATGACGGTGATATGCATATTTCTAACAAGAAGAAGGCAGAGCCTGGATGTCGCAAATCGGGTTCGCCTTTCGCGTGGTGAAAGTTGAAGACCTCCGAATTAACGTCGCTTTTGATTTTTGTTCCAATAAGCCTTAGTTACTGAGATATCGCGATTTGAAAATTTGGGAGTTTCGTCTCGTGCCTAGAGTACGTTGAGCGTTGACACTTGAGACAAGAGCGGCCGTAGCTAATACGGTAAGACGATAGACCGGCAATCTGAAAGTTATGGTTCGCGTCCCTGTGCTTTTTTTTAATTCAATTTTTTGTTTTTAATTTTATAATCTCTCATAAGACTTTACATGTGCAGGTAAATAAGAAAATTCGAAAATATGTTTTACTAGTTTTATTTGTCTATTATATTAAAATAATTAATCCAATAATGAAGTCACAATTACAAAGCAAAATAATATGGTATAAAAAATAAATTATTAATCTAATTCACAGGAAAGCATATTTGAAGATCTATATCTTCAAATATGCTTTCCTGATAGAATTTATAAGGTTAAATATGGTTGCGGTGGTATTACGTTCATTTTATGTTCGTGGTGTCGTAAGCCTTTGTGCTAGCCTTGCTTTTACGATGGTTTCCACCCTTCAATTTGTCAACATACTGATCTGATAGAAGAAGAATCAGAATAATTACCTGCCGCGAAATTTGCAAGTGTGAATTAGATTAATTATTTATTTTTTATACCACATTATGTTGCTTTCTCATTGTGACGTGATTAATAGATTAATTATTTGTTATACAATATTATTTTGCTTTGTAATTGTGACTTGATTATTAGATTAATTATTTGTTATACAATATTATTTTGCTATGTAATTGTGACTTCATTATTGGATTAGTTATTTTAATGTAATAGATTAATTAAACTAGTAATACATATTTTCAAATTGACTTCTTTACCTGCACATGCAAAGTCTTATGAGAGATTATAAAAAAAAAAAAATTCAAGAAAAAAGCACGGGGACGCGAACCGTGAACTTTCAGAGTACCAGTCCGTCGTCTTACCGTATTAGCTACGGTGGCTCTTGTTTCAAGTATCAACGCTCAACGTACTCTACGCGCGAGCCAAAACTCCCAAATTTTCAAATCGCGATATCTTAGCAATTAAGGCCTATTGGAACAAAAATAAAAAAACGACGTTAATTCAGAGGTCTTCAACTTTCACCAGGCGAAAGGAGAACCCGATTCGCGACATCCAGACTCTGCCGTCTCCTTGTAAGTAATACATTCGACGAGCGCAATAAGACGGCAATATGTATATTCATCAGTGACACATCCCATAAGCGCAATATGATGGCGATATTCATCCAAATCCAGAATGATACAAATACGCAGACACAAAGGAAACTTGTACAAGTGTTAGAATGGCTAGGTAGGTAGCGCGCTCGGCTCTCGATTTAGAAGACGTGGTTCAAACCGTAGGTAGGTACAAAATTTAACTAGGCAGAATACGTTTTTAATCCATTTATCATATAGGCAGGAACATCAATAAAGCGTATGGGGATAATAAAAATCCTACCAGATTTTTTTTATCAATATTTTTGG
Source organism: Ophion slaviceki (assembly GCA_944452715.1). Lineage (NCBI taxonomy): Eukaryota > Metazoa > Arthropoda > Insecta > Hymenoptera > Ichneumonidae > Ophion > Ophion slaviceki. Next base: position 33,264,797 of record OX101788.1, on the reverse strand, counting down.
ATTTTTTTTATTTTTCACGCTATGACACTCAAATGAGCTCCATATGAGCACAGCATAGTTACGTCACGCCATGCCGCTAATATGACCTCTGTATGAGTACAGCATATTTACGTCACGCCATGCCGCTAATATGAGCTCCGTATGACCACAGCATAGTTCCGTCACGGCATGCCGCTAATATGAGCTCCATATGAGCACTACAGTTTCTTCACGCCGTGACACCCATATGAGCCCCATATGCACTCATTTATTGTTAGATATTCGTGAGCCAAATTTGCTAGTCTGATGAATTCACTGCATGCATATTCGCGTGAGAACAACTTTGCTTCATTTGGATGTATTATTGTGAATCATCATGTGATGCAAATATGACTTCAACGGGAGCACTCATAAGGGATACACAGCTGTGAGACTTTCTATGCTGCAGTGATGATGTACATATGATGCCAATATGAGGTACATCTGTCTATCTGGGTACTCTGTAAATGCGATACAGTTCGTGCATCAGGAAAAAAGCGCCAGTGGCTCTCTCTCTCTCTCTCTCTCTCTCTCTCTCTCTCTCTCTCTATCTCTCTCTCTGTCATACTTTCATATTGATTCGCTCTTTCATAGTTTGATTATAGCGTCTACGTGGACGAAAACCCAGCACTTTTTAGCGTAGAATATGAATTTTTTACTGGAGGTAGATGGTTCCATACTGAAAGTAACCCCAATAAAATGTTGCCCCTCAACTCGCCCCAAACCTAAGAAATAGGGGTTGAAAACTTAAAAATCGCCGTATCTCGATAATTAATAGCTCGATAAAAAATGTTTTAAACAAAAGTTGTTTGGAATAATAAAATACGTATAAAGTTATCTGTCGTCCAATCTCCTACGAGGGTGAGGTGAAAAGTTTCCGGCCTGACCAAGAAAAACGATATTAAAAATTTTTTTTTGCTTTATTGTTCAACATAATCTCCATCAACACTGATACATTTCTCATAACTCTCGCATCCCAAAAAACAGTAGCCATAACCTTGTTTGCCGATAAAATTGTTTTTGCCTTCTTTGGGGTTGGTTCCCCTTTTCCAACCCACTGTTTTGACTGTTCTTTACTTTCAGGAGTGTAGTGGTGGACTCATATCTCATCAACAGTTATGAATCGACGCAAAAATTCGTTTGGATTACGTCTATACAGCGCCAAATTGTCGGTAGCGTCGAGCGTTGGCAAACGCTCGATTGGTCGAGCGTTAGCAAACGCGGCACCCACCTTGCACACAGCTTTTCCATGTTCAAATGGTTGTGCAAAATATTTCGCACACGTTCAGCTGACATCCTACAGGTCTCAGCTATCTCATGCACTTTCAACCTGCGGTCTTCCAACACTATTTTATGGATTTTTTCAATCATCTCTGAAGTTGTGACTTCAACGGGCCGTCCTGAGCGAAGCTCGTCAGAGGTGCTCACACGACCAATTTTAAATTCAGAAACCCACTGATTAATAGTTGAATATGATGGGGAGGAGTCTCCTAGTGCTGAATCCATCTCTTCTTTTATTTATTTTGGTGTAAAACCTTTCAAATGGAAGTATTTGATGACAGCACGTTTTTCCAATTTTTCCATTTTTACGAAAACAACGGAAGCGTCTCGCGCAATGTGCTCTCAAACGCAAACTAACGTAGCGATTGGGCTGAAACTGTACATACAAGCTCGGTAGGAATGGTACTGTAGGACGCCGCTCCAAAACTAGACCTAGTGGCACCATCTCTTGGTCAGGCCGGAAACTTTTCACCCCACCCTCGTATCTTTGAAAATAGCGGCACAAAAACGCGAGAGCCCCACTGACCCGAATTTTCCAATCGTTTTTGTGCCGCTATTTTCAGAAATAGGGGGTTGGAAGTTGAATAACTTTATACGTATTTTATTATTCCAAACGACTTTTGTTTCAAACATTTTTTGATCGAGCTATTATATATCGAGATACGGCGATTTTCAAGTTTTCAACCCCCATTTCTTAGGGTTGGGGCGAGTTGAGGGGCAAAATATCATTGGGGTTACTTTCGGTATGCGACTATCTAGATTCAGTCAAAAATTCTAATTCTACGCTAAAAGTGCTGGGTTTGGGACTCTTTTACTGGACTAAAGGTGCCCTGTGTCCTGGTATTGAAGTTTGTATCGTTGGAATGCAACGAAAGTGTATTTTTTTTTCTTCTTTCTTATGCCCGAATCTTTTCTAGCATATTCAGGCTACGCAAGTCACGGAAAGAAACCTTATTAAAAATTTGTAACCAGAAAGAGCAACTTTTTTTTACAAATTATAATCAAATAAAATAAATTTCAAAAATCAAGAGGAATTTTCGTTGCATTCCAACGATGCAAACTTTAATATCATCCTGTGTCAGATCTAGAGTGCAGTAAAGCCAAAGTTAACATGGACATTAAATTGCTCAGACTTTGGGCTAAGCTCAATGGACTGGTAACTAAATGATATTAAAACCAATGCTATTATAATTGGAAGCTGGCCCTTTGTTAAAGCACTAGACTCATCAAAGTTACCCAGTGTATTAAGTGGCAGTTCTGTGATTGGGTCCTGAAACTCAGTGAAAATTGTAGGAACTTGGTTGGATGATACCCTGCGTTGGAAGGACCAAGCCATCAATATAGCGAAGACAGCAAACTCTCGGCCTGTATTTGACTACTGTTCTCGTACAGAACGGAATAGGGGAAGAATACAACAAGATCGCTAAGGTTGCACTAAACTCTTGTGTGCGATACATCTTCGATCCGAAATGGTTGCCTAATTGCCGAGATTCTTCGCACGGAAAGACGAACATATCTCAGGTCGCTTTTCAAAATAAATGGTAGAAGAGAGGGCATGGTATTAAGGGGGGTGGAATCCCTCTAGACGCCCGACAATGAGTCATTTTTCACGATTTTTTTTCAAGGTAATAAAATAATCGCATCATTCAAAAAATTGACATTATCTTACTACAACTTTTAAGTGTTAACATTATTTTTTCTTTTTCAAACAAATCAAAATGACGGCGTTATAAGGCATTCTTTTAGGCGTCTTTCGAAAAACGGTTTATGTTATAGTTCGAAGATAGTATTCAGATGAGGTTTATAATAATTAGGGCAGCTTTATTCTTTAAAAAAAGACGATGAAAAATACCGTACTTGACTTGTGTTGTGTATGAGGGAAATAAGTGCGAGAGATAAGGAGATGCAGGATACTACACTTTAAAATAATATGACGAATTTCTTCTCGAATAGCAAGGATGGTGAAGTTTGCATCGTTGAAGTTCAACGAAAACCAATTGTTTCAAATTGGTTGATTTTTTGGCCGATTTACGCTGTCAAAGTTACTCAAATGTTTTAACGAATCCTTATTAGAGATTTGCGTCTTCAACTTCCGAAAAACATTTTTTGGATAATGATAAAAATCAAAGAATGAAAACCGAACAAAAAATTCGTTGCATTTCAACGATGCAACTTTAACGTCATCGAATAGTACTGCAATCTGTCAGAGTGTTATATTTGTGCCGTCTTCAGGGAAAATAAAATCTGCGGAAGTAACGATGCTCGATCATTATTTCGAGTCCCCCAATGTCGACGAGAATTGTGAGACTTGTGTTAAAAAAGTGAACAATCTCGGCTGCATCAACTTGAGGAAATAAAAATAATTCTCTTGTTATTCGTTCCAAAACGCAAGTTATCGGCGTACGTGACGAAGAGGGAGAAAGAGAGGGAAAGAGAGAAAGAGAGAGAGGGATGGAGGGCGGAAGGGTGACGAGAAACATTCACGTGGAGTTACTGCAAATCCCTGTTGTACACGATAATCCAGCTTTTATCAGTGGCAGAACACGTACAACTCACACTACAAATATCTGCAAAAGTGCAACGAGATCTGATATATAGACACGCACGCACGCACGCACGCACGCACGCACGCACGCACGCACGCACGCACGCACGCACGCACGCACGCACGCACGCACACGCACACGCACACGCACACGCACACGCACACGCACACGCACACGCACACGCACACGCACACACACACACACACACACACACACAGGGGGTCTCTCTTATCTCTGCCACCCAAAATAAGTTGGTAATTATTGACGTCACAAAAAAATGTCCCAGACAAAAGTTGTACGGTGAGAAGGGGGCCATCAAATGCGACCAATTTTTTTTTATTTCGGTGGAGGCGCTGACGCACAGTGAAGGTCACCTCCACTTTTTTAAATGGAATGGTACATTTTTTCCAACCATCTTGTGGAGCACTAAAGCCGCATAAATAACTTTAGGGGGTCAAAGTCGTTCAACGTCATTCAAGGTCACCTATCAAAATGAAATAAAAAACATTAGGGGGTCAATGTCATTCAAGGTTATTCAAGGTCAGTATCGATTATACAAATCTAAATATCTCGGATCACTATCAAATATTTGGCAGTGATCCGAGATATTTAGATTTGTATAATCGATACTGACCTTGAATAACCTTGAACGACATTGACCCCCAATGTTTTTTATGCGGCTTGAGGTGCTCCACAAGATGGTTGAAAAAAATGTACCGTTCCGTTTAAAAAAGTGGAGGTGACCTTCACTGTGCGACAGCGCCTCCACCGAAATAAAAAAAAAATTGGTTGCATTTGATGGTCCCCTTTACATCGTACAACTTTTGTCCGGAACATTTTCTTGCGACGTCGATAATTATCGAGTTATTTCGGGTGGCAGAAATAAGAGGGACACCCCGTGTATATATACCCACACGCATATATCTTCTACTAACGTCATTGTGTGAATCGTGCTGCACGTGCGATAATTAATTTTCAAATGGGTACACGAACCTGTTGATATTTCAGGCACGTGCATATGCTCGCACCCCCTTTTTTCTGTCGCTCGTTCACGCGAGATTGTGAATTTCTTCTATCGGCACGCGTCCATTGAACATTTTTCTCTTATCGGCCGTATACTCGGCGTTTAAAACCATTTGAAAAAAAAGAATATGATGTTGAAGTTTGCAGCGGTGAAACGCAACGAAGATGAATTTTTATTAAGCGCCAAATTTTTTTTTTTGACAAATCTGGGCTACGAAGATGACAAACGATTTTTCGGATTCTCATATCAGAGATCTACAGTTTTAATTAGCAAGGAAACATTTTAGATTATGATGACTATGAAGAAATGAACCAGAAATTTTGTTTTAAAGTATTTTCGTTGCATTCCAGCGATACAATATTCAACATCGTCAAAAGTCAAACTGACAGACAAGAAACGTTTTTTTCCCATTAAAGGTTCAAGTTTAAATAATTCGATCGAAAATAGGTCGGAAAGGGGCACAGCATGTACCTCAGTGGGGTGCAGTGTGCTATATCGTTGCGCCCAATCGAGGTAGTTGCCATCTCGAGACGATGTTTTATACTCATTATTCTACTAACTGCACCCTCGGCTTCGCTTGCGTTGAAATCTTATTGATGGCGAGAGTGCTCCCATTATATTACAGTTTACTTTCAATTTTCGGAGAGATTGTGGAAAACAACAAAAATTACTAAACCAAGGAATATCACTTTGGTGTCCGCTTTTGATTTTGTTGAAACTCATGTATATGGTAGAAGCTTAACCATCAGATACGTTTTTTTTAACTGGCGGAGAAACTGTTTTAAGGGGTGAAACCACCCCTTATTTTTCGTTCTCTCACCCCACATTTGAGAGGGGTGCGTTAAATTCAACGTCACGTTTGACAATTCGAATAGGGGGAAAAATTATAGTTTACGTATTTTCGCATTTTTGTCGGATAGTAAGCTTAAGGGGGTAAGCCATATTCTATGCATTTTTGACGATTTTGCATGGATCTTGAGGATTTTGGGAGAAATTAATGGTGAATTCGTATTCAGAGGGTAATAATACATCGATGTGGTCTTGGAAAACAATTTTTTTTATCCAAATATTTTTTCCCATCTCAGCCAGAAATTAGTGGCTTCACTGAATCGGTGATTATTTCATTTCTGCTTTGAATTAAAACTCCATTCTACGTTCGTTCTCCTCTTTATAGTTTGCTCTTTAGAATGCCGTTTTACTTATTGACCTCCGATGATTTGTCGACTTTTGGCAAAATTTCAAAGACGAAGTTGCCTCACGTTCGGCCTTCTTTTCAAGTGGACTTCTCGGGAAAGCCCATTGAGATATCAGGATAAATCGAGCGGTATTCTCTAAGCCTACTGAAATGGTTTTCGGAAATCCTCCAATATGTTTATGTCCCTCAAATAGAACCGAAGCTACGGATGCTTGAAATTTCGCGATTTCGAAAAAGTGGCCGAAAGGGTCGAATGTTTTTTTTCCACTTTTATACCGTTTTAAGAGACTCCAACCTTCCCGGGGTAAAGTGCGTAAGTAGATAATATCGAAACTAATGGATTTCACCAAAATGTACTTATTGGAGCATTATCCTATTTTTCTCGAGACAGAATGGTTTTAGACAAAACCTGTATAGAACATAAAAGATTAATCTTTTTATAGGCTACAACTTTTGTAGGCAACATTTTTCTCTAAGATCAACATTTGTTGAAATAAAAATTGAAAATCAACTTTGCGGGTGTTTTCACCATATCACCATCACCATCACCATATCACCATCACCATATCACCATCACCATATCACCATCACCATATCACCATCACCATATCACCATCACCATATCACCATCACCATATCACCATCACCATATCACCATCACCATATCACCATCACCATATCACCATCACCATATCACCATCACCATATCACCATCACCATATCACCATCACCATATCACCATCACCATATCACCATCATATTTGGGAGCGATTCAAAATATATGGGTACACGAAATTCGAAATTAAACAGCGGTATGGGCTTTTCGGAGCTTTACCCGTTTTTTCACATACTTTTGATGATGTTTTATGAAAAGTTTGGGTTTGGGAAAAGTGAAGGTGGATTCGTGTTCAGGGGACAAAAAAACATCGATAGAGAATTAGAAGAAAAAAATATTAAAAATCCAACATTTTCTCCGATCTCGGCCAAAAATACGTGGCTTCACTGAATTGTCGATCATTTATTTTTGGTTTGAATTTGGAACTCCGCGTTGGATGCATTTCCTTTGCAATTGTTTTTTTTTCAGGACACCCATTGATTCATAGAGTTCCGATGACTTTTCGGGTTTTCAAAGAATATAAATTCCGGAGTATCGAGCGGCCATACGCCTTTTTCGCGTGGACCTTCCGAGAAAACTATTTGAAATATCGAGATGGCTCAAGCTCTAAGTCTACCAAAATTCTTTCAAAAACTGTTTCATTAAGTTTATGTTATTAAAATCGGATTGACGCTATGGCTATTACAAATTTTGAGTTTTTGAGGTTTTTGGAAAAGTGACTAAACGAGTCGAATTTCTTTTTTCGACCTTTAATTGGCTACATCTACCTAGAGGTCCGACAAAAATGGCCAAATTCCGAGTTTTTTTTCTAGGAAGTGGTTGGTGGAAATGAAACAATTTTTTTTTAACACGGAGGTACATATATTGAGAGCCTTGAAAAAAAATCATCAAAAATACAAAAAAAAACAATAAAAACATGGCCGCTGGCAGATGATTACATCTTTTTCGCAACGTTTGGCGGTGGACAGTTTCCAGCTTAAAAGATCCATCCGAAATCTAAAAACCAAACGGGTTATTAAACTTAACAATAAATACGAGTCATTGACGATCGTCGATTTTCAAAATAATTTTTTTTAACAAGGACGCACCTAATTGAAACTCCAGCATACAAAATCTATGAAAAAAGTGGTCACTCTTACTTACCTATTAAAAAATAAAGATCGATTTTAAAAATAGTGCGATCGTCAACGACCTTTAAATGTTTCTCATCGTACCTCCTGTAAACGTGGAAACAATCCAACAAGTCGTTCTCGAGATATCATGTCCACCGACTTTGAAACAGTATTTTCGACAGTTTATACTTTCAAGAATATCATTTATACCATTCATATCAATATCATTTTATCTTGCAAAAATCGATAGTTAAATCTTTAAAAGGGTTTTTCTGGAAATGAGATTTTTCAAATTTGCTGACATTGTAACTCAAAGAGCAATAATCCGATTGACTTGAAATTTGAACTGAGTACTCTTGAATATATTTACTCTACAATGACCTAGGATATTTTTGATTGAATGAAAATGGACGATTTGGCATTGAAAAAAACGACCATTTTATAGGCAAGAAAACAGACTTTTTTTCATAACTACGCCATTTTGTTAGATTTTGACATTTTTCGAAAATCCTACGTCATTGTACAGGAAATACCTTTCAGTTTAACGACATTTTTTCCTTTTTCGGTTTCAGCTACTCAGTCGGCCGGAATCATGTCAGCAGTGGAGGGACTTTTTTTGGCGCCTCCGAAGGCAGCGCATAAGTCGCTTGGATCTCAATATTTTTCTATGAAAAAATTATGTAACATAGGTCAAATATAGCCAAATATATTCTTAATTTTCCGCACATTTAATCGAGTACTTTTTTTCCAAAAAATTCCCGAAAATCACCCAAATTTTCAGCGTTCACACTGGTATAGCCCCTTAAAGTTTGAAGTATGGTGATGCTACCGCTCTCCCGGCCGACTGTTAGAAGCTGTAGTTTATTCAATTTTAGGAATATTTCAATGAAATTTTTAGAGAAGATAGCCAACAGGTGATACTATCGACTAAAAGTATTTTTGGAAAATGCAATTGTTTTACCAATCCAGGTAGATGTAGACCGTTAAACGATTTCAAGGGTCTATACGATGGAACATTTTTTACCTGTTATGAATGTCACTGAGTTTTTGTCGGAAACTCAACATTTCACCGGCCCAACGCGAAAAACGTCTTACTCCACACTTTTGACAATTGGATAAATAAAACTCGACGGTTTTGGGGCAATGATTGGTAAATTCGTATTCAGGGATGAAAGATATATTAATATGGATTTAGACAAAAACTATAAAAAGAGCAGATTTTTATCGTACTTACGTCAAAAAAAAATTTCTCCACTCAATCGCCGCTCCTTTATTTTTCGTGTCGATTCGAAACTGTGCTCTGCGCCCTTTTTTGTTGGCGATTCTCTTCTTACGAAATTCTCTTCGAATCCCATAAGCTATCACAAAAAACACAAGTAGATAGTTAATTGACTCGTCTTCGAATTCTCCTTGGTAGAGACTTTCAAAATACGAATTTTAATCTCATTGTCCAAATCCAATGTAATTTTGGATATTGTCCCTCTCCTCCTCTCCCTCCCCCTGTATTTGAAGATTGTCGTAACGCGGCGATGCAAAATTATAAAAAATAATTTCACGCTACAGAAACAACATCTGTCATTTCATTAAATTGTATACAATACTGAAAAGAAAGTATTTTCGAGACATTCGTTTGTACAAAAACCCTAGTGGATGCGCGATCTCCAATAATTTTCATTCTTTTCACTCCAAATTTTGAGCACATCTTTAAAATAACATTCCGAAGAGAAATACGTATACGATTTTCCATAAGTGAATTATAACATTAATTGTTAACAAATTATTGTCCTTTATTCTGTCGAAAATTGAGTTTTTACTTTAAATGCTCGCCAATTACACACGAATTCATATTTTCAAAATCCCCTACGTATTTTACTAGCTATACTCATGTAAATTAAGGCGTTACCCCCACTTGTAGCGCAAAAAAAGGCCTTTTTCATGAATTTTTTAAAAGAAAACTACCAATCTTTGTTAATCGATCAATATACCATCTTAAAGAACACATCTTGAAGAACTTTCAGTAATTTTTTTATTGAAAAATATTACATTGTTTAGTGGCAAATGGCCGTCAATGAAATAATGTTTTTATATACACGGTTTGCGGTGACCAACATTGCGGCGAAGTAGATCATCTGAAAAAAAAATGCGGATGGATTTAGTCAAATATAAGTATAAACTAGTCTTTAATCGAAGGATTTTAAAAAATATTCATTTTTCACAAAATGGCGGACAGTCAAAGTTAATGGTTCGATTTTAACGAAAAAAAATCGGCCGTTTTTTGGCTATAAAACGGCCATTTTTTTTCGAAAAAAAAAAAATCGAACGATTAAAGACTACATTTTTATGTATTAGTAAGCCTGCAAAATTTCAAGAAGATCGATTCATTAGTGTTCGAGTAATCTTGGTCACCGACTTCAGAAATGCCATTTTGAGAAAAACGCGTTTAAAGTTTCAATTTCAGTTTACACGAAGAAAATATTTTTTTTTATAAGCTTACATAGAGTCATCTATTCCGGGCCCATACAGAAGTATGGGCCCGGATACTTATACTTCAAAAAAATGCAATAAAAAAAATCGATTTTTTCAAAATCGCAAGTGGGGGTAACCCCTTAATAGAATTGAAAAAAAAATCCATATTCAAATTTGCGTCAGTTTACTGCGTGCCGCAGAGCGTCTCAAATTCAACATGCCTCCCGAGAATGGCTCGAGCGGCACCATTTTGTATAATTTTTCTATATACATTTTTTTTGTTCACTTGAAGATATGACTAATAACAGCCTTGAATATTATTATTCTCTTGCTCGTCCTTCCACCCAAAAAGATTGCGAAAATCACTTAATTTCAGACGTTTACAGTGGTGTTAGCCCTTAAGGGGCACTACTAGTGTGAGACTGTCAAAAAATCGATTTTTTTGTTGCTACATTTTTCGATAGTCTGTACCTTCGAGTATACTTTACTACTATAATATACCTTATATTTTTATCGATTTATAACAATGAAATCAATCTTTTTTATCTTTCAGCGTGTTTTTCTCAAAACGACATTTTCCAAATTTGCAGCCGTCTAACGTGAATACAAATCATCCGATCGACTTGAATCTTGTTTGAGCATATTAAGGGGTTAGGCCACAGTAACGAGTATAAAATCATGTGCGAATTTAACAATTTTTTTTCGTATGAAAAAGTGATTCAATCATAAAATGAATTACACATCTATTCAGTGTGAACATCAAGCTGTTAGAAAATATATATATATTTTTTTCTATGTACTAAATGGCCGACTACTAATATTTTATTTTGTTATCGTTTTTTAGGCGCTCCACGGCGTGATATTTAGCATCCACACTTTTTGGCCTAGAACAAAAAATAAAAATTCTCGTCAATCTACATTAGAATACCTAAAGAAGTACGTACGGAATTTAAAAAATATTGTTTTATTCAAAAGTTGTAGGTATTTGAAATTAAGAAATGAATTTTCAGTGAAAAATTTCGTTATAACTGCGCATAAAATGCTCATAAAATTAAAAGTTTTCGATTAATCAGAATTTCCGTACGTACCTCTCTGCGAAATGCAATTAGGAACATAACTTTTAAATTTGAAGCAAATCGAGTGAAAATTGTTGAAGTTATTTGTCACGCCAATTGGGAAAAAGCTGTTTCGAGAAATTTCGAGTAGTCGGCCATTTTGCACATCGAAAAAAAATTCTAATGGCTTGATATTCATACTGAATAGATGTGCAGGTAATTCATTTTATGAGTCAATAACTTTTTCATACGAAAAAAAAATTATTAAATTCGCACATGAGTTTATACCCGTTACTGTGGCCTAACCCCTTAAGTATTTGTTTCTTCATACAATGACCCTCCAGTTTTTCGATTGGATAAAAAATGTCAATTTGCCATACAAAAAACCATCAGATTTTTACGCGTAATTTGGAACGTTTTTTTTTTAACTCCGCCATTTAGTTGAATTTTAATTTTTTTTTCACAATCTTGCGTCATTGTACAAGCAACACCTTCTAGTTCAATGGACCTTTTTATTTTTGGATTTCGCACTCCGAAGGCCGCAATCTCTGCAGCAGTGGGAGAACTTTTTTTCGAGACTCGGGAGAAGGCTCCTGAGTCGCTGAAAATTGAATATTTTCATACAAAAAATTACTGCATATCCATAATTTATACAAAAATATATCCTCGAAATTTCACAACATTCGGTGCAATAATTTTCTTTCAATAAATTCCCGAAAATTACCTTTTGTCGCCAGTCACACCAGTGGAGCCCCTTAATCTACCGTGTTTTCTTTTTGTGGAATGTATTTATCGACGGTGAATAATAATTGGCAACGCGACAATTCGGTTGTATCAGTGTTATTGTAATATCCTCGGTATCCGCGACATCCGGGATGTGCGATCATGCACGCGAAGAGTTAATGTAGTCGGAGAACACGCTCGCGCTTCTCTTATCCGACATTTCCGATGAGACACGCTCTTCTTTGCCGTACAGCAAAACAGTGCAGTGAGAGGAAAAGACGGAGATAAATGAGATACAACCACACGCACGCTCACACACACACACACACACACACACACACACACACACACACACGCGCGCGCGCGCACACTAAACGGAGAAGCTCGGAGAGTTCGAGTTAATTTACGAATGCAAGCAGCTTTAACGGGGCATGCCCGGAATGGACCGCGAGAGGTTACATAAGATATTCGTACGATCGGATAGGAAACTTAGTCCGGACGCCACAGGGGATTCCACGTGCACTCTCAGACTCCTGAAATAACTTTATTTATTTCACGGACTTTCAACGTTCAGAGCACGAACTTTACATTTTCGGTAAAACATCGATAAATATATATCACGTAGGGTACGGGAAAAAAAATACTCCGTTTATTGCAGTCGATGATTTCCCGGTAACACAGAGACAAAATTAAGATTTGTGTCAATTTCCGGTTGGAAATATCCTACCGAATTTTGTTTTATATAGTTTGCGTCACTACAAGCTTTTATTTAACTTGACTTTCTGTGAGATGCAAAACGGAAAATGTATATCTCATCCACTCACGTACTACTTATAGTTCTGAAATTTTGCAAACGTTTATCTAAAAGGTGACAATGCATGATTCAACTTAAGGGGGTACAGTCAGGAGGCACAAAAAGATCGATTTTTCAAGAATTTTTCTTGAGAAGACCTTTAAATCTATTGACGTAAAAATTTGTACATATATTATGGCAACTTTTAACTGTATTTTAACATGTTTTATTTGTAAAAATAATTATTTTTATAGCTGCTATAGCTGAGCTCCCTGAGAGAGGTGCTCCCGAACCTCTATAAAAAGGCGTCTTGTGGTGAGCACGATATCTCTGGACTGGATCATCTAAAATGAAAAAAAAAAACCAAAAATATTTCGTAAATATAATGGATTATCTTTTAATTAATCGAAGGAATAAGCAAAATAATAATTTTTGACAAAATTGCGGCTTTAAAAAAAATAATCGATTTTTGACCGAATTTAGGCCTTAAATTGTTTATAAAATGGAAAATATTTATCGGTGAGAGAAAACCTTCGATTAATTACTAAAAAATATACTTGAAAAGATTGTGTTAAAATTTCAAACTGATCGGTTCCGCCGAGAAATCTTGCTTACCGACTTTAAAAACACAGATTTGAGAAAAGCGCGTTTGCAGTTTCAAAAGCACTTTTGAACGCTCTGACACGTCATTACAAATGTGCGTGTAACTTCGAGAATATTCGCCGGATTGACAAGAAATTTTCTGTGTGTGTACTTGAATATATGTACTTTGAGAAAATAAAATAAATAAAAAATCGACTTTTAGAACATTTTAACTGTATATAACTCCTTACCAAATATATTCACAAAATGTTCAATTTTTCACGTAATATTAGCGATGTCTAACCATCCATATAAAATCGCACTTCCATTAAAATCTCTCAAAAACACTTTCACGAACAAATTCGTCGCCGACTGTCTTCGTACGTGAAAAGTCTATAGGCAGCAATTAGTCAATTCCAATTACACTCTTTGTTATTTTTAACAAGCATTGCATTTTCCTAACGCACCAACTCGTAAACTAGTAAACTACTGATAACAACTAACTAGTCAAATTAATTAAAGACTAAAAAGTAAAAAATCATTTATATGTAAAAAAATATTTGAAAAAAACAATCTTTTATTTAACGCACCAAAAAGTACACATTTTTTTTCGAAGTCACCTATACGTGACTATAAATGAAAGCTTGGGGCGCTCAAAATCTAAACATACAATCTATAATTTATATGAATCCGTTCACGTATCTACTGTATTTAATTTACTGTAAAACAATCTTAGATTTCTCAAATAAAAATTCTGAAACTGAATACAAACGTGTGTTGATAGTTTTTTCTCTGATTACTATTGTGCAAAATTTAATAAGGTTAATGAAACTGAATTGATCAAATTGATTAAACATTTAAAAGTTGAGCCCTCCAAGCTTTCATTTATAGTCACATATAGGTGACTTGGTAAAATTATTTTCTACTCTTTAATACATTATATAAAAACTTGTTTTTTTAATATTTTTTTTCCATATAAATTCTTAGATCTGGATTAACGTATCCTCGAAATTGGGCATCTTTCGGGTGTTCTTTTCATTGTCTTAATTTAGAAAATTTTCATCCAATAGTCCAAGCAATGCATTGATTGCTGTGGATTCAGAATTAAAATCTATTGTTTGTACGATGGTCCAATTTTTAAAAAGATAAATATTATACTTGAAAAAAACATTAGTTCTTATTTCGAGTACAATTAATATTCAAAATTATATTGTACTTTGAGTACGTATAAAGGAATCTTCGTTTCGTACATTTCAAAAACAGAATATCAGTTTTCTATGGACTATCGTGCCAATTTTGTGAGTTGCAGGTTAAATTTTATAGGATCCTTCTCGCTGAAAAATAATTCACGTTAATATTCAGGGAAGAAGAGCCCAAAAAGTCCGGAGCCTGAACATTGGAATTGAAGGAGATTTTAAAAAGTAACAATTGTTAACGAAAAAAAAAACGAATTTCGTTTTAATGATCCGACCTTTTTTTCCTGCTGCCTCTAATAATTGACCTACTGGCAGTAATTGACGGGTGCAACATTTTCGACGAAACTTGTCAAATAAAACCTTCGACGAATTCTGAGTGCACATAGAATCCCCTCTGGCAACTCCTCCCGTTCCCACCCCTTTTTCTTTACCTCTGTAAGTATTTTTCTCTTTTTCGCTTTCATCCTCTCGCTCGTGTCCTACTCTTCCTCCCCCTCGGGGCACTCTCCACGTCTTCCTGGGATTCTCGATTTTGCTGACAGGTATATCGACTCCTCGGCTACCACATATTACGTACAGAGTGATTCAGAAACAAGAAATTCCACCGCGCTTACATCATTTCTTCGATAACCTTTCGTATGCACGAAAAATCGGTATGAAACAGAAATTAAGGGGTCTTCTCACTTTGGACGCTAAAAAGAAGGCTATTTTCATTAATTTTTTTGATAGGCTTGTATTATAGATATTGATATAAAAGTTGTTACACTTAATAAATACTTTCGAAATACATTTTATAAAAAATTATTTATTTAAGTCACTATTTATGAACGAAAATGGTAGTTAAAATGTCCTAAAAAATTGTAGGTCTGCGCTGTTAATGAAATCTCGGAGATGGATCATCCGAAACAAAAAAATCAAACAGCTTTATCATACGATTTTTGATATATGCAAAAATAACAAAATAGCGGATATTTTTCGAAAAAACGTGTTTTTTTCACCGTTTTTGGCACAAATAAAATAGTGAATATCAAAATTTAAAAGGATCCTTGATATGCGCTATAGCTATAGTTGTAAAGGATATGTGGTTAAAATTTCATATGCATCGGTTAAGTAGTTTCGAAGATTTTATCAACGAGCCGTCGAAAAACGTTGTTTCGAGAAAAACGCCCTTAAAGTTTGTTTGGGTTACATAAATACATTTAAACATTTTTTAAATGTATTTCGAAAGTGTATAAAAGTTATTAAGTGTAACAACTTTTATATCAACATTTATAAAATAAACCTATCAAAAAAATTCATAAAAGTAGCCTTTTATAGCGTCTAAAATGAGAAGACCCCTTAACACTCGGGATCAATCCATTTTCGTGAAATTTTGTTGCATACACGCTTCGTTATGCATTTGATATCTCGCCAAATAGAAAATGTTCCATGCATATCGACAATAGTTTTAGCGATCGTTGCTTGACTTTTGCAGCCACGACGTATTTCTTATTCATTTTTGTATTTATTTATACCGACGAATTGACCAGAAAAATGTTTTAAGCGAACTACGAAAACGTGGCTACATTTCCGTTCTGGAGAGACGTTTGGTACCTCGGTATTTTTCAAGACGTTCTCGTGGACTCGTCCATTTCTCCAATTTTCAACCAGGAAAATTGACTCGCAGTTTTTTTTAAATGACACTCAAGTTTCTATTCGGAACCGTTTTTCGAAATGCCTTTTTAGACGGAGCGAAGATTCCTGTCACCTCAAAAAACTTGTGAAGATTTGCAGTCATCCTGCATCGTATAGCCATGTTAAGGGACCATTTCAGTGTGACTGGCTTGCATAGTGCTGATTTTCATGTTTAAAAAAAATTCTATAATCAGTCTAATTTTTTGTTTGTTTATTCAAATGACTTATGTTGTACGTAAAAATAGTTTTTGATATTTCAGTTTTATTTTTCATATAATTTGTTTCGCCACTGCAAAATGATGCTTAAAAAAAATAGCGCCTGACAGTGAAAAGTCTTCCTCCAAAAATTGTCTGAAAGAAAGAAAAAGAGACATACGGAGGATTTTTTTCGATGAAAGTGAACAAAATGGCGGCCATTTCAAAATGAAGTGCCGAATTGGGCCTTTTTCGGCAGTTTTTCAAATTTTCAAATTTGAAAAACTTCATTTTTTCAAATATTTGAAATTCAGTTTTCCAAATATTTGAAATTTTCAAATTAAAATAGAAACGCTTCCGTAGTACGTCAAGGAACGGCGTGAGGTATCGTGTGGCAAAATTTGAGACGGATAGCTTGAAAACTCTTTGTTTAAAATCTTCCACCGTTTTCGAAAAACGACGTTTCGAAAAAACGGTGCGGCGTCCGCGCCAGGTCTCACGCAGCTGGTTGAATCCCTTTCTCTAAGAAAGGCTGTACCGACAGGAATAATTCGAATTTTGCGACCAAAATTTAACAGCATGTTTGTAAAAGTCATTACTTTTTGAGAACGCAAAAAAAAACGATTGAAAAACTGACACTGCAGTGGTCTTAAAATTAACCTTAAATATCTTAAAATTAACGGCAATAACGTCGATAAAATAAGGTTTTTTCATTAATCAACATGGGGCTGGAAAACTTGTGTTGGTGTCTTAGTTATGATGTCCTGGAATTTTGCGATGTTTGTTGAAACCCATCGAATTTTGATTAATAATTTCTTTTTTAATTATTATTCAAAATCTTGTTTGCAGGTTCAAGTTTCGCTGATCTCTAATAAGGAAAAACGTTTGAGCGATTTTCGTAGTCCGAAGCGGAAAAATAGATTTGGGCAACGGGTGAAAATGAATTTTCATTGCATTTCAACGATGCAAACTCCAACAACACGAAATTTGTATCGTTGGAAAGCAACGTAAATCCCTTTTGTAATTTTTAATTTCTTTAAACAAAATTATTATACGAAATATTTTTTGTGCAAACGTAGCTCGTCGATCTCTGTATTCGTACTTTTATGCTCGCGGACACTCGTCATTAGGAGGGAAAATAAGCCTTCAGCATTGAGAAGAGACAGATCTTCCCACACAGTGAATCGCGTGATTTAAAAATGGAGAGATCGTCCTGAATACTATTCTTTCATAAAATGTATAGCATTAATGTTTGCATCGTTGGAATGCAACAGAAGTTCTTACTTTTTATATCGTTATATTTATTACTCACTTTTTACTTACAAGGAACATCCCTCTCGGGTGACACCCTTCGATTTTGTTGAAATTTGGATATGTTATAAAGCACCAAAAAGTAAGCGATACGTATTTTTGTTATCAGCGGAAAAACGATTTTAAGGGGTGAAACCACCCCTCGGAAAAAGGCATCTCTAGGGGTAATATAGCAGTTTCACACACAAGGAGCCCACCGATTTTAATGAAACAAAAACGAAAATTGTTCTATCCGAAGCAATGAAAAATCCACTATAGTGACATTGCAAAAAAAATTAAGGGGTGGACCGCCCCTATATTTGCTTTTTCTAGGGGTGGTTTCACCCCTTAAAACCGTTTTTCCGACGATAAAAAAAATACGTATCGCCTAATTTTCGGTGCTTTATAACATATCCAAATTTCAACAAAATCGAAGGGTCTCGCCAGAGGGATGTTCCTTGTTAGTTACTTTTATTTTTATAAATACTATTTACTTCTGTATTTTTATTATTATCCAAAATGATTATACGTTTTACTTCATTGTTTCCATTATCATCCAAAAATTTTCTTCACAAAGTTCGATCGCAAATCTCTAATGAGAATCACAAAAAAAATTCCCGCGATTTTCATAACCTAAAGCTGACGAAAAAAATTGAAATTGAGAAAGAATTATCTTTGTTGCATTTCAGCGATGCAAACTTCGATATTATGGATTATTCTGTTTCTTTTTAAAGTAGATGCTTCAACATGGCTGGACGCTGATAATTACTTGAACGAAAAAAAAATTCTTTCGCTTCCAGGGCTGTACTTGCGGAGCATCGAGGAGCCGAGGATGACGGCGGAAACGGCAGCTCCGTTCGTTCAAGGTGTACAGAGCGGTGTGATGGTGGGCCAAGGTAATTCACTTAATCAGCATCAGCAGCACACAAAAACGTACGTCGCTGATGGAACAACAAGCGCCAATCGTGGAGGTGGTGGTAACGCAAGTAACGTTATCATGTCCACCTCGACTTCGTCCAATTCGCCAAATTCAAATTCGTCATCCTCAACGTCCACCGTTTACGATCCCGAGTACGCGCGTATGGAGGCATGGCTCGATGAAAATCCGGACTTTGTCAACGATTACTTTCTCAGGTTAGCTTCGAAATTAGGATCGAAATTCATGTCCATTCCGCTTTGCAGGCCTCCTCAGCCACTGATGAAGGCCACTCCGTGTAGCTAGATACATTTATAAACTGTTTATTACTCGATCAAGTCGATGAAGAAATTTATAAGTAAAAAAATATTTAAAAAAACAAGCTTTTATTTAAGGGGAGGTACCTGAGTAAACGGCGAGAAAAACAGGTAAACTTCGGGAATTTATATCTCAAAAACTAATGTTTCGATTGGATCCGGGTTTTTTTATTGGAAAATATGTACATTTAGGCATGTTTAGGATTTTTTAAAAATATATTCGTTGACTGGAAGCGATTCAAACGCGATTATCTCGAAACATAGTTTTCAAAGTCGGTGCCAGATGTATCTCGAAAACGGCTTGTCCGATTTTGTCCAAATTTGGATACAATATTCTTCGATAGTTTTTCTCGTTCGCCACGTAGGATTTTTTTGAAATTTTCATTTTTGACGGAATTGCGACCGTTTTAATTTAACATTCGTTTTTCGTTCGCAATTTCCGACGATTTTGGATTGCATACACATTGCATAAAAAAGCAATGGTTCAATCAAATGAAAAAGCCCTACGTGGCGAACGAGAAAAACTATCGAAGAATATTGTATCCAAATTTGGACAAAATCGGACAAGCCGTTTTTGAGATACATCTGGCACCGACTTTGAAAACTATGTTTTGAGATAATCGCGTTTGAATCACTTCCAGTCAACAAATTTATTTTAAAAAATTCCTAAACATACATCAATGTACATATTTTCCAATAAAAAAACTCCGGATCCAATCGAAACATTAGTTTTTGAGGTAAAAATTCCCGAAGTTTACCTGTTTTTCTCGCCGTTTACTCAGGTACCTCCCCTTAATGTACTAAAAAGTAGAAAATAATTATTTTTACCAATTAGTTTTACCAAGAAAATAATTATGTTTACCAATGAAAGCTTGTGGCGCTCGAGTTTTCCGAACGTTTAATTATTTTGACCAATTCAGTTTCATTAACCGTATTTAATACGGCACAATAGTAATTAGAGAAATTATTATCACAGATTTATACTCAGTTTCAGGATTTTTATTTAAGAATTCTAAGGTTGTGATACAGTAAATGAAATACAGTTCATATGTTAACGGATTTATGGAAATTAAAGATTACATGTCTAAATTTTGCGCTCCCCAAGTTTTCATTCATACTCCCTTATAGGTGACTTGTTAAAAAAAACTTATTTTCTACTTTTTAGTACATTAAATAAAAGCTTGTTTTTCAAAAATATTTTTTTTTTTCATATAAATTATTTTCTACTTTTGAGTCTTTAATTGATTTGTTGACTAGTTAGTTGTTACTAGTAGTTTAATAGCTTACGACTTTGTACGTTAGGAACATGGAATGCTTGTAACAAATAACAAAGAGTGTGACTGCAATTGAACTTACGACGAATTGCTGTTTATAAACTTTTCACATACAAACACAGTCGGCTACGAATTTGTTTGTATGTGTTAGTGAGATTTTATATGGATGATTAGATATCGCTAATTTTACATGAAAAGTTGAACATTTTATGGTTTTTTTTTCTTCAACTTGAATCATGCATTGTCACCTCTTAGATGCATATTTGCAAAATTTCAGAGCTCTGAGTAATCGGGAAGTGGGTGAAATATCGATTTTCCGTTTTGCATCTCACAGAAAGTCAAGTTTTTTTTAATATTTATTTTAAAGTTGAACCATGCATTGTCACCTCTCAGAAGCATGTTTGCAAAATTTCAGAGCTCTGAGTAGTCGGGAAGTGGGTGAAATATCTATTTTCCGTTTTGCATCTCACACCAAGTCAAGTTAAATAAAAGCTTGTAAAAAGTATCGCATGCCTTATCGAGTATGGTATCGTTGAAAACATCATTTGAAATCCTACGCGACGCTATTGGGTAGCAGGGAGGTTTGAAATTTCTAAAACTGGCTTGAGTTCAATTGTTCATAACAAGGCCACGGATGAATATAGTTTTTCCTTTTCTTCAAAGGTACTTATCGTGACATTATAAAATAAGAAAATATCTCGCGATTTGTTCGCAGCTCATAAATATTGGCGCTCCAACGCTATAATATGAGACACACCATGTCACATCCGCTATTACGACGATTTCAGTCGATTGGATCAACACTTTTTGAAAACCTATGGATATTCCTTCGTCTTAGGCTTTCCTCTATAGATTATACCTAAAACACTCAATGAGAAAACAAAATGAAAAAAATGGCGTTTAGATACCGAAAAATTTAGGAAAATCAATTTTTCTGATTCATTGAGCGACTATAGCATTATTGGAAGGATATACCTATGAAAATATTAAAAAGTATACAATTAAAAATTAAGTAGGCTTTGTAATCAAATTTTCATATTTTTGACCATTTTCTCGACAAGTTTTATCAAAAAAAAAGTAATTTATTTACGCGATAACCTTACAACTTTAGGTATATCCTTCCAACAATGTTAATTGTAAGAAACCTCCCAAAATTTCAACCAGATCGATCAATAACTTTTTGAGCTATACCATGAGCAGTTTTTCAAAATACGCCTAAAGGAATACCTTACAACGCCGCCATTTTGTTTTGTTTAAAAAATAATTTTTTTTTCAACACTTGAAAGTTGTGATATGATAATGTAAGCATTTGAAAATGATGCGATTATTTTATCACCCTTTAAAAAATCCACGAAAAAGACTCGTTTTGGGCGTCTAAAGGGATTCCTCCCCCCCCCTAATAAAAAAAAGCGCTGATGCTTAACTGTTAAAGCAATCTAAGAAGCTACAGTTAAAATGTCAAGTCGATTGGACGAAAATTGTTCGAGCTCTGCTGCGTGCCGATTTCAAAAACACGGTTTTGAGAAAAACGTGTTTGAAGTTAACGGTTTTTGTAGACGCTACAGCTGATGAAATTTTCTACCCGTAATCTAATGCCACCTATTGATAGAAAATAAAACTATTTTCAGTCGGTAACTTTTTCTCCAAAGGCTTAGAAGAGTCGAGAACTGCGCCCACCTTTTTTACAGCTGTAAACGAATTTGCATCATATTGTTTAAAGTTCAAAGGATTTTTCAAAGTGTTTCCAAAAAAACGATTGTTCGAAAATTTTAGTGGTGTCCTCCCTTAATTACATAAAAACTACCCCTAAAATGAAAAATGTTACACATTTTTTCGCGGCGTCGTTACAAACAATTGAATGCAAGTGTTGGAATTTCAACACTTTATTCACCGCTGTACCGTATACAGGGTGTCCCAGAACTGATGGTAGTTCCTGAAATGAGGGGCTGGGGGTGAAATTCTGAGTCGATTGACATAAGCATGTATGGGTCTCAGATCAACCGCTGAATTATTATTAATTTTTAAAGGCGGCCCAATCAGATGCGGTGCTCCCGGCAGCCACTACTACTCGCGCGTATCGCTCACCGGCGTACGCTGGCTCATCGAGCGCACCTGATTGGCCGGCCTTTAAAAATTAATAATAATTCAGGGGTTGATCCAAGACCCATACATGCTTATATCAATCGAGTCAGAATTTCACCCCCAACTCCCCATTTCAGGGACTACCATCAGTTCTGGGACACCCTGTATTGTCCCTTTATTCGACGCAAACGTTCCGCAGAAAAGTAACAAGGCAGACGGTCGATGCCTGGCTGGTAACCCACGCGACACCCACCTCCTCCACGGCTGGCTGTATGATGGACATTGGGAGTGTAATGAGCGGCGGTGGCGGCACGACAACCGGCGCATCTTCGTCGCCCGGTGGACGCGGCGGGGGCGGCAACAACGCCGGTAGTAATTCGAGCGTCAGCAGCGCCGGTGGAAGCGGCGGGGCTGGTGGTACCGGCGGTTCCGGGGCCACGACACCTGTACGAAAAATATCGGCTCACGAGTTCGAGAGAGGCGGCCTCCTGAAGCCAATAGTCAATACCATAGACGGTACACCGACCTTTCTCAGCGTTTCGCCCGAGGACTCGGGACAAACTGGCGGCGGGCAACAAGTGGGACCCGGCGGTGCAACGAGACCACAGAGAAGATCGAGACACGAGCTCAGGCATCTCGACGAGAAGGACCTTATTTTTGAACTGGTACCGGAATTTATTGCCAAATTTGTTTATTTTTTTGTTATAACTCATTAAGGGGTTTAATGAGTTCGGGCCTAGAGGCCCGAAAAAATGGCCAAATTGCGATGTTTTTTTCTGGGAAACGGTCGGTGAAAAAAAAGCATTTTTTTTCATCACCGAGGTACATATATTGAGAGCCTTTAAAAAAATCACCAAAAAATACAGAAAAACAACAAAAACATGGCCGCCAGCGGATGATGAAATTTTTTTCTCGACTTTTGGTGGTGGACGCTCTCCAACCTAAACGGTCCATCTGAAATCTAAAAACCAAACGGGTTATTCAAGTTAACAATAAATACGAGTCGTTGACGATCGCCGATTTTTAAAATCTTTTTTTTTAATAACGAGGCGACGAATCGAAACTCGAGCATACAAAATTCATAAAAAAGATTGTGCTTTTTACGTAACTATTGAAAAATGAAGATCGATTTTCACAAAGTGAGATCGTCAACGACCTTTAAATGTTCCTCGTTGTATCTCCTGTCAATTTGGAAATAATCCATAAAGTGGTTCGCGAGATATCATGTCCACCGACTTTGAAAACAGTGTTTCGAGACAGACGCGTTCAAGGGGCCTTCGCACTTTAGGCGCTAAAAAGGCTATGTTTATGCATTTTTTTATAGGTTTATATTATAGATATTGATATAAAAGATGTTCCACTTAATAAATACACTTTCGAAATACATTAAAACATTTTTTTAAATTTATTTAAGTTACTATTTTCAGACGAAAATGGTAGTTAAAAAAATGTCCTAAAAAAATCGTAGGTCTGCGCTGTGGATGAAATCTCGGAGATGGATCATCCGGAACAAAAAAATCAAACGGTTTTAGATTCAGTATGTTAATGGCTATAGCGCATATCATACGATTTTTGATATATGTCAAAATAACAAAATGGCGAACATTTTTCGAAAAAAAAAAACAAAAACAAACGTGTTTTTTAGCAAAAAAAATAGTAAATATCAAAATTTAAAAAAAAATTTGATATGCACTATAGCTGTAAAGAATATGTGATTAAAATTTCATAAGAATCGGTTCGATAGTTTCGGAAATTTTATCAACAAGCCTTCGAAAAACGTTGTTTCGAGAAAAACGCGTTTCAAGTTTGTTTGTTTGGGTTACATAAATACATTAAAATTTTTTTCAAATGTATTTCGAAAGTGTAACGACTTTTATATCAATATCTATAACATAAACCTATCAAAAAAGTTCACGGAAATAGCCTTTTTTTTAAGCGTCTA
This sequence comes from Ophion slaviceki, assembly GCA_944452715.1. Classification (NCBI taxonomy): domain Eukaryota; kingdom Metazoa; phylum Arthropoda; class Insecta; order Hymenoptera; family Ichneumonidae; genus Ophion; species Ophion slaviceki. The sequence goes on along the minus strand of OX101788.1, from coordinate 33,240,500 downwards.
AAATGTAAAGACCCCTTAAAGCCGTTAGAAGCTGTAGCTCATTCTATTTCAGGAATATTTCAATGAAATGTTCAGGGAATATACCGAGAAGGTGATACTATCGAATAAAAATATTTTTGGAACATTTTTTAACCACCTTCGTAGACGTAGCCCGTCAACGGAAATGGACAGTTCAATAATGCAGTACGGATAAATGAGGCACCTCATGCACAGTAGTAAGTTGAAAGAGAGTTCCACTATCAAACGCAAGTGTAAGTGTGCGTGTGAGTTTGTTTGAGTTTGTTTGGTAAGGAAAGTGACGAATCGCCAGAGACCTAATCCTTGTTTGTGTTTGTTTGGGTTAACGAACAAACCCAAACAAACCCAAGCAAACGCAAACAAACTCACACCCCCATCCACACGCACCCTTGCACTAGAGATGTTGAAGACTTTACCTCCTCGTGGTGCCCTCTGGATAACTCTAAAATAGTCCAAAAAAAATAGTATTCTAACTGAAAAATTATTAACGTTATCAAAAAACTTTTTCTACAAAAGTTGTAAGTTTACGCCTGACAAGTTTTTTGGTGAAAAAAACATGTCGGCCATGTTAACATCGCCATTTTGAATTTCGAACGAAAAAATCCTTTTCTTTTAACGTCCCCCTATGAACCCTAAAATGTTTATTATACACAATACTTGATCGAAGCAGTGTTTTTCGAGCTAAATCAGGTGTAAGATTGAAATGGGACACCCGGGATATATACAGGGTGTTAGGAAGGTCGATGTAAAGGCTTAAAGGGGTGATAGGTCATCTCGTTAAGAACATATCTAACCTAGGTTACCTTAGATCAAAGTCTAAGGATTTTGAGTTATGATGGTAAGTACGATTTTTGGAAAATTTCCCAGCTTCAGTTACTAACTCGTTCGTAATGTTCAAACTGACAATAATTGGTAACTAAAAACTTATTTGCGTCTTAGCTTAATGTGTATTCAATCGACAAACACTAATACAATCATCTGTATCCACGTAACTAACTAAATGGGACGTGTTGAATAATTAAAAACTTGTCAAAAAATAAAAGTACCTCTTATGTTAACGGGGTCCTCTAGTTTCTCGGCTGTTTTTTTACGGCTTTTTCAATAATTTTTTACGGGCAAAGCATCGAAATAATCAATCTCATTGTTTTTGCATAATCGTTATTAACATTTAAATAAGCTTTGCAAATTTTTTAAAGTCAAAATATATAATAGAATAAAGGTTATAGTGGCCGACAGGAAGACATCAAGTAAAAGAGGTGCTTGACGGTGACCAAGATTGCGGCTGTTCTGCTTATCTGAAATCAAAAAACCAAACGGCATTTTAATCTTCATATTTAAGACTAGCGATTGAACTAGAGTGAATTCTAAATTACAAAAATTGACTTTTTTATACACTTTTGAAAATTACATTCTATTTTTTACTCATTTTTTCTTAAGTTTTTCGCTCGTACAAAAAAAAACTATCGAAGCAATCATGATAATCCTAGTTCAATCGCTGGCTTATAACATATTAAAGATGCTGTATAAATTTGAACAAGATTAAATTCGAACAAATTATTTTTTTTTAAACGGCCATTTTTTTGGCTGAAAAAATTACAGCTTTTTCCAGTGTCTGACGATATCGCAAAAAAATCACCAGAGTGGCAAGGATCGAGGTTCTAGGGTAAAAAAATTAAACCACACAAATCAATTGTTTTATACCGGAATCTCGCTCCGTGCCACTCTGGCGATTTTTTTGCGATATCGTCAGACATACTGGAAGACGCTGTCATTTTCTCAGAACACCCAAACAAACCCAAACAAAAAAATGGCCGTTTTTTAATAAAAAAAATAATTTCCCCCTTTTTTGGTGAAAAATCAGCATTACCGGAACGTAAAAATTATTTCAAGTCGTCCGCTCGAAAGCTAACACAAAACTACAACTTTTATGTACAGACATTTTTTTTTCAGTTACTTCTAGTTTCCGAGATATATGCATTTGGAAAAGAAACGGCATTTTCTAAAATGTTGAATTAAAGAATCTGAAAAAAATCACATAGAACGCCTTTTAGTAGTACTTTGATATAACCAATTATGGGGCAGATCTGAGATGGTTGAAAAAAGTGGCTGAATTGATGGAGAATCCCTCATATGTAGAATATTTTCCCAAAATATCAAAGCGAAATTCGAAAAACTTCAAACATTACGGCCCGTCAACGCTGTGTCTCACCGCTCGGATTCGGAGCGGGCGTGAACTTCAAACGCATTTTTCTCAAAACGGCATTATCGAAGTTGGCGTGCAGGGTTACTCAAAAACTATTAAGCCGATTGAGTTGGAACTATGTAGAAATATTGATAATATTGGTATCTTCTACTTGACGAGAATAGTTTTTGAAAAATTGGAAAAAAAACTACTTTTTTAATCCACATTTTACAGGAATGTTAATTTTTTTTTGTAAATGCGTGTCACTTTCTTAAATTTGCATTTTCTTCATTTTAATTACCGTCACATAGAAACTATACATATTCCACCTAAAAAAAGGTTTGAACTTTTTTGCAAAGCCTACGGGAAGCTAGACTGCAAGCCGATTCGCGACTCCCTCGGCGCCTTGCTGTAACACTCTGCGACAGCTCCGCAATTTTGATGATGAATCAATTAAAAAAAATTGTTTTGTATACTTAAATATACTATTAAAGTATACCTAAAGTTTGATAATTGTAGAATAATTATTTCTTAGTTTTAAAAATCACTCAATATTGCTTACTTTTTCCCTGTCTAACTGTATATCCCGCCTTAAGGCGTTAGGCCACAGTAACGGGTATAAAATCATGTGCGAATTTATAAATTTTTTTCGTATGATATAGTGATTCACTTATAAAGTGATTCATTTGGAAAATTACACTTATAAAAAAATTACTTAACAAAATCACTTATAAAATTAGTATGTTGAGTGATTCACTTATAAAATTAGTATGTTGAGTGATTCACTTATAAAATTACACATTCACTTATAAAATTACACATCTATTTAGTATGAATACTGTTAGATAAAAATTGAGAATAGCTGTTAGAAAGAAAAAAAAATTCGATGTACAAAATGGCCGACTACTCGAAACTTCTCGAAACAGCTTTTTTCGAATTGGCCTGACAAATAACTTCAACAATTTTCACTCGATTTACTTCAAATTCAAAAGTTATGTTCCTAATTGCATTTCGCAGAGAAGTACGTACCTAATTTCTGATTAATCGAAAACTTTTCATTTTATGAGCAGTTTATGCGTAGTTATAACGGAATTTTTCACTGAAAATTCATTTTTTAAGTTCAAATACCTACAACTTTTGAAAAAAAACAATATTTTTTTAAATTCCGTACGTACTTCTCTAGGTATTCTAATGTAGATTGACGAGAATTTTTGTTTTCTGTTTTAGGTAAAAAATTATGGAAGCTAAATGTCGCGCCTAAAAAAAGATAACAAAAGAAAATATTAGTACTCCGCCATTTTGTACATCGAGAAAAAAAAAACATATTTTCTAACAGCTTGATATTCATACTAAATAGATGTGTAATTAATTTTATGAGTGAATCACTTTTTCATACGAAAAAAAATTGTTAAATTCGCACATGATTTTATACCCGTTACCCCTGACCCCTTAACATAAGAGGTAAGCGAGTTAGTACCTAACTTTGGGAAATTTTCCAAAAATCACACTTACCATGATAACTTAGACTCGAAATCCTTAGACTTTGCACTAAGGTAACCTAGGTTCGAAATGTTCCTAACGAGGTGACCTATCGCCCCCTTAAGGCTTCGCATCGACCTTCCTAGCACTTTGAATAAAAAGAAACCATTCGCCTTTTCATCAACTCTCCAACTTCGCTGCTGAAATCCACAGATTCTTTAGTCTCGCGAATACTTTTTGTTCGTCGAGCAGGTCAAGGATATTTGTAACGAGCTCGATGTGCGATCTCTCTGCCACAAAATTCTCCAGAACGTCAGCACCCTTCTTCACGCGGATCGCGGGTCACTGTTCCTCGTTCAGGGCGAGAGAATGTGCGCCGGCAACCGAAACAGCACGGCCAACAATACGGAGGCCAATTCCAGAGGGGAAAATTCACGCTTCATCTCCCATCGGGGCCAGAATTCAACGAGCGAATGGAGCCGACAACCCGTTTCAAAGAACAGGTGCCTCGTGTCGAAACTCTTCGACGTTTGTTCGAGATCAACCCTTGTCGAGATGGAGAAGAAAGACGAGATAAAGATACCGTGGGGAACTGGTATAGTCGGCTACGTTGCCGAGAGCGGCGAACCCGTTAACATACCCGATGCTTACAAGGTAATAGAGTATTTTACTATATTGAAAATATGGTTCATTCTCTTGTCATCCTGAAAAAATATAGTCTTTAAAAAGTATTTTTTTTTTAATCATTTTGTCGAAAAAATATGAATTATTTTCGTTCATTTCAATTTTTAAATTAGATAAGTTTGAACGTTTGGTCACGTGAACGAAAACGCTCCAGGATTGGTTGATTTCTTGTGACGTTGCATGCCAGTAAAGAGCGTTGCATGCCAGCGATGCGTGTTACGAGTCCTGTGACGAGTAATGAGCGATTTTATAGGTTATTTCAGTGTATTTCCGTGCTTTTTCTGTTCATTCGTCGTTATTTATAGAGATGGTTACCATATTATCAACTTTTTAGGTAATCCTATCCCCAGGCTTCAATCCATAAGATTTTAATATTTTTTTATCACTGAATATATTAGTAAACGTGTCTGTAAAATTTCAGGGTCGGTTATCGACCTAATGACGGAGAAAAAAAGATTAAAATTGCGTGTTTCTGTGAAGGAATTCCGAGACGACATAAATAAACCAATTTCCGGTCGCCAATTCAATTTTTTTTTTACATCTGATTCCATTGACTCCAAAAGACACCCTGAATTTTTTTTTTACATTTTTCAAAACAACCCTTAGTCAAATAAAAAAAAATTTCTTCGAAAAAAACGCCCCGATTTTAAAATCTGATAAAATTCCCAAAAATGCGTGATTATATGTAAAAATTTTCAGGCCATCACCCGCACTGGAAGTATGATTTTTTCTGTGCTTTCTGAGCGATTAACGTGAAAAAAAATCCGAAAAATTGTCCATGATTGCGATTTGGTTATTCAAAAATAGTCAAAAAATTCATTGTGGGTATCAAAATATTTAAGTATCCGCCCGAAGTAAGCGGTTCTTGAATTTTTCGGATTTTTTTAACGTTAATCGCTCAGAAAGCACAGAAAAAATCATACTTCCACTGCGGGTGATAGCTTGAACATTCTTACATATAATCACGCATTTTTGGGAATTTTTTCGGATTTTTATATCGGGGCGTTTTTTAGCGGAGAATTTTTTGTTGTTATTTTACTAGGGGTTGTTTCGAAAAATGTAAAAAATGCAGGGTGTCTTTTAAAGTCAATGGAATCAGATAAAAAAAATGAATCGAATTGGCGGGGGTCAGGGAAAAAGTCCACCGGATTCACGTGGAATACCTCATATAATCGTGGAAATCCGTCAGATTCTTAAAAATAATCAGTTTTACGTACTTAACACTTATAGTATTGCTCTCAGAAAAAATGACGCTCATTGACCAATTTTTCATGCAATATCAAGTTTAGTTTGAACTTCCCGTATTGGATTTATCACCACTTGCTACGATAAAGAGACTTGACAGCAAGGCAACAGCTGACTGTAATCCTAACCTCATCTCACTCATTCGAGTTTCCGCACATATTTCATTTTCAACCGACATATTTCGCGCGACACAAATTTTCAACGCTTTTTACCAGTCGTGGCCCGAATACAATGCTTTATATTTCACGCGCCTGACATTGTTTTGACAGATCGACGTTGAAACGCACGGAGGTTAAACTCGCCTGGTTGAGTAAAAAGAGACGGAGATAGAACCAATGTTGCCAAATATCGAACCTAGAAATACTGCGCGAATCATTGACATACGTCATATGTATTTCTAAAACCTGGTAAACATACAGCAAGTGCTCCGCACTCTTCAAACGAAAATTAATTTTTTAAAAATAAAGAAAATAGCTGTTACTTCACGGTGTTTAGGAATCCCATAATATGAAAAATACCAAAAATCCGTTTTTCGTATTCACAATTCGGGGAAATTTTAAAATATAAAATAATGAGTGACTTTCCTTGAGAAAAAAAATATTTTTGCATATTTTGCCCTGAAACGGACGTTCGACTTGCTCGATAAAATCTAAATTAATTTTTTTCGGCAAGGCCATAAAAAGACGCACATTTTCGTTTTTTACGAATGTAAATACGTCAAATCCTGCCAAAGATACAGCATTGAATAGAAAAATGTTAAACAATGGTAACCAACGAGAAAAAACGTCAGAATTTTTTATAAAAATTTCGACACGGTGAATATTTTTCAATAAAGTAACTCGATCTTTCAAAATTATCGGTGGATTTTTTTTTACTGGCTGAAGTGACATGGAACGCCCATAGGTATTCTGTAGATGCTATTTTTTTCATAAAATATATAATTAAAGGGCAACATTATGCATGTTATATTTTTAAATAATTATATATATTTATACATATTTATTTTTATAGAAAGCTCTAGCCGGTTAATGAATATTTAGTGGTCGCTCAAAAGCTTCGAAATTTCCAATTTTCGCCAATTTTTTTTTTATTCATCTCATTCATAAATTTGACGCTTTGTAAAATTTTCGAACCAATTAATCTTTTTTATTTAGATACAGATTTTTCAAACTTACCTCACACTACTAACCCAAGAAGTATAATCTTTGTTCTCATAAAATAATTCTTTAAAGCTCTTGTCCGTAAAACCAAATTATTAGCCCCCCGTTTTATCCGGTTAGAAGTGAGAGGTTAATTAAAAAAATTCGTTTCTAAAGAAAAGAAGGATTAATTGTTTTGAAAAATTCACAAAGTGTGAAATTTATGAGTGAGAAGAGAAAAAAAACCGCGACTATTGGAAGTTTCGAAGCTCTTGAGCGGCCACTAAATATTCATTGACCGGCTAGAGCTTTCGCGAAATTAATTGAAAAATTATAAAGCATAAAATTCATGGGTAAGAAGTGAACGAAAAAACAAATCGATTTTTTAATGAAAATTTGAAGTTTTTGAAGTCTTGAACCACCTCTAAATTTTTTTGGACCGCTCGCAGCTTTCGCGACAATTTTTTTTTCTTCTTCATAGTAGATAATTGGATGGTGAGATAAAGGAAACAAAAATAGAGCTCACATTTGTGCCACCCGTTTTGAAAAACGACATTCGAATTTCGCCCAAAAAATTGAATAGCACATTTATAATCGTCTATAGTATAGGATAATGCAAAAAAAATCGATTCTTTTTAAATTTTACACTGTGATGACCCCTTAATCTATTTTTATCTCTGGTATTTTGTGGTGAAAAAATTTCCAAAAATTCGTAGACTCAGTATAGTCTAGACAACAACATATATTATTAGTCTTTTAAGGGGTAAAGCCACTGTAGCGGGGAAAAAAATAAGTACATTTTGGGAATTTTTTTTAGCGGGACAATGAAATAATTCAAAATTCTGAAAACGGTCCTTTATTGCACATATCATAAGCTGTATAAAGTATTTTTTTTTTTCAAAGTAATATAAAACAAAATGGCGGCTGCACAGCTTTTCTTCGACGAAGCCTTTTTTTCATAGGCGCACGGCCGGACCACCGGCACCTGCAATTTTTAATTTACAATGAATGAATTTTTTTTTTTCATTATACATGTGAATAGCTACAGAAGTACGTAGGATTTTTTTGACACATCGATTTTTGCAAAAACATCGCGTTTTTAAAATAAAAGTTAAAAATTCTCAAAAAAAACATTGTCCGAAAAATGTTTATAAAAAAAACTATGTAATATATCGAGAAAATCCTACGTACTTCTATGCAGAATGTAATTGTGAATATTCAGTTAAAATTTCAAGTCAATCGGTCATGATTTGTTTGAGTTATGAGTCCGGCCGACTTGAAAAACGTAGTTTCGACAAAAACGCGTTTAAATTTTTCGCGTATTTCGACAGTTTTCCCACCTTAATCCTTCGAGTATGTCATTTTTAAGATATTAAGGCATCTTTTAAGAAAAAAAAATCGATTTTTCGAAATTTCTACAGTGGCCTTACCCCTTAAATAGTGGATTGTGGCTAACGCCCCAAGGAATACCAACATCGCGTATTCGTTCAGAGCTGATGGCAATTGATGCGAACTAATTTGTGGCTGAGAAACGATACAGGCTCGTGAATCAACGCGTATATTTCTTGTGGCGCTGAATCGATGACGTAGAAGCTAATGGACACGTCTGTTAGAAAAACACGCGTCTCTAAACGAGCTCGCGCGTAATACCGTCAGCTCTAATTAAACACGCGATAAATCAATAAACGATTCAATGCGAAAGAGCCGAAGGCTCGAACAGCGTCTCTATCCGTTTCGTGCTTTCCACACTTTCGTTCGCGACGATTGTACGATGCGAAAACATTAGTCGGATAATCGTTTGGATGTTCGCAGGACGCGCGATTCAATCGCGAAATCGATGCACTCACCGGCTACAGAACTCGAGCCTTGCTTTGCATGCCGATAAAGGATTGCAGCGGCGACGTCGTTGGCGTTGCCCAAGTGATCAATAAACTCGGCGGCGAGGCTCAATTCACCGCACAGGACGAAAAAATATTTTCGAGTTACTTGCAGTTCTGCGGTATCGGCCTCAGAAATGCGCAGCTCTACGAGAAAAGTCAACTGGAGGTCAAGAGGAATCAGGTAATTTACCGTTCGCCGCTGCTTTCTCGGCAGTTCGAAGACAAATTAACAGCGCAACGTTTATTTTATTTCGTGAGATTTTTGCGATTTTTCACCCCCGCCTAAGGGTGGCTTCCGGAACCCGAAAATCGTCCAAATTTTTTTCAGCCTACCTTTTGGAGCCCCCTAGAAAATCCCCCGCAAGTATCGAAAAAGTAAATGTGTGATACACGTACATAGGTAGATACAATTTATTCGAATTTTCACCCCCTTCTAAGGATGGGTTCCGGAACTCGAAAATCGTCAAATTCCTTTTGATGCCACTTTTTCGAGCTCCCCGATATAAATATCGAAAAAGTAAATGTGTGATAGACGTACATGGGGAGATACAATTTTTCCGATTTTTCTCCCCTTCCTAAGGGTGAGTTCCGGGACTCGAACATGGCCGACACACTTTTGTGCACGCCAAATACATAGAGCAACCAGTTCATTGGCAAAAATCGATAGATGAATAAAAAAATTCGCTGCATCGCAACGATGCAACTTTAGTGTAATGATTTAACACGAGATATGACGATTAAAGACGAGAAATTCGCTGATTTTTTATGGCAATAAAACTCAGTCGAATTCAGCCGCCCATTAATATAGTAAAGCCCCCTCCCCTACAATTTCATATATTTTTTAAACTGTCAAAGTAACCTCGAGTGTGGGATTTTTTTGACAAGGCATTGAAATGCAACTTATGTCAAAGATCAAGGGTTGCCTTGACATAATTTTGATTTTAAAAAATTAATATTTTATGAATTATACAGGGAATTAAATGAAAAATAACGATTTTTTACAAGCAAATTGTCAGCTAAGATAAGATTTTTTTCAAGAGTAGTAAAAATCGTAATTCTACGCTTAAGGGGGTGAAACGGGGGTTTGAAAGTTTACATCAGACAACATATTTTTTGGCCAGATTTGCTTGAAGCTTGGTATAAATACACTCCACTACAAATAATTAAACACGCATTTATTTGGGTTTGTTTGGTGTATTTATGCCAACCCAAACAAACACAGTTAAGGGGTACAAAGTACTACTTGACTGTCTACACGCACCGAACTGCGAGGAAAACATATTGTGATATATATATAAAATAAATTTAGTAAGTTTCAAGTAAATCTCGTGTAAAAATATGTTTTCTCATACAAACGTTAAACACCCCTGTTTAAACTCCCTTAAAGGTTACATTTAGGAAATGCTGAAATACGTGTTCAATTATTTGTATTGTAGAGTATTTGTGCCAAGTTTCAAGAAAACCTGACAAAAAAATATGTTGTCTCATACAAACTTTAGAACCCCTGTTTAACCC